>OY365815.1:33842606-34389963 GCA_959347315.1 Bimastos eiseni
TTCGAACAGTATATGGGTCAGGTCACTGCTGTTGAAATACAGGTAATCTCTGGCTAAAGATCAAATCGTTTTGTAGTCTAATTCTTAACCCATCGAGTCACCGCGACTAGGCTAGGCGAGCTACCAACGAGAGAGATCAATCGATCGCCTTAAATAGGAAGCCCTGAACACTCCTTATCCTCCCATTCCGACTCCATCCTCACTCGTTTCCTCCTTATCATCCTCTTCATTCCTCTTCCCTGGAAGCCTAGTCCTCTCCCATCGTCATCTTCACCATCTCACCCAATCCCTCTGACCCTCCACCAATATTTCGTCCCCTCCCCAGTGCTTCTCTCACTGCTCGTTCTCCTACTCTTTCTCCTCTTCATCCCTCTCCTCCATACCTCTACCCACTCTTCTTCGTTCTAAGCATCATCCACCACTCCCTTCTCTTCGTCTCCTCCTCCCATTCCTCTTCCTCCTTAAGTACCATTTCATCCATCCCTACACCTTCCTCCCCTCTCCACCCTCCTCCTCCTCCTCCTCCTCCTACTGCCTCCGTCTCTTTTATAATCTAGTCGTCCGCTTCTCCTTCCTCCACTCCCTCTTCTTCGTTCGGTCGACCTAGAGGCCTCGTCGTCATCCCTTCCCTTCCTTCCCTACGTCCGTCGTCCACTGACCGACCGACCGAACGCTGCCTCCTTCACCCACCGTCTCCCTGCGGGGGAACAACGAACGCTGCCTCCTTCACCGACGACATTTGCCAATCTCATATCCGCCATTGTTAGTCGACCTGCATCAACAAGCAACTCTGTATGTCCGCCTCTGTCTGACTTGTGTATGTCTGTCTATCTGTCTGCTTGACACTCTGCCTCGTGACTTTCATTCTTGTCCCGGTTTCTATTGTTCTTTCCCATTCACTGCTTCATTGTACTCCTCCGATCCATTCTTTCTTCTCACTTTTCTCACTCTCTCTCTCTCTCTCTCTCACTCTCTCTCTCTCTCTCTCTCTCTCTCTCTCTCTCTCTCTCTCTCTCTTCGTCTATCTGTCTCTGCTAGTAGGTCTAGTATTACAACCAATTATTAATTTTTAATGTTATACTTACTATCATGATCATTGTATATTCGAGGCCTTACAGCCTGATTGTCACGGTCTCATTCATTAAGTTCGTTCATCGTTTTTCTAGCGTCTTTTTGTTTCACAGCTATGGATTTTTATAAATAATTTATTATTTATACTACTTCTATACTACTATATTTATATTACTTCCATTTATCAAGAATTATTTTTAATCAATTCAAATTCTATTTAAGCAAGAATTTTCAATAATCCAACAGCTATTTCAACAAACATGACATTTATTATAACCTACATGTATGTAGGAAGAATTTGCTTCATCAATCCAACGTCTAATTAAACAAGTATTATCATCATCATCAGCAGCAGCAGGGTCGTCAATCCCTTCCTGAGTGATGGAGGCAAACCTCCCCCGGTCCCAAGGGTATGGAAGGAAAAATATATCCACAGACTAAAAAAAATTTTCCCCTACGTGAAATTGGAGACATTTGCCTCCAGACCCCTCCCCTATCTGGACGCCCCTGATCATCGTCATCATTATCATCATCATCATCATCATCATCGTCATCATCATAATCGTCATCATCATCATCATAATCGTCATCATCATGGGACACGCTTTAAAAGAAATGAAGTTTATGAAGCTGTGGAGTTTGGCTCTGCATGGACCGAGATGTGTCGCGATGACTTTTGCAGTGGACTTCTGACAAATAAAACCATTTGATTGGATTTCTACCTCAGATTTATTTCTGATCTCACTTAAATTAGTCTTTTACTAAGCCTCTAGAATCTAGCTCATGTTATTATATAAATTTGAGACACTTTCAATTAGCGTAGGTCAATAGGCCTATCTGGTCATATCGCGTTCTATTCGCGTTCTTGTTTATATCCGACGACAACAATTTCACACCTCTATTATTTGAAAAAACCTAATGAAAGAGAGAAGAAGAAACACAAGGTTGATGGATAGAAAGAATTCCTTGTAGAAATAAATGACAATATTATTATTTGTAGGCCTAGAAGTTGGATTGATGAACAGATTATTGGCATCAATGGAAGTTGGGATGATGATAAAAATTCTTTGCGTGAATCGATTATTCATGGCGCAATCAGCAGTTGGATTGATGAAAAGAATTCTTTGCGTGAATCGATTATTCATGGCGCAATCAGTAGTTGGATTGATGAAAAGAATTCTTTGCTTGAATAGAAGATCGATTATTTTTTGGTGTAAATAGAAGTTGGATTGATGATAGGAATTCTATAAAACTATAATGCGAAGTTTTGGCGGTAGGATAAAAAAACCATAGGGTCATTCAACTTTCATAGGCGTATGTTAGAGATTCTGAAATACAGATTGCTAACAATGGTCTAAGTGAAACGGTTTTGATCGTGCGTCTCAAGTGGGTTTTGTCTGTTCCAAGCTTTAAGCACTCTCTTGAATCGATCGAATCAATAAAACATCTGGTATAATATATGGTTGGTTTTCTGGTTGCTTTTGTGCCTCTCTGCCATCGCTGCTATTCATCTACAAACCTTCTGTATTTACGAACGCAGACGCAACAGCAAACTAGAGCAAACATCGATCACCGCGTGTCACCACCATTCCCCAGATATTAGAACGCCGAACGCATGTAATATTTTTATCCGCTTCGGTTCTGGTCCTCCATTGTTCGCTTATGGACGTCCAAGGCAGATTTTTCGTTTGCAACCAACTGGGCTGAGAGGGTCGCAATGCTTTTGCCTCGCAAAGCCATCCTGTTCGATTTATCAATTCGGATAAAAACACGTCGACTCGGGCGGTTGGACGCCATTATTTTTCTATTATGCCGGACGAGTGTCACGCGAAATGATTATACTAGTAATGTCCCTGTCGGTATTGTTATTGCTTTCATTGTCATAGTCGCCGGTCCTGATTTTGTGCCCTGTGTTGGTATTTACTCAGATTCTGGTTTTTCCTCACATTCTGGTTTTTCCTCACATTCTCTTCCGCACCTGCTATATCTTAGCCAGGTTAGTCTATCTGCAACAGTTACTAATTTTATTAATGTCATTCCTTGTAAATTGCCCATTACGCTATAACTAAACATGTAAATTTAGTTTAACCAATGCCGCCGCCAGGTATCAAACCTATAGTTCCTCAACTCTGCGACCCAATGTTATTGTTGCCTTCGTATCAAAATCAAACCGATTATTGCTTTATTTGTACAACAATGGCGGAAAAACTTAATTATTATGGAAAATATTCTGAACAGATGGGACTTACAAGTTATCAGGAACGTTTAACATTCTTATTCGGTGAACTCTTGAAAGAAAATCTCAGGATGAACTCTTGTACCAGAAACCACGTATATGCAATGATTCGTGGCACAATCGTGCAACCTTAATCTGTTGCTAGTTGTTCCACACTCCACACATGCTCTAGGGGTGGGTTCTTGTATAAGCAACGCGTATCTAATTAATCGTGGCATATTACTGTGTCTAGCGTCTACGTAACGCTATACAATTGGCCCCAAAATTACAAAGAGGGCAAAGACAGATGTAATAAAACACAGATTTAAACAATCAGATAATTCAGATTAATAAAAATGTCTTCTTTTACGTCGTGTATTGTCAATCGATAAATCAATCAATGTGACAGAGCTCCAGATCTGACTACGGCTGAAAAATACGGATTTAAAGAAGAGTTAGATGCTGGCGATGAATTTTTAGGGTGGAGTCATTCTACTATGATTCTAGATGTGAGTAAAAACCAGAATGTGAGTAACAACCTTTCCACGTGAACCTGTAAATCACTTTTGACAGCGATAATTCTTTTCAATAAACGAAGATACAATAGGCCTACAATACAAAAAGACCCGACGTTGCATCGTAGTGGTACGAGCGAAAGAGACAACCAGGTTCCCATGGGTAGCAGAGAGTAGTTGGCGTCGGTCACTAGTGACCTCAAAGGGCCGACAAAACTCCTTGAGGTAAACTGGCGCAGCGCCGCAGAGGCAGCGTCAAACAAGAGCAGAGACCCTGGATGCAATGCGCTGGGGGAAAGATGACCGCTGTTCAGTTCATAAACCTTCTTGCTATGCCCACAAAGTAATCTGAAGCAATTAGTAGCACAGTTATTCATTAGACAAAGACAAGAGGAAGTGACCGAGATCGAAAGTTTTCTGAATATTCATAAAAGTTAACATCTTCGTCTACTTTTATACCTTAAAACAAATTAAACGTAGCAGCACGGTATACAAGCTCATTAGGCAATCCGCTTATATATGATTAAGGACTACAGGTGATTGCAAGAAGAAACTGATATTCAGTTATTGGCAAATCAGTTTAACAAAGGTCAAAAGTTTTGGAGTATATAGAGATCATAGCATCGTCTGTATTGGACAAAATTACCGGTGCTTTTTTCTGGCGGAGCGATCCGGAACGGCGTCCCGGCACCTTTTTTTCAATCAATAAAAAATAAAATTAATAGTTGTGCCGAACAATTTGTAGTCAATGCTGCCTTAAATTATTTTAAACTATAGGTTCTGTTTTTGGCTTATTATATTTTATCAAGTTTTGTGTTCTAAGCAATTCTAATTAACTTCTAGCCAGTGAACAAGCGAACTAGGCTTATATGTGCTTCCTCTTTGGTATTATGTAAATATTACGCCATTAATATCGTTTCCTGTCATCACCTGTTATATGTGCTTCCTGTGTGGTATTATGTAAATATTACGCCATTAATATCGTTTCCTGTTATCATCGGCGTTGCATATTAATAAGTATATCTGACAATAAAGTTTATGAAAATAATCTTATAAAAATAAATACGCTAATTAAAAAATTAACGCAAATTTTAAAAAAGAAAAGCATCACCAGCTTCTTTTCATCTGGCTTACCAGTCAAGAAAACATCAGACCAAACGCAGAAGAAACAGAAGAAATTGAAATTATGGCGATCCAGATCTTGTGTATACGAGCAAACTATGATGACTGGCCAAGTTGCTGGACATTAGAGCAAAAAAGTGATTATGTTCAAAAGAGCGAGTGGCTCTGCGTTCGAGAAAAGATGCTTGGCTACACAGGTTGCCGCACAATGAACTTGAGTCTACAAAAAAATGGTGGATCGAAATGAGTCCAGCTAAAGACTGCCCCACCAGGATGTTGACCCGACCGTCGAAAGTATAAATATTCGTGACCCTATCCCATCTAATACTACCCTACCCGACCTACTGACAACTCTTTGTAAGCTATTGTGCGTTTGCAAGTAGTCTTTAAAAAATATTCCGACTTAATTAATTAATTAAGAAATTAATTAAAGGATTGTTGGCGTTTTTAGGCAAGGGCGAAGCACTTTGGAGCCCATTCCAGACGCTGGGGTCCACCCGATGTCGCATCGTGGTGGTACGAGCGAAAGGGATTGCCATGCAGGTCACCATGGGCAGCAGAGCTCAGTGTGCGTTGGTCACTTGTGGCCTCACTGGACCGACACAGCTCTCTGAGGCAAATGCAGCGCCAAACAAGGGCAGAGACCTTGAATGCAATGCGCTAGGGAAAGGTAACCATTGTTCTGTGCATAAAAATCATGATAGACTTCTTGCTATGCCGCAAGGTAATCTAAAGCTTAGGAGAGAAAGACAATAGGAAAATGTCGATATTGAAAATAGTCCGAATGTTCATAGAAATTAAAATCTTCGTCGTCGTTTTATATCGGAAACCAATTAAACGTAAGCTTATTAATACAATCCGTTTAACAATTTGATGCAGCTTTGTAGACATTGCACAACACTGATTTTCAGCAGTTGGCTAATCATTTCAAGCAAAGAAAATAAATGCGGTAGTAGGAATCGTAGCATTGTTTGTACTGGTAATAATAGCGAGTGCTAGGCTTTGGGTTAGTAGTAGTGGTGGAAAAAACAGAATATGCACCAGAGCAACGGTAATAAATACCGGAGTTGGAGTTGTAGCAATGTTTGTACTGGTTATAATAACTATATCTTGGAGATTCCTTGTAATAAGATTTTCTTGCTGCTGAGCCGATAGAGCTGGCGATGATGATGATTGTGATGACGATACCAGCGATCGAGAGGCAAATGTTCCTCGGCTGTTTGGCACCCCGGTTGTCACCAGAAGCAGAAGAACTCTCAGCAACCACTGTGGAGTAAAGCAGGCACCCCGGTTGTCACCAGAAGCAGAAGAACTCTCAGCAACCACTGTGGAGTAAAGCAGATGAAAGATTGCATTGGCTCCGTTATGGTGTAATGGTGCACAATAGAATGTGACGGCTGGCATGCTGATGGTCATATTATTAAATCCGAAAAGTAAAACATTCGAGGGAATCCTCCAAAAGACATTACTATTACTACTAACAATAAGAATAAGAAGAGGAATAACACTAATATTTCTACTTCTTCTACTTCGTTGTCGTATTCATCATCATCATTTGTTTATTTCAACATGATATTCGTCTTCTTTATCATTACTATCTCTTTCTTCATCATGGTGTTCTACATAACTTTTAGGTGTCCCTCTAGGCTCCATTCTTAGTCCCTTTCTGTTTATTCTCTACACCTCTAACCTTCTTCACATTGCATCTATACATGGTATCCCTACACATTTATACGTTGATGATACTATAGCGGATCTCCAGGCCCTCTTCTAATCTGTCCAGATATTTAGCACCGGCAACTGAACATAGAAACTGTACTTCCACTTAAAGAATGAAGACGTTGTACTTCAGAGTGCACGTGTCAGACCTTTACTGCTTAATCTGTAGCCCAAAACTAAACTCTTACCAACGGGGATTGGAAACGAGAAACGCAACTTGAAACAATCAGGAATTTCGATAACACAATAAATTGAAAATCAAAGTACAAATAGACAAAACACTTGACCTGCAGTTTCAGCGAGAAGGTGTGGGAGCCGCTGGCTGATTATTCATAATGACCACCTGTTGTTGTTGCTGCTGCTGCTGATTTTGTGGCTGAGGAGCCTGATAGTTGGGTCCAGATGGTCCAGGATAGACTACTTCGGGTTGTGGATAAAATGGTTTTCCTTCTGGAGGAGGTACAGAAGGTGGAAGGTAACCCATAGCTGGATTCGGTGGTGGATAATTTTGATGGTAAGGAATTCCAGTTGTTGGTAGATTTTGCTGAAGGTGAGGTATTCCAAAAATTGGAGGATGTTGGGATGGATTTGAATAAGGTGGAGGCGGTGCAGAGGATGTAGATTCTGGAGGAGCACTTGCAACAGAAGGAACCATTGATGAGACATTTTTCATATCGTGTTGCATATTGTCACAATCAGACTCCTTTTTGCGATGGGTTGTCTAAATGCTGAAATTAGCAGAAACGCGAACGATTCTACGTTTCATCATAATAATTTCAACCATTACTCCTCACTCAGCACTGTTACCTCTAAGCTGTGCGCATGAGCGCGCGCAAGGCCAGAGGAGCCAGCGCACACAAGAATTCAGTGTGAGTACACAAATGCTTTTGGCATTAATAACGAGTTATGATTCTGTTTATGAAAGCACGTAGGCCTAAATCGAGTCTCCTAGTCTGCTGCAGCCCACCTTATTCTATACGCTTTTATTCTTTGGCTAATATGCCTCCCCTTATTTATCTTTAGACAAGGAACTTTTCTTACGTTATCACATTCAGCTCGGACCTGCGCACAAAAGTGTGAACCATTTATAAAATGCTGCACACAAATATTTCTTGCGCAAATTATCTCAAAAAACTAGAGGAAACATTGCTCCTCAGCGGCCGCTCCTCGTTTATTTTCTACGCACACTTAAAGAACATTCTCTTCGATCGTGGTTCATTGCGTTAGGTCTGGACCATATTAATTATGGTGAGTCGCTAGTGAATTAGAACAAGGAATCCTTGCAATTACCATTGCAAATAATAAGACATGTTCTTCGTTATTTAACAAATCACATGTAATTCGAATAACAACGTTTTCACCTAAAATCAGTTTTACGTCACTGTGCTTTGTATTTGATGTGAGATGTTCAGTATTTAGAACGCCAATTATCCAAGATTCCAATTAAAATTATCTCTCTTAATGCTTCGAACGTCGGTGTTCAAAAGCTTTTCTCCGGTTTAAACAAATGTTGATAAGTAAATCATGTTCTTCAATGAAAAATGCTGGTAAAGGCACGCCACAGTATATATAATATATATGTATATTATATATATATTATATATATATAGCAAGCTTAATATAAATAAGCTACACAATCTAAAGAAATTGTGGCAGAAGTTATTGAAAACAGAGGGCCGATGGAAACATAAGAGAGTATTTAGGGTAAGTTGAAATAGTAAAAGTATCGAGCATATGCCAGATCTTAAGATGGCTTGAACATTTGAACGACATCCTGACAAGGTAACATCTCCGAGACAAGTTGTAGAACCTAGGGAGCTCACGGCTATGGAACCGAGGTCGCACGGAGTAGCGGGTATTTCTGATGGTGCTCTGTGCCGTGTGTAATACAGGAGCTGAGGACGTTGAAAACAAAACGACGCCAAGTATACGCACCTGTTCAAAGTATCATAAATACCACTTTGATTATTAACCTCTGTCGAACTGATGCAGTAAGTTTTGAAACTGAGTTTTCTTGTTGGTCAGACAAGGATGTAGCTCGCATGTAGGCTCTTGCAAGGCAGGCGCCCACACCATGGTCTAGAGCCCTAGGTCTAGGTAATCGAGAAAGAAAAACTGTATTGAAATTGACGCGTCGGCTAATCAACAGCGAGGAGTACTAATTGATGGGAGAGCTACGATGACCTGGACAGAGAGAAATTATGAGCCACCGAATATTGATAATAAATACTCCGTTGTCATTGGTAAATGATGGTCAGGCCGTTATCGGCCAGGATTTTCAGAAATAGACCAATCAGCTTGGTATCCTTTCCCATTTGTGGACCTAGCTGTTTCTAGGAATGACTCACAGGCAACTTAAGCATGCAGGTATGCATACAGAGGAAATAGATCATGTAGGTGAGAAAAGAAAACTGGCGTGTCAAATATGACAGCAGGATTTAGACGCTCATAAACGGGAACACGAAACATTACTTACTTAGAGCACGTGAACAATAATTTTCAGAAATTTACAGAGGCAGGTTCAAAAATAATAATTAATATCATAATTTGTATACACAGATGTGAGCTTCTGGTCACATTTTGCGTCAATGCGATGTTGTGTAAATGTAATGAGATGTATTTTGATGTGATCTATTGTCATGTGATGCATTTTAAGGATTTGACGATAGGTCAGTCACATTGCTAGTGGTTGCAATCAGGTGTAACCAACTGCAGTTGATATCTTCACCTGTAAATCACAACTTACACTGACTATAACTGAACACAATATCAACATTGATTCAACAATGAAGAACTTTTAGCAACAACCACTTTAGGATTGGCTAAACGTCGCGACAGCAACAGTTCATTGAGATCGGGGCATCGCAAAATTACATAACAGCTCGAAAGTGGGTGGTGTAAAATGTCCTTAAAACCGTTACTAACGCAACGTGGGTGGGCGAGAGTGGGTGACCTGAGCGTTTTGTGACGCTTTTTTCAACGGTAATTATAAATGAAATTCAAATTGGCTCTCAAACGGGGACGTAGACAATTACTTGGAGCACGTCAATAGTTATGAAACACTCACAGGCAGACAGTGCGAGAGAGACATTGAATAAGAGAGACAGGTTCAGAAGTATTATTTGGGCCTACTTTTCATAAAAGATACGGTGAAAAAAGAAGTTCAAACTTATTTATTAAATATTGCCTGCCATCGATTAAAACCTGAGGATATATTTACGGGCTCTGAATTTATTCTGTGAGCTTTGAGGCATTTCTTAGATGAAGAGAATGAGTCTGACCTTCGGAAACGATAAATTGATAACCACTTCCATTCATATGGAAAGTAAGCAACATGGAAAGCCAGAGAACCCATGACAATAACGTCAAAGTGACAATTCCGGGTCACAACAGCCGACCACTAAATATTTTTACTCTTTATAGAAGGCAAATTTACATGAGCATTTTGCTGACGAGCTACATAGCCTATAGTCGGTTATGGTAAAAGATTGTCGTTAAATTGACTAAAACGTGAAAAGTTCTCTGAACATATACGTAGAATATTTTACGAAGAAAACTCTACTCTGGGCCTGTGAATATCGTATCGTATCTTTAGATTTTTATAGCGCCCAGTCGCCTCTCACAGAATAACTATTCAGAGGCGCTCTCAGAACAGAAACTCCGTGGAAAAAGAGACGTATGTAAAGTGCGAGAAGGCGATCAAGATAATCCAGTTATTAGTTTAGTACTTAATGATGGAAGAAGGTCATTCCATGTAGATGGACCCACAACAGTAAACGCCCAGTAATAATTGGATCAAGGCAATCTTAGTCCTAGGCACAAACTGATCAAGACGATCAACAGAGCGTAATGAACGAGATGAAGTTGCAGATAACGGCTTTCGCAAATATCTCTGGGCACTGTCTATAGCTGGGCTTTGGAAACAAGAAAGAGGATCTTGTAGTGAAGACCAATCTCTCTATAAGCTGTACGCGTGTGTGCGAGCACACGGACCGTGGACCGCTTACAAGTGAGCGCAAACAAATGATTTATGAAACTGCGTTAAAATAGTCTCCTAGTCGGCTGAGGCCTACTTAACTTCAGAAACTTTAGTTCTCTTGCCTGATAGGTTACATTTTCTTCTTTATCTTTGGACAAAGAACTTTTCTTACGTTATCAGAACTTATCACCAAAGTTGTATATATGATCATAATTTAACTATCATCGCATTCGGCTCGAACTTACACACAAAAGCCTGAAAAATTAAAAAATGTCTAGCTCACGCTGTCTCCGAATCAACTTTAACACATCCATTGATAGTAATTTTTTCCCAGGTGAACGCATCTGTGTCACATCGACGGGTATGGTAAAGCTTGCATATGGTTGTAGGAACAAGAAGACCAAACCGTTAGCACGTTAATCTTCGTCATCAGAGACAACTCGTTAATTAGGACTAAGCATTTACAAGCCATCGTAGAACTGTTCGATTGTTATGTGGGGTGGGGAGATGATTGAATAGCAACACAAAGAACGCAAAGACGAGGGTTCGATGCCCACTAGACCAATAAGGCGAACTACTCGGCTCTTAATCCGTCAAATGGCGGTGGTAAAATTGAGCAGTTGACTGACTAAAAAGACTTCTATAGCGCCGCCATAATAACGCACAGTGCACCAACAAACGGCGCACATGCTGGACATGTGGACGCCTTGCATGACTCCATACAACTCAATTCGACTCATATCATATCAGTAGAATTAAACCGTATGGCAAATGTCTTCTACATTGCGTTGTGTATTCTCGATCAATCAATCAATCAATCAATGTGAACTTCATAATTATGGCGCACCTTCAAGATATCTGAGTAAGCGAATTTCAAAGAAAAGTAGAATTTCTAGGCAGGAGGCATTGCTCATGAGGAGCCCGTTTTAGAAGGTCGGGTCCACCACAGAAAGGACCCGATGCTGCATCGTAGTGGTACGAGCGAAAGGGGCAACCAGGTCTCCATGGGCAGCAGAGCGCAGTTGGCGTTGGTCACTAGTGGCCTCAATGGGCCAACACAACTCCTTGAGGTGAACTGGCGCAGCGCCGCAAATGCAACGCCAAACAAGGGCAGAGACCAGAATGCAATGCGCTGGGGGAAAGATAATCATCGTTCTGTGCATAAACCTCTTCTAATACCCGCAAATTAAGCTGAAGTCATTAATGGCACTGTTACTCGGGAGAGAACGATAGTAAGATGAAATCGATAATAATCCGAAATTGTTTAGAAATTAACATCTTTGTCGTTGTTTTATATCGAAAACATATAAAACCTCGATAGTAGTTATAGTAGTAGTAGTAGTAGTAGTAGTAGTAGTAGTAGTAGTAGTAGTAGTAGTAGTAGTAGTAGTAGTAGTAGTAGTAGTAGCAGCAGCAGTAGTAGTAGTAGTAGTAGTAGTAGAAGTAGTAGTAGCAGTAGTAGTAGTAGTAATACAAGAAGGATAACAATACTATTTCGTTTCTACTTCTACTTTGTTGTAATTTCGTTTATTTCAACATAATATTCGTAGGCTATAAAGATAATTATCTATCATCAACCTCTCTTTCCTCGTCATGGAGTTCTAACCTACTCCTTTTTGGTGTCCCTCAAAACTTAATTCTTGGTTCCATTCTGTGTATCCTCTACACCTCTAACATTGTTCACATTGCTTCTAAACATCTACCTCTACGTTGATGATACGATAGATAAAGAAGATCTCTGATTCTGTCCAGATATGCAGCTGAACTCTCACTTCAAGAATTGAGACGTTGTATTTCAGATTGCACGTGTAAGACTTACGCTGCTTAATTTTAACTGAATTAATCATGCTGAGTAACACAATATAATGTGTTTTAACTTACTGGCCAGAATCAATGCGATTCCTCCAAACAGAAATCCACAGAGCCAGAAGACGATGCTGGACAGAACAATGGCTCCAAGCATAGAGACAGGTGGCACGGAATCCACGAAAACAGAAGGTGTCGCCTCATTGTTTACAGTAGTCATCTGTTGCGGCTGTTGCTGATGTTGTGGCTGCGGAGCCAGATAGATGGGACCAGGATAGACTACTCCAGACGGTGAATAAGGATGTGGTTGACTTCCTCGAGGAGGTACATATGGTGGAAGGTAACCCATTGCTGGATTCGGTGGTAAATAATTTTGGCAGTAAGGTATTCCAGTTGTGGGTGGATATAGCTGAAGGTGAGGCATTCCAAGAGTTGGAGGATATTGGGATGGATTTGAACTTGCGGAAGTTGTCGGTCTGGAAAGAGCGCTTGCAATAGAACCGCACATCAACCGGGCAATTGCCGTGCCACAACCTTGTACATCTTCCAAATCGCACTCAAACTCCATTTTGCGATCGGTTGTATAAATGCCAAAATTTACCAGAAACACAAATCAACGTTTTATATTAATAGTTTTAACTCTTTAGGCATCATTTGTTAATTATGGGAATTTCAACCATAAGGCCCAGGCCTACACCCCAGCCTTTCTTCGTCAATTTTCTGCGCACACTTAGGCCTACGTAGAATCATCTACATATTCTACATACTAAAAAATAATATGCGTTTAGTGACTGGCTATAAGTCTGAGATGGCAACTACAAAATCAGACTGGAACCTTGGATAAACGCCGTTGTACAAAACCTAACAACACGAAACTTAGTTCGATTACAGAGGAGGCTCATTGATATGATCCAATCAAGAATAGCATCAGACGTTAGAAGGCAAGTGAAGTGTTGAGAGGTTTTAAGGCGATCCATAATTTTTGCCATTGCTGCACATCAGAACTAGTTTTGTCTGTCTATAATAGTATCTTAAGTCGACTGGTGTACTTGCTGTATGCGCCATTAGGTGATAACAAAGATGATTGACGTTGCCCTCCTCCTTTTTCTACACTTGGAACTGGCACTACATGACACAGGTGGAGTTCTCTTTTCGACTGATATAACTTTCCTGTTAGTGAAAAGCTGTAATAAATGCAATAATTTATATTCACCTGGTATTTATTTCAGTCAAAGACTTGGAAGCAAATCGACGCCAAGTAATACATAGACTACGCAGCTGGTCAACTTATTCTGCAATAGGCCTACCACTTTGACGACCTTATGTCGAATTTATGCGGAAAGCTTTGAAGCTGGTCTATTTGGCTAGACAGAGAAGGAAATAGGTTTCTGCAAGGCAGGCGCCCAAACCTTGCACTATGTAAACGAGAAATAAGAACTGATGCACAACTAGGGCTGCCGCGAGTACCCGAGTACTTGACTCCAAAAACTACTCGAGTAATTTCTTCACTCGAGTACTCGCATGCTTCCACTTCCCGTCAGAAAATTGCAATTTCCGGTTCCAGAGAGCTATCTGAAGCAAATATTTTATTTTTTTGTGTAACAAAAAAACTAGATTTTTTTATTCTTTAGCTGTTTATTAGCTTTTAGTTGTTACATTGGAGACTTTACTTTATTGGTGCGCCAGAACTTATGCTATAAAATACTTAATCTATCTATATAGTCTATGGCATGTTGTATAGTAGAAGCCATGCAGCTTGTATTAAGCACTTCCCGCATTACAGAGTACTCGAGTAGGAGAGACTGGGGCTGGTTGTAACAATTTACAAATTTAGATGTTTTATGACCGAACTTGATCTACAATAACGGTTAAAAATATATCATTGCAATCCTTCAAAAATGCACTATGACTATGGAACGTTGTCTAACTCTATTAATTAGAGAACATTTGCAATTAAAAATTTCTTTTTTAGTGTTACAACTTGCCCCGGCTTGGAGTTGGTTGTAACAGGACATGGGGCAAATTGTAACACCGCTTTCAACATTAGGGCAGGTTGTAACACAGTGGTTGTAACAGGACATGGGGCAAATTGTAACACCGCTTTCAACATTGGAGCAGGTTGTAATACAGTGGTTGTAAAATAACTAATTAAGATTTAATGTTAACTTTTCGGGCCTTTTAATTGGTTAAATCTTTAATTTTAACTAATGAGCTTAACAACTATGAAATAATAAATATCATAAAGATATTTCGGCATCCTAAATTAAAAGACAGGGAAAATTGATGGTGTTGGGATAACTGATGGTGTTTTGGCTTTAATACTATCATAGGGTCAATATAATGCTACGTTATAGTTAGACAGACCACTCCAGGGAGGCATTGCTTAAGGCTAGATCTGGGTCACTATAGGTAGTCATTGCTTGTGCACTAGTGATGATATTAGTTGGTCTGACGGCCTGTATTTTTAGTAAAGGTATTCGGCCGGCTTCAGAGGTCAGAACTAGTGGCTCGTTGGATACATTGTCGGTGGTGTTCTTATATCTGGTTGGTCAGAACTGGGTGACCTGGCAGTCTGTTTCACAGGTCAGGCTTACTAGAGGAACAGTATTCTTGGATCAGGTCCCTCAGATTCGGCTGACCCCGCTGCTCGGTCTGACCGCACTGCCGCTCTGTCTGACTACGAGATTCGGTATAAAATAGCCGCGCACTAAAGACAAAGGGCCTGTCTGGTTGGAATCGCTCGTTGTCCGTGGGTTTGTTAAGGTATAGTCAAGTAGATTAAGATCTTGGGAAGACTGCCGCTAGTGATGCATTGGTGAACTCCTCTATTGAACGTAGACGGTAACTGTATCATTATCTAGATAAGATTATTCATATATTTATTATTAGTATTCTGAAATCTCAAACTGAGTAATTGATTATCAACTTTATATATACGAACTCATTATCAGCGTGATCGTGTATAAGTGAAAGAACTCTTAAAGCTTGTAGACTAGGTCGTCTAAACACGCTGTGCAGATTAAGTTTAATGTTCATTTCTAAAGTCTTTTGATGATTATTAGAGTTATCGTTTACGTGTTAATAAAACAATTTATTTCATTACATTTTATACCTCTCGTGCGAGTTGCTAAGTTCACCCATAATTTCCTGTAGGTAGATACTTCGTCTGGTTGATATCGTGGCTTAGCTAATTGTCTGTAAGGTAATTCCTTATACTTATAGATTGGCTAGGTATCCAGATAAGTGACACGTTATATATTATATCTTGGAAAGAACCGACTGGTTGATATATGGCGGAGATCTTACTGGATGATAATACTGTAGATAGTGTTGTCTGAAGCTGTTCATCAGTAAACAAAAGTGACAGAGGTTGATCATGATCATCAGAAGAAGAATCAATTTAAAACAGTAATTAAATTAATTACATTTAAGGCAGGATATACAAGTCATACAAAAGTATTTAAACCATTGAGAATGGCGCTGGGAAAAATTCTACAACAATCCTGGCCATGCACCTAAGATGATTAAATAAAATGCTAACACCCTATTATAGCCAACGAGATTTTGCTTTCGGTCACATAATCTTAAATAAACAAGCTTCGAAATGACATACTCTAAGTAAGAATATCGTGAGCCTTAAGAATACCATGAGAAAAAATAATACGTGAGAAAAAGTTACTTTTAGTGTCGAAAATCACGATTTATGAAAACATTTCTGAAGTTGAAGCTCAAGCGAGGATAAGAAGAAATAGATGAGAAACGATAGGATGCGCGTTTTCATCCATATACGCTGGTTCCCCGATTTACCGTTTTCGGGATTTATGCGCCGTTAGTCTGCCCTCGTTACAACCACCCCCAGTCTCTCCTACTCGCTAAACTACTCGACCGAGTACTCGACTCCAAAACTACGCGTTAGCGGCAGCCCTGTAGGTAGCCTAACCAACAAGCCTAATAACAGTTACTGACGGAAGACGGGAAGAGCTACTATGACCTGGACAGACTGGCTGAGGAGTTGGCGAAATTATTAACCACTGAATACAAGTTAATATTGATAGGCCTAATACTTAATCCGCTGACCAGTAAATGATGGTTAGACCGTTATCGGCCAGGGTTGTCAGAAACGGAACAATCAGTTTGGTATTTTTCCCATGTGTAGCTGGCTAATATCAATGACACACAGGCATAATTATATATACATATATATATATAAGCATACAGATAGACGTACAGAGATAACGGACTATATGTAGGTGAGAATAGTAAGCTGACGAACGTGTGACCAACAAATATGACACGAAGATTTAGATTTTAGACGCTTTTAACTTAAACGGGAACAAAGACAATATTTACTTGAAGTATGCGAAGCAATAATTATCACTAATTTATCAAAAATTAACAGCCAGATGGTAGGCCTACGAGAGAGAGGCAGGCTCAGAAATAGTATCATTACTTTTCAACAGATTGGGACTTCAGGCCACATTCTACACGTATCAATGCGATGTAGTGTAGGCCCTACTTGTAATGTGATGTACTGTGGTGTGATTTTGCTACTCTAGTGTCATCTGATGCACTTTAACGAGACATTTCATAGATGAAGAGAATGATTTTGACCTTTGGACGCGAAACATCGTTAGTCGGTTACATTCTTTACAGGCGGCAAGCTACATGGAATGCACGAGAACTCATGAACGTCAAATTGACAATTCCGGGACCACTTACAAACACACGAAAAGTTCTCAGAACTTTGGATATTTTATACTAGAAAACTATACTTTGAGCCTGTGAATAAGCGCATTCTCGCGTTTTTTATGGGCGCTGTAGAAATGTTGAGTCTAGGATTACTTGCCAATCCATGCAATCAGAGTGGAACACTAGGACTGACCTGTGATTTTCCATGACGACGTCATCGATTCACGCCTTCATACCCTACCTTCGTTTAAACTCGAGGTACTGTACCGTGTCCCTTTGCAAGTGATCCGCATCCGATTGCAGCAAGGAAGCGCTGTGCTGGTCCAATGAACTACATTCGAACACTGATCGTCATTTAAATTTTTGGCTTGCACGGCCCATACAACAAAGGCATTAAATAGCGTGGCAATCATTTAAAAGGGCAGCGTGGTAGAGGATCATTGAAAAAGCAACAGGACTGAGGATACCCAATCCTATGTCTATCCTACACTGCTTGCACTTCGGCAGTGCCAGTGCCAAGCCTAGAAAAGGAGGGCAACGCCAATGATCCTTGCTATCAGTGTCGTTAAACTACCAAGGTCATTACACTTAAGCCAAATTAAATCTGGGTTTGTTCCAGTTATTTTATAAATTCACGAATTCGTGTGGTCTTTGTGTCAATTATGAGAGTTCAACGTGTTTCAGTCTTGATACTCTCACTGCAAAATTCCAAACCAACTTTCATGAACCTGATTTGCCCTGGCTTTTAATCTATATTTATCCAAATCTCTCCAAGAACAGAATCACGGTTTATTATTTCATGCAAACAGATCCCTTGGTTTTAGAAATTGGAAAGATCTGACAGCTCAAAGAACATGTTGTCCATTTCGTCATCCTCCTCGTCATCATCGTCGTCGTCATGAACACCTGGGTCACGATCGGAGCTGCTTTCGTTGTCGGAAGCCCCGCTGAACTCGGGGGCGTTGTTCTCATCCTCACCTGAAATGCAGAAGATGTCAATTGCAGAGTAAATCCCACACAAAAGCAGCACAAGTTGGAAGAGGTAACTCACGAATACACCAGACAGAAATATCATGTGATAAATGAGCATTTACTCAGCATCACCATCCAATGAAGAAGCAATGAACAATTGTGAGATCAAAATAAACCGATTTTGCAGAGCTGATGTAGAGGCAAACAGAACCACGTTACGAGGAGGGTTCCCCAACCGTGAAACCAAGTCTAGAAATTGAGTAGAGAACAGCAGTGACGAGACGAATAGGTTCTGACCGTTGCTGCTGGCGTTGTCGTTTGCCTCGACTTCGTACGTTCGATCGGAGTGTGCCAGCGATTCATCATCGTCGTCGTCATCATCTTCATTGTCATCGTCTTCGTCCTGTCCCTCTTCATCGTCTTCTCCCTGAACACATCAATCAACGATTTAGCCAATCAAACCGACTGATCAAGCAATCAACTAATAACCGGTTGTACACGGTATCAGCATAATTGGAAAAAGGCAATACCAGAACAACTCTGGTGAGTTTATTAGGCACTACCATCTAACAGTCAAACACTAATCAAAGGTGATGAGCAATTGTTAATTAGGGATTTGTTTAAGGTCCCTATACAGGCAAGAAGGTTCAAACACATAATCTTTGCTATTAATCAATCGGTTATCATGTCCCACAAATATAACTCGATGTAAAACCAGAGTACAAACCTGGTCATCTTCGTCATCCTTCAATCGACCGACCTCATACAAACGACACAAACTCTCCTCCGTCATCGAATCGGGTGAACGCTGGTTCTAAAGAGAAAGGACCTTGGCATTTAAATAATCTATTTAATGAAACCAAATGAATTCATTCATCTGTTTATTATCAGTCTCCTTGTTAATCACCCAGCCAAATCCAAGATGAAAATCAACTGATTTGAATATTATCATGACTAACTAACAACCATTACTAACTAAAACTATTTTTACTAACTAGCTACTATTATTACTGACTAGCAACCATTATTACTAACTAGCGACTATTATTATTATTATTACTAATGGGCAAACTGCAATAGCGCTCATTGCAAACTTACAAAGCTTCAATTCATGGTCTGCCCAAAAAAACATATTTTACTTAATTTCTGTTAATCAACCTCATACAAACGTTAATCACCATTAATTAACTCAAAGATCGAAATAAATCAACTTTAACGAGACATAATATTATGTCCATTACATGATCCTACTTACCTCTATTACAGCAAGGTAACAATCTGACGAATCAGTGCATAGATCAAAGATGGTTCGTTTGACATCGACAGTCGCTGTAAAAACAAAAGACAAATTAGACAATCATCAAAATATCCGAATGTGTTTCCCTAATAACAGAAAAATCAATTGTCTCAACTGCTCTGAGAATTATGGTGCCACAAATTCCCCCTGAAGACACCTACCAAAAATTTTAAAAAAATATTATAATCAGTTACACAAAGATGATTTATACCTTGTAAAATATAATATCACTCGGACACTTAATTACAATCAGTTAAAACTTAAAGCATCTGAATTGCACCTCGATTACCAATTTTTTATATAGAACACGTCCACTTCCATTATAGAGACACGCTTACTTCTATACCAATAGGCCCGGAATTTCTCTGCCTAGGGAACTGAACTTTCTCTGCCTATGGAATCGGAATTTCTGCCGGATGAGGGTTGGCATAGTGGTCTACTTTAACCGGCTGGTGTGGTACAAACCCTATATTGCATCCAGGCAGGTAGATCTTACTTACCTATGCTGCTGTAGTCTGAGCCGTCGAACGTTCGGAACGACGATCCAAATGAACTTCTCTGCTGACTATCGTCGGCTGTTAGATCGTCATCGTCTGGATGGTAGATGGCTACAGCAAGACAACACATCCACATATCAGTCGTAATGTAGTATGCATTTCAACACAGCATCACATAATATGAAGTAACTGCATTAGTTTAAGGCAACTGATGAACAATTTACTCCTGGGAAAGTCTCCACTGGCAAGCTCTTACATGCATGTATAGCCTTTACTACAGCAACAGCACTTGTGAAACAGGGATTAAAATTAGTTGGGACATCGAATCAACAGATAACACCACAGCGGCTACACTGTTGCACGACCATCCATGTCAGACTAAAATGACACCATAGATATCACCTAAGTAATACGAGAATGTTAGTAATGGTTGATAGTAGTAATAATTGCTAGTAGGTCGCTATAATATTCAAATCGGTTCATTTTCATCTGGGAATTTACTGGTTGATGATTAATAAACAGAGTGATAAAAACTTAATACGTTCATCATCTCGGATTCCAATAATGATAACATCTTTGCTCTGAGAAACCACACCTATCTGAGACCACCACAGGTGATGAAAACAAGACACCTGTTTGAGATCATCACAGGTAATAAATACATAATGGTAAGAAAGAAGAGAATGCTGTTTGAGATTTACCACCATATAAGACGTTTCCAGCGTGGTTGAATCGGATCTCGCATTGGTCGAGCGCCGGAACAGTGTGAAGGAGATGGTACGTTCGTACGTCCCACTGAACGAGAAGGCGTTAAGAAAAATTTACAAACACTAAACAGTAATTTCATCCATTTCAAGCATTTCCTCCACTTAAATCCCAACGCAAACAGAATGCCTCCTAATTCATATGGCATCCCAGTTTAAGAAGACACCAAATCATACAGTTCATCAGAGTAGTAGAACTTATGTAGATACTAAGGGACACAGTACACATACAAAACACACACACAGACAGACACACACAGACACACACACACATACAGACACACACAGACACACACACACAGACAGACACACACACACATACAGACACACACATACAGACACACACAGACACACACACACATACAGACACACACACACATACAGACACACACATACAGACACACACACACAGACATTCATGTGGTTCCTTTATCCATGGCAAATGAGGCTACAGCCTGAGGACGAAAATCAAATCAAAGCTTGGAGAGAAGCTTTGTAGCTGCTACAAACGAAAAACGGAACGAACGAACGATTGAATGAATGTAAAAAAAAATGAACAAATGAACAATTACATGAATGATTGAATAAATGATTGAATGAACAAACAATTAACAACCAAATGCAATAACTGTCTTACTAACTGCTGTAACATCTTCATTAGTAATGACATTAAACATCATAAAGGCCAGCGATGAGGGGCTATATTACATTAAATAAACAAAACTTCCAGTTGCTAATCCTAATCATAGCCAACCAAAGGATACAACTTCTGAATTGATGATGATCTCGAGTCCGTTTGGATGGAAGAGTCCACTCATGTTGGCGTTGAATTTGTCGAATTTGTGGATTGATTTTCCGCTGTCAATGTCGTAGAGAACGCCGTCGTTAAGGACAAGGTCGTCCGAAGGGTTAAAGGTCGCTCGATTGCGGATGTAGTTGCTTGCCTTATCAGCATCGTGTAAGGTCATCAGACATCGACCACTTACGACATCATAGATCTACATCATCATCATTAATTATCATCATCATCATCAATCATTATCATTATGTCTATTCGACAAGAATATGATGCTGACCATCATCAAATATCATCATCTTTCCAATTCATACAACATTATCAATTATAATTATCATCATCAAGTCTATTCAACAACTAGATCATCATCATCAATTATCATCATTAAGTCTATCAACAACTTCATCAATTATAATCATGGAGTCGATAGAAAATTATAATAAATTATCATTGTTCAATCAGTTCAACAACCACAAGATCATCGTCTTCAAGTAATATAATTAAGTCCATTCAACTACAACATCATCATCACAAAATCTACAGCAACTGCATAATCATCAAATCCAAAAGAATAAGATGAAATCAATTGTACATAGAAGACTCTACAGATATGTGCTTAATTATCATAAACACAACAGAGAAGACTTTTTAATAAGTTCAGAAATATGCCATTAAAAGTCATTTTATACATACCTACCCAACCCCATGGATATCTTATCACCCCAAACTCAACCTTGCCACCCAGTTGTCTCCCCATTTCCCCATCAACAGCCAATGTGTCTATTCGTCCACTTACGTGAGCTTTTCCTTCCTTCGTTCCAACGATTCGGTCTTGAAGCAGCTTACTAAACTCGATGTGTTCATCGTCAAAGGTCCATCTGCAACCAGCAAAACATGCAACGATTGATTAATCTAATGATTTAGAGAGAAAGAATCAGTCGATCGACAATCGGAAACATATCATCAACACAGAATAAATGAGAATGTGTTGATACTATAATCCCAAAAGACTGTTCTTCTGTTTCTTTGCCCATCTCACTGAAAGCTAGCAAACGGAATGCTCTGGCGATAAGCATATTCTACAGGACATTTCCGTGCGAATTTCGAGATCAATGCAACAATTTTAAGCTCACAATTTACTTAAAATTCCGATATATGGACATCAGGATCTTTTTATTTGCTTAGATTAATTAAAATTAATAAAATAAAATATCAAATAAAACATTTTAACAATTTAACTGGGAAACTCATTTGGGACGCTCTAAGTCATGGAAATTATTAAATTTGAATTATTGAATTTGATCTCCGAGCGGCTGAACTTACGTCATATCGAAAGCGCTGTTGATTCGCCAAAGAGCTGAGGCTGGTTGGCTGTAGGCAGAAGACGTTAAGACAAGTTGACCATCCTATGAAGAGAAACCAGAGCGGATTTACACGTTGGCCGTCTTTGCTAAGCATCGCTCGACTATCATGGGACACCCAAGTGGGACATGGAGAGGCTAATGTGGGACATGGAGAGGTCAATGAGGGACACAAGAGTGGCCCATGTGGGACATGAGTGCTCGCATTGTTAATGCAGAGAGTATGTGTTCAAGTCATCCCCTGAGATGCTCACTATGAGCAAGTCCTTCACTCGTAATTGCTCAATGCTGTGGTCACAAGATAAATGAATAATGTAATAACAATAATTACACTAATATTAATATTGGATTACTTAAACTTAAAACAATTGGAGTCTCTATAAATAAACTCTGGATTCCCTGAATTTTCCTAGAACATCCTAGATACCACCAAGACTTGAAACTTACAAGTATTTTGAGGTAAACAATACCATTTCAAAACAATATTCACAAATACAGCATAAACTATCCACCTAGCTAGACTGCTTACAGCAGTTTATAAAGGATTATTAATATTAAACAGAAGACTGTGATTTTCCTTACAATCTTCAACTTAACCCTACACAATACAAGCTCATATACACCCATTGACACATACATACATACATCAATCGACACAAACACCACTCCACACACGCAGTCATGCCTCCTGAGACAAACCAACAGCCCAGCAGTACTCACACGTGATGGTTCAACATGTGTCAGTGGCGACATGTGACACTGATAAACCCCAGATTCCTAAAAATAACACATAACATAGAAGTCACAGCACTGCACAAACATCTGGGACTGTTATTTCAATTACCAAATTCCTTATTTTATTCATAATCTAAATATCGTTTGTTGATGTTTCTATTTATTTAACAGATTACAATACATAACTCAGTCACGGTCAGGATTTGAACTTCCGACCTCCAAGTGGACGACAGTTCATTCGCCAACTGCTAGACTATCGCGAATCCCTTTAAACCAAAACACTACACTACCATAGAGATGCCACGTTGCCAAGGAGTAATACACCTTTATTTTACAGAGGGGGTGGGGGTCAAACGTTTTTGTGATGGCAGGCAATTAACATTGTTTTCCAATAAGTGGCGGGTGAGAGCGCCGAAAGTGCCTGAGGAATTGGGTAGGGATCTCAGAGGGGCTTTACAAAGAGTTGAGTTAGGCTTTGAAAACGTGATTCTTAAATATGCATTATCAATCACAAACATCACAGAAAACTAATAAAGCATTAGACAAGTTAAGACTTTTATTCCCAATTATGTTGTCTTTAGACAAGGCTCTGTAGATCAGAAATACACAGCTGGTGGGCCAAAACTGGCCTACGGGTCAACTCTTTGACATTCCTCTTTTACCGGTTGCTTAAGACTGATCTGTATCGCCTTGGTTGGGCTAAGACCGCCTCTGAATCGACTTCTTGAGGGTCGCTATATAAATGTAAAAAAAATAAATGAAGTAATAAGAAACGACATGATGAGCTACATAATTTCGTACCTCTGATGTCTGTACATTGATGAACTTCAGTTCCCCGGCATACGTTCCCATCATCAAGCAGCTTTCGTCGATCTGGCAATCACAGAACAATCGATGAATCGTTTTCAATCAAGTAGCTTATAATATCTGGCAAAATTGAAGGGTGAAAGAAATAATACTGACCGAACATCACATTCAACTGAATACCACATGGATCAACCACCTTCTACTCACTCTCTCCCTGTGTCTCTCTCTGTCTCTGTCTCTCCCTGTGTCTCTCTCTGTCTCTATCACTAGAAGCTTCTTGCATAAGACAGAGGTGCAACAGAAGTTGTCAATTACAATACAACCAACTGTATCTTATAGCATCATCAAAGGTTCAGACATTAATGCTGATGAAATGGACAATTTCCTCGATTTCTTACTGACCGTGAAAGCACAGCAGGTGTAAGAACCATCCTCTGCATCTCGATAGCTGCGAATCGGACGAAACCTGCGAAGAAGAACAGAACAATAACAACAATAATATAATTATAATAACAATAATTAATTATAAAAGACCTGGTACATAACAAATAGAACAATCAAACATCTCAAACTATCAGATCCAAACTTCACTCAAACAGAATCATTCCACAAAAGTCATAATCAGACACTTTCACATTATTATCTAAACTACTATTTCAATTCAACTTGAACAATGCCACTTTCAAACAAAACATCTCCATAACAAACATCCGTTAGATATATTTTTCATTAGATATATTTATCTAATGCTTTTCCAGCACAGTATCCATTCCATTACCAGTCTCAAATTAACCCACGAGATCGAGCATACACAAGGTCAGAGACCGTAACTAACCGGCTGTATACATATTTGCGATCGAACTTGACCCCGTCCTGACCTCCATACTGTGGAACGACCTAAAATAATTGGAGAAAGCAGACATCAGATAAGAAACATTTATTCAATACACCTTCATAGCAAAAAATCATAAGAATAAGAATAATTTTAAAAATAATAAACAGTTTCAAGCATCATTTTCTGGTTCCAAATCATAAATTTTCTTTCATGTAAAAAGAATTATTTGCTATCATCATCTAATGCCACTGGAGATAAAGAACAACCAACCTGTCTTCTGAAAAGACGTGACGTGAAGTTGACTGGAGCGGAATTTCGATTCATTGGTTCTGGACATCTGTGTGGACTAAAGCAACCCAAAAACACAGTACCATGAAACTTCCATTGTTAGTGCCCAAGATGAAGAAACTACTAAATTAAATAACAGACATCCAATTGTGTCCCTTTTAATAAAAGAGGCCAAATTATAATCCAGTCCACGACCTTCAAAGCCACCACTAAATAAGTACAAAAATTCATTTCTTTTGTAATTTTCAGTTTTCACTATGAAAGCGATTAAAAAATGAAATGCGGTTGTCGTTCTGTAAATAAAAAAATCTAATTATCATTTTCAGAACAGAAAATCGTAAAGCTGATTTTCATTAATACTCGAACCCATTGTTTGTTTGAGTCTGAGTATAACCCAAGTACAACGAAACTCCGAGCAAAATTTGGGTTTATCTCTACTCCCAACCGACCTCCAGAAAACCATGTAGAAGAAGAAAATTAGTCTGCACAATTCCAAATCAATCATTAATGTGATTCAACCAAAAATGATAAATTGTTTGAAAACACCTGTAGCACACCTGTAGGATGCTGACTCACCTGAGTAGAGAAAATGGAGGACATGTGACGACGGGATTCTTGCAGGTGGCATGCTGATGCTGCAGGTAGGACGTTACAATGTTGTGAAGCGAGATGACGGAATCAGGTTTCATGTTGGAAGCACGACGGAGCATTGGACTGGAGTGCTGGAGGTACGGAGTGAACTGGAAGCGCTGGCCGATCATGTTGTTCACCTGTTTCAACTGTCCATCAAAACACAAAGAGACACCATATAAATCCTCCAAATAACTAAATAATTCAAGCCATTTCTACTAGCAAAACCAGTTACAAAGCACGAGATCATCCATTAGTTCCATATCAATAATCATTAATCACGGATCACAGATGATCACCATTCGATCACACAAACTTACTCTCTGTTGATTGAACGTGCCAGTATTTCTTCGAATGGTGAGCCTCGATCCGCACGGCGTTGCCACAGGAACATGATCGACTGAGGCGAAAGATGCTGAAGCCGTTTCGGGTGTCGATGTGACGGGAATTGTCCCCGGACACGTTGACACAGAATGACCGAGGGATGCGATGTTCGCGGGGCTCCAACCCATCTGGGAACTACTGGGGCCCAACATGCGCCGAAGCTGAAACAACGAACATCATCGTCTGTCAGATAGTCAAGTTAAAGATAATGCTCAAATTCGATAACAAAGAGCCTTTGTTGTTGGTTAGTTATTAATAGACGTTGGACCTCATTTACATCTGATTTGCATAACTGTTGGATAATTTACCAACTGGATTACATCTGAATATTAATTGCATGTAACTGGCATTAGCTCACATCTTATTTGCATAACAATAAGATTATCACCAATTGGATCACATTGATATGTTTTAATGTAACCTTACATTACATGCTTGACGCCAACATATCGTCTTTGTTACAAAGGTCCTGTTAAACAGCTTATCTCAAAGACAACAATGGGCAACTCTACAGTGAGTCTTGGATTGGAGTGACTGCTCAACGAACTGACCAGCTTCGGAGTGACCGGGGTGAAGGCGCCCGGCTGGGAACCACAGAAGGCAAGCAACGAATTCTTCTCCGTCTCCTTGAGAAGAGTAGATGCAGTCTGTGACAAACCTACAACACACAACAACATAACTAACCAATTGCATACCTGTGTGTAACCGTGCATTTGTGCACACACATACCTACATACACACACCTACATACACACACCTACATACACACACCTACATACACACACCTACATACACACACCTACATACACACACCTACATACACACACCTACATCTAGAAAACAAACAGAGAGAGAGATTGAATGACCAGAATGTCTCGCTATATCTCACCCTCTTTCGTCAGATGGTCGTAGATCAACTGCATCAATTCGTTCCCATGATATACGATGCGCGTCTGGGCGACAATGTCCTACGATGAGACAAAAGACGGTACAACCTCATGCAGCTCTAAGCTTTGTTTAGAAATAAGCGAGTAAAGAAAATAAGCAAGTAAAGCTTCAACTTCTCAACAGTGTGCATTCATATGTATGCGCATAATGTTAGTATGTGGTCAAGTATGCGCAGATAAGTGAGGTCATTGTAAGACAGACCGTATGTGATAGCACTGTCCTTCCAGAGAGAGAGAGAGAGAGAGAGAGAGAGGATCTATAGAGAAGATTATACAGAAAAGAAAGATTAAGAAGACATATGGAGAACAAAGACAGAGAAAAAAGAAAGAGAAGAAGGACAAAAGACATCATAATAATAGAGAAGATATATAAAGAAAAGAACATAGAAGGTGGAGAAGACATATCAAGAAGAAATGTGGAGGAGACAGACAGTGAAGTAAGACAGAGAGAAGAAAACTTCCAATTTCCTGAAGAATTGTCCTATGACTCGACTTCTCAATGGATAACAACTTCGGAAAACAGTCTGCCCTGAATCAACCATTGACAGATGCCTTAGGTACTACAGAAATGATACAAGTGCATACATCATTACGACAATGGCGCTATAGCAGCCAAGAGATGAGACAGGACATCGACCGGCTCACCCTCCGTATCCGATTGATAGATGGATCGATGTTTGTCGTGAACTGTGGCTTCCCAGACACCTGTTCGACCAATTGATTGGCATACTTGCAGAACTTGACATGCTCCTGATGTTTGTCTTGGAGCACTGGTTCCCACATCAGCTCTGCAGCAGCAACATAGAATACATCACACATTCATCAATATTATCTATGGTTGTCTATCCCAGCGATTCTCAATCTTTGTTCTGTTGCCCTTAACAGAAAAGTTTAGTCAATTTTGCTTAGTAGTCATTTAGTTTATAAGTTTGACCAAACAGATGTAACACAAGTATTATACATATTTTGTAAACATCTGTACCTGCGTAAATTTTACTCTGTGTCATGGCACAGAGTCACAAAAGTTTGGACCCTCTCTTCTCGTCCCCAAGAACTGACTCTTGCACCCTTGAAATGAGCAGCATTGCCCTTAAGCCCAACATTTGAAGTTTAACCCTCTCAAAAGTGTTTTCTTGTCCTGAGCGACAGAAAGAGATACACTCGTTCATTCATTCATTCTGGATATTTATATGTCACCACTTCAAGAAAACGATTCAGATACGTACGCTGTAGTTGGCCGTTGTTGAAGAGAGCCAATTTGCTCATGATTTGCTTCACAGTGTCACACCTCGACAGACCGACCAAAGCCTGAAACGAGGTAAAATCTACGATTAAGATGATAAAAAGTCTGAGTTCAAGACACTCAAGGCTGACAACCGGCTTTAAACTCACCAATCTACTCTGAATGAATAACAACTATCTCGAAAACACTTTGATCTGGTTATGGTTTGGTTCTGAACTTCTGTTGTGCTATCTTCTGCATTTGAAATCAGTTTTACAGAAACTACACAGAACACTTCATATGTGCAGTCTCTTTATCCATCCATTCATCCAATGTTCTAATTTCGCATTCGAGCTCAAGAGTGAAGGCTTAGTTTGGTCAAACAACTGTTGATCGAAAAACTCTTTTATTGAATGACTGATTTATTGAATAGCTGATTGAATAACTGACTGATTGACTGCACGACAGTTTCAATCAATGACTGATAATTGTTACCTTGCAAGCGAGGGCACGGATGGAATCTGCCTCTGTAACTGGAACTTTGATGGTCAGCAAATTCAAAAGCATCTACAGAAAACAGAAATTAATTTCCTCAACATAAGTGACATGTGAAATATTTGTCACAACAAAACGTGGCCAGCAAGAGACACTTCGAAGTGACTGGCCGTTCAAAAGATTAGTCCCTGTGATGTGCAACAGAAAGAAAATAAAAAGGAAACAAGAAATGCATCGATACAATGATGATGGAATGGCGTAATAAAAAGCCACATAAAAATAGCTAATATTTGATGAAACAACATCCCTTAGTCAAATGTCGGAAAACACTGCAAAATGCCTCACGAGAATTCCATCATTTGATCAAACAGCCTCTATTAGCTTAATAAAGAGGAAACATGAAATATCTCGTCATAATTGACCAGACAGCCTAGTCACTCAAAGTCTAACTGAAAATCTCCAGAATGACTCATTATAAATGCATTGTTTAGCCAAATAGTCTCCCATAATCTAACTGAGAAACCTCTATAATGCCTCACCATAATTCCATTATTTGAGCGAACAGTCTCCCATAGTCTAACAAGCGGTTCCTCTGAGGAGGCCATGCTGGCACGACGTTTTGTGCTGCCATTCAGTGCAACACGGGCCGACAGATTGATGGACGCTTTGGCCGTCGGTCCACAGACGGAGTTGATGATGACGTTAAGAGACGCCTTCTGCACCTCAGGCTCAGCTATCACCTCACCACCAGTCAGCGCCAACAGGATGCTACAACAACACACTCTATCATCATTGACATACACTCACCAACACAGTCACGACAACATTTGAAAATACATTTACGATAACATTCACAAGCACAATTACAGAACAGCAAGAATCAAGGTATATTTTCTAGCTACTATCTTAATTACTATGAATTTATTAGTCTCGTTGATCTGGAATTGTTTAGAGCTGTGTGTACACTTGGTATGCAACAAGAAATGTTCCCCACTAAACTCAAAAAATGTTTTTTTCGCATTTGAGTCTGGAGAGCCTCTGAGTAGTTTCCTTAAAGGGCTGCTATAAAACTTTCCAAATGAATGAATGAATACCTGATTGCAGGAACTGATGTTCCATTGAGGTTGTTAACTGTCTCACAGAGACACAGCTGAACACGTGGCACTACACAGCTGATCGCCAGAATGTCCAACGCACTACGCAACGTCTCAACCCTACAAACACGAAATACATGACATGTTCCAGATCCATGTACACTTAGAACATGCCTAAAGCCTTTGGTAACAACCACATTTATTCTAAAACATGATAAATATTGAATTTTGAGGCATTTCTAAAAGAAACAGAATAATAATAGTAACAATTTTTGTCTAATTTCAAACTGATAAACTGCAGTATGACAACATAGTACGAACGAATGATTTCGAGCATTGGACAATTTAGTTGGATCCATTCCTTAGGGCCAGCAAAATGGACTGAATGAGACCCTCTGACAGTGCTATAATTGGCCAGGAAGACACCAATCCACTTCCATTGATGTTCTGAAATTATCCTTATTCCCTTACACAGAGGGAGTGCTTCTTAGACTACATCTTCAAGAAGCACTATAGAAACTGACTGACTGGAATCTATTCAAAGCAACCTAGGTCAGTGGAATCAATCATGCACCTACGTGTATGAGTGTGCATATGTATCAATATATATATATATATATATATATATATATATATATATATATATATATATATATATATATACATATATATATATATATATATGACTCCTGGCATACAAAACTTCCAGCATACTGTTGTACTTACTTTCCCGCATACTGGTTCCACTCCATCGAGATGGATAAGAGCTGGATGAGACGCTGAACTCCTCCTAGCTTCAGGAAGTTCATCACCGGTTTCCAACTGTTGCGAATTGATGCTGGACTCTGCAGCAGCAGCTCAACATTGTCCTGAATGACCTCGGGAGAAAATTTCGCAGCCTACAGATGGGAAAAGCAGACAAAATAAATTCAAGGTGTTTGGGTTCACGTATTTCGAATCACCAATCAGCATGCCTCGAATGGTCTTCCCACATCTATTCCAAAGCCCAGAACACTCCACATTTTAAGAAACAGTTGAAAAATTACCTATTACTTTAAAGGCATCATAGAAGCAGCTTGATTGAACAGTCTCCAATGGTCCAATCAAAAAAAGCCTCTATAATACCTCACCATAATTCCAGCAATTATCAAAATTTCATTGTCATGGGAATGAAGTAATCGATCAATTACAGCACACCAGCCAATTCAGAGATCAAGGTTTTGATCCTCACTTTGCTATTGATCGAATCAACCACAGATTGTATTAGTACTATCATTAATTAAAAAGGATAAAAACACCCTAGAAATTGGTTGGCTAGATAAGAATGCCACATCTGTCATTACAACTGCACTGACCTTGTATGCCGTGACATGGGTGACTGGAGACGTGCCTTCGCTGCGCATGGTCGCCCTGCGCATTGCGTCCGCCTTGATTCCCAGATGTGCTTCCATGTATCGTCTCATTGCCACGCAGACGTGACGTGCCGCCTGACGATTCGTAAACAGTTCGTCTTCGTTGAGTGTTTCTGTCTCTTCGCTGTTCTCGATGTTCAGAATACGCAACATGCTCAGCTGATAAACAAAGCAAAGAACAATCGATTTACCATTCAGACATCACAATGACTTGGAAAGCTGATTAAAATTCATGTATGAATTGTCTTGACTATTATTATCATTAAACAGGGATGAACCAAAACTTAGCTCAGTCGAGTTTGATAATACTCAGCATAGACTCACACTCTGACAAACAATGGATCAGAGTCTTAATTTTTTTAAACGGCTTAACGATATTCTGTTTTGAAAATCTAATGTGTATTTTATTTACAAAACGACAATCGACCTAACTAAAAACACACATACTGTTACTAGCAATACTTACTAGTTACTACTTCTTAGTGTAAACTGAGACGAAACCAACAAAATTCATAAAAACTGTGCCAACTGCCAAATAAAAATCAAGAGAACAAGACTTTAAATATTTTAAACTCAGTACTTGGACTTAGCAGGAAATTGACAATCCACATTATTATAATTATCGCCATTAATATTATTATCATTATTACTATAATTAAAATCATCAATGACGAGTATAATAACAATGTCAGCGGTTCGTTACCATGTTGAAGAGCTTTCGCAGTCCATCCTGTTGGTCGAATAGTTCGACAATGATTCGGAATGGAAAGGAAAGACCAAAGAACATGGCAGCATGAACACGACCGGACTCATGAGAACACTCCAACAGCCACAGAACACAGCTACAGGATAAGAACGCAAATGAAAACAAACTTAAGCAAAGGTGAGGTCATGAATTGTTAAAGGTAAAGGGCAAGAAAAGAATGGCAAGGAAAATGCTACAGGGTAACGATAATCAATGGTAAGGCAAAGTAATCAGACATAAGGCAAGGTAAAGAAAGGGAGTATAATTAAGTCAAAGCTAATGAGCAAGAACAGAAGTCATGGTAAGGCAAGGTAACCAGAGGTAAGGCAAGGTAATCAGAGGTATGGCAAGGTAATCAGAGGTAAGACAAAGTAATCAGAGAAAGATAGCATAAGTTATAGATGAAAAACAAGAACAGAAGGCAATTTACTATAATCAAAGGTAAGGCAAGGATATGAACACAACATGTATGGCCAAGGTAATACATAGATAATGAAAGTAACATTTTGCAAGAAAAGACAAGGCGACGATAAGAGAGGATATGACGAGAGAGAGAGACCCACCTGACCAATTCTGTGAGGACTTGGTGCTGCGACATACACACCTGTAAAAAAAACTGTTCCATGAACAGGAAGATATTATTCTGGTTCTCTTTAACTAAATGCCATTCCTCAGCATTCACTCAACCAGCATAAACACACAACACACGCCAGAACTGGAATCAAGGACACAAGAAAATGGCAATGACGAAAGCAACAGCAATAAGACTGGTTGCAAAATGATGCAAAGCTGATTCCAAATTCATATGATTTGTCTAATTATCATTAATATTGTAATTATTATAATTACTAGACGTTTATTATGCGGCTAGTCTTTCACACCCTACTTATTACCACATTCTGACTTAAGCAAATCAGATTTAAATTCTACAAAATAAAGAAGAAACAAAAGTCACCAGAAAATGACAAAGAATAAAAGGTAAACATCTAACAAACTGAAAGGGAAAAGTAGGATGCAAAGGAAGCCTTAAAGTTCCCTCATTAAGCTAAACTAATGCTACAGTTTTCAAAGACTTTACTGGATAGACTGCTTAAGTGTTAAACTGAACAGCTACCCTGGAAAACCAATCCGTTAAAAATCTGGAAAGCCAGAGCCCTACCCTTTCCATGGCATCTTCAAAGAACGCCAGGTAGTAGAGGCACATGGAGACGCCAGTTGCTGCAACGGAAGGACGATGAACGTTGAGAAGTTTCTGTATTCCACCGGCTGTTATGAACTCAACGGCGAATCTCTTGTGGCAGAGAAGGGCCGCCAAATACTGAACAGAAACGACAGAAGCGTTTGTCAAAAATTATAATTCAAAGAAATATCGATTTAATTTTTAAAATGGCCTAAATTGTGTCATTTTGTATTCAACTTCAACTATTTTCTCATGTCTGTGATTCCAGTTCTGGCTTCTGTTGTATGCTTATGCTTAGGTTTATTCAGAATGAGTAAATGCTGAAGAATGGCATTTAGTAAAAACCTATCTGTTTGAAAATACATACCCAAATTTGCTGTCTTTCATTCATAAGTAAAAAATTTCACTCGGATCCTTGTTCATGAAAGTCTATAATTTTACATTAAATTTCTATTTTTATCAATGTTCTATCATAGAATCTCAGAGAAACAACCAATAGTGGATAAATATCATACGTTCATTGTTCTCCTAACTTCACTGCAGCAACAGTAGAAAGCTCACAGGAAGAGGGATAACTATTAAAACAATAAACAGGGTCACCTTGAGGGCTTCAAAAGCCAGTCGTACATCTTTGTTTTTCTGTAAGTCGATGTAGTAGAACAGAAGTTCCATGACGTGAAGATCGAATACGTGACTGAGCAACTGAAGCAGAAAGGCTCCAGTATACAGCAATTTGGTCAAGTCATCACAAGGTTAATAAATACAAGGATGAAACACTTTTAGTAATAACCTGGGTAAAGTGAGGAGGACCTTATTTAAAAAACCAAGAAAGTTAGTCACTTCTTTTTAGCCATGGCTGGGCTGGGAGCACCTCTGAGTAGTTCACTTGAAGAGGTGCTATATAAATTTTCGAAATGAATGAATGAATGAAAATACATCACAATCAACATCAGTTGTCTTCAGTACCATCATCACAATTAGTATCATCATCACAGCAGTTAGCTTCATCATCACCACAACCAACATCATAACAGTTGTTGTTTTCATAATTAAAAGTTGTCACCATCATCAAATATAATCTAATGAATTATATGACCTCTTCATCATAATACGTTAATCTTGATTGAATGGTCGGTTAAGTTGAGCCCACAGCCCTTCAGAGGAGAGCCAGCTGACATTCGACATAGCAATATCCCTTTCTGAGCTGGCCAGAGTAACTTACTCACCTCCTGATACTCTCCCATTGGCTGAAGATAATGCAGAATCAGTCGCTGTTGCATCTCGACCGTCATAGGATGGATGCGATAGGTTCCGATGACGAGTGGCTCCAGTTCCAACCAACGACTGTTGCTGCAGTCATTCGCTAAACACACAACACAGCAAATTACTATCCAGCATCTCTACAACTCTGCATCAACAGCAGACTTGCATCTGGCAGAATAATAATCATCACCATCACCACCGTCGTCGTCATCATCATCATCCTTTCCTGACGCCAGATGGGTAGGAATAAATGATCTCCATTGTTCTCGGTTTATTTGTACTTGCAGAGCGCCTCAAAGCATAAGTCCAATTGATGTTAGGTCTGTGTTTATATTCTCCATGTCGCACATAATTTAGTTAGATTAATAAATAGATAAGAAAGATTCACAGTCAACAACAAAGTTTATAAATAAACGACTAAAAATCAGACAAATAAATATAGATAGATGATAAAATACAAAATAAATAAATAATAGACATAAAAGTTCAGTTAATAATAGCTCACCTGAATCAACTCTCCTCAAAGGCACAGGTATGACACCTTCGTCATCAACAACAGGTGAACACTGTGCAGGTGCGTTGACCACCTTCGGCTCGTTCTTCTCATCATCATTGTCGACGTCGCCCACATCACCATCCTCCACAACGGGGCCCAATGTCCGCAGCTTCTTTCTTGCTCGGGTGCTCGACTCGTCATCGCTGCTCGCGAGCTCTTCGAGCGCCTCGCTCTTGCGCTTCCGGCCAAGAGAGGCGTCAATCGTGAGTGCAGAATCTCCTGAGCAGTCAATCTCACCGTTTCTACTCTTGCTGGCACCGTTGCTGGCGTCTGTGGCGCCTTCGTTGGCGCTGTTGTCGTTAACAGGTGGCAAGTGATTGTTGGCCGGTTCTTCTGTCAATGTCGGAGCTGATTGTTTCAAAGTTCAACATTATTAGAAATTACGCAGATTATACGCATAATTACAAAACACATGGCCGATCATATAACACAAGACAATAACCACATCAGAGATGGGTAAATAATCGAATAGATTCTGATGGATAAGCTAACTGATTTGACAAACAGTCAATGCTAATCGATTTAGTTATTTTAGTAAAAAAGATATTGCAGATTCAACTCCATTACCAAGTTTCAGCAGTCAATTCTAGTTCGAATAATTAGCCAATTTCCTTAAGACCAATAATCATTTTAACACTCGTCTTAGCACAGTTGGTCAGGAAGTTGGCTTCTTGACTCAGTAAGACATGACGACCGGAAGGCAGAACTCACTCGACAGATGGTTGAGATCCGGTGTGCTCTGGCTGGAGCAGCCAACGCCCTTGAACGGCCGACTGTCCTGTCTCTCCACGTCCTGCCTCTCCATGTTCTCCTTCAGCAGACGCAGATGACGAAGCATTATCGGTACCTGTACATCCATCCCCACACACAAAACAGTCATTACCAGTCACCATACCAATTCCATCCCCACATGAATACCTACCATAAATGTTAGTACCTTCATTTCTCAGGCTCAGCATAGGAAGGTAGATGGCCAGTCCTTTCCCTCGTCATCTCATCTTCCCACTGCCAGTGTCTACGATTGGCGTACTAATCATAGCAAAGTTGGGTAAGGGTAGGAATTTCAAAGGTCTTCCCTGGAGGGTATTTGAATCCCTTGACCTCCAAATTGACACTATTGACCACTTTGAGCATAAAAGGCAGCTTACTTAAAGAATGGGTAAAACCGAAGTACCCCATGAAAAAATTGGTATCCATGACAACCTGTTTTTACCTACCAGTATGGCATTACTGTCCTTAAAGACTGCAGCAAGGTCCTGGTTCTCCATGGCAGCAGCAAGAAGACCGATTGCGTACGACCTCAGAGGCTCCTTACCACACTGCGCCCAGTCAACTAGGTTGCGAATCAGTGTATCCTAGACATAAAAATTATAAATCATTATATCAATATAAATGATTTTAAACTCTTTTAAGTTTATTATAAGGTTATAACTTTTATAATGATACACTAAGTTATGGTTTAAAAAAGTATTAATCGATGGCAATCCAAAGGAAAGCTAGGCGACGTTAAGGGTCGGTATAAAGAGACATAAAACAATTTTTACTCTTGATAATTCTAACTCGAACTTAATACCTCAAAAGGTGAATCATTTAATTGTGGATTTTTTTTCAACTATAAAAGCACAGTAACATTTTTTTCAAGAATGTTTTGAAGAAACGACGATCATTGACAATTCTAACTCGAACAATATAGCCCAGACAGCTTTGAATCATTCAATTGTGGATCTCTTAACAAGTAAAGCATGGCAGAGGAATAAATAGTTAAAATGAAAGACAAATTAATTGAGTGCAATCATCTGATGACCAAGGAAACAATCGATGGTGTTGAGCAAAAGTGCAAGCAAAGGACTTGCTCAATCAATATTCCCACATGACAACAACCGTCTGAGAGGAGGTGGAGGAGGAGGAGGACGAGGAGGAGGAGGAAGTGCAAACTGGTACAGACCACATAACAAACACGATCCCACAATTGCAATGTAACGCCACTAACGATCGCTGTCTGTTGATACACGAGAGACACTCACGCTATCTTGGAATATGACGGATGTTTCAAGACCGGGCATGACGTCGAGCAGCAGACGAGCAGCTGCATTGTGAAGAGCCTTATACTCGTGCGTCTGCTCTCTGCTCACGAGGTACGTCGACACCAACTAAAAAGCAAAACAAGATGCAATCCATTTGTCAAATGTCGCTTGTGCCCCGTACTTGCTCACTCAGGCAGTCTGTAAGGCTGCTAATGAATTTACCAGGCCCCTAACAAAGTCATATCTACTTAGGTCTGCCCAGACGATACATGCTCGTTTTTACCTCAGGGACCTACGAATATCCCCTCCAATAGTGACTTCTACCACCTAAAATCGCATATCATTCTTCCACACTAATCCACTGACCACTCACAATTCCATCTAATCTAATCTGATAACTTCCTATAGCACCACTTTCAAAACCCAATGCAACATCAATCAATCATGTCTTTCAGATGAAGCTAAAATATGAAAGCATACTTCACCTCCTAAAAAGAAATCATACAAAAGTTTCAATTAATCATTGATTACTTTATGATTACCGACAATTCTCACCTTGTTCATGAAGTTGTCGTTCTTGAAAAGAGCCTTCAGGACGTGACCAAGCGAACATTTCGGATCGGCACGACCTGGGAAAAATATAAAACACAGATCTCAGTGACCCTTGCCCTCTACAATTTCTTCACCCTCTCCCAATTTTCCCCCTATATCCACCACCCTCACAGTCTCCCATCTCTCTCCATTTTCCTCAAGTACTCTAAGAAAATTAAAAGTAAACCTTACACACCTGGCTGGATCATTGCAATTAGTAGCCTTGGATGATAATCAAGAATTACCTGGATGTCGATCATCAAATGGATCTGGATCCATCTTGTACCAGGCTTCAGTCTCTCGTTCCACCACTTCAGCCAATCTGAAATCAAAGAAGACAAAAGGGTCAAAACATCAAATCATCCATGCGACACCCACTGGAAAATGACGCAGTGACAAGTGTCATATCACAGAACGAACGAATGACAGACATTGTTTATCCATTACCTTACTATTATTAAAATTATAAAGTAATGTAAAGTAACTGAACATTTATATAGTGCCCCTTCAAGGTATCTACTCAGAGGGGCGCTCTAATGATTACGTAGTCGGTTTTGGTTTCGTTGTTAGGTGGAGAGCACATCCAATGAGTCTCTCACTCCTACAGTGGCTCTATATAAATCTGCAATTACAATTAGTCAACATGTAAGTAAGTACCTGCTGGATTAGTATGTACATATACAATAACATGTCAGGATCTGATGCTCGTTACATAAAAACTAAACACGTATGTGGGTCACTCAAAATGATGAATGAATGGATGAGGTGGATGAACGTACTTCGTGAGTATGGCAACCAGTGACAGTTCGCTATCACTGACTGTCTGACGATGAACAATGGTCGCAAGATCGGCGTCCCCGTAATTTCTGTCCCATTGTTCTAGCAGCAGAGTGACCTCTGCCGTTGCATCCACCAATGGCATGATGTCCTTGGTGAGTCTGGAAAATAGAAGTCATTTAACCAAATATATGTGACAGACGGCCACAAAAAACTCATCTCCAAGCAAAATATCTACTGTCTGTTGCATCAGTTTCAAAACGTTGACAGAATCATCAACACATGATTCCTTGAATTTTATGTAAACACAAATCACATACACAACCAAAAAATTTCTACTGAGCACATGTCATACCAAAAACTAGGATGGATGAGCCGATCGCTCTCCCAAATGTCACTTTCGGTAAGTGACATTTGGGACTTCTGATTTGTAAATACTTATGTTTAAAATAGAATGCAGGGAACTTTAAGGATTTGCACATGGCAGAAATGCATTTTCAAACGAAGATAAGCCTAGGTGACACTTTCACTTTAGAAGAAGCAAACTATCTCTGGTCAAATTTCAAAGAATTGCATTTAAAGTAGCACTTTTTCTTGTGATGTTGTCAATTAAGCCTATTAAAAAAATACTTGTGCATTCATTTCTGAACTGCATATTTTAGTTGAAACGCTGGAAAAAAACTATACCCAGGAATAAAGTTGGACGATAAAACGATAGCTTACTCAACGATCACCCAGAAACCACACGTTACGTGAATCACTTGGGTAAATGAAAACCAGCTGAAAATCAGCTATTGGTGCTCGGTCTGATGTTCATCAAATAATAAACTGAACCGCAACACAGCATAGAAAATCTTAGTTTGTGTGGATCACCAACTGATGCAACTTTTATCCTATGACTATTTATGCCTCCATTGGATGCGTGCAAAAACGTGTACGCAATATTTAACAACAGACGCCATAAGGCCAACGTGCAGTGACAGTAAACAAGGATTCCGACACCGTTAAACGCCTATCCCAATAACAAGCATGCAAAACAAATTTGTGCTCATACTGTAAATCCTGGTAGAGACTCTAATATCTCTGATGGACGATAAACTCCACAATTTTCAACAAATTTATAAAACTGCATTCATCGCCGCCGAGAAAAAATCAAAATGGTGCCGGTGGTGGGCGCGCCTTGAAATCGATTACTTATTAGGATTAGAAAGTAACTGTCGCAGTCGAAATATATGTTTTTTGGTCAAAATCCTGGTATGACTAATTTTTCGAGTTTTGGTCACAATAAGTCATCTAAACTAAAATATCTATAAATGAAGAAATTGTGTACACAGTTACACCAAATCAAAGTTCGTCTGCTTGTATCTTGCCCTTTTGCTAAAATTGGAGTAAACGCCAAATCTCATCCCCCGTTATCTTTCCACATGTCATTCCCCAAAACTGAAGACATTGCGTATTACAAATTTTATCGGAGTTCTCATCTTTCTCTAGCTCCATAGATACCATCCACCTTAACCGTCTGACGGATTGTCTGTTTGCCTGATCGACACCGGAGCTGGAGTCTGATGGACCATGTATCCTATGCCAATAGTTTTGATTAAAACTTAAACGCTCAGGTAAATAAGCTGATTCGCGCGACTTCACCGGTAGGCGCTATAGAAATATCGAGGTGACGATTGCGATTAAACACCAGCCGTAAACGTCGCCAAAATGACGTAACATCATGAGCATCATCATATTATGCGATTTTGTTTTGATTGGGCTAAGTGCCTGTGAATAAGCTAGTTCTACTCTAGCTTTCTCTCTTCCTTTTCCCCCATTTACTTCCCGTCAATTGTTACGTTTTTGTTACTAGATTAGTTGAGGGAGAATGGGCCTGTGGGGGAGGGAGGGTGGGCATGGTGTAATTGAGAATCGAATCCATACTCGTCTCTTTTTGACTGAATTACAGCTGATTAGAAGATTTGTTCTATGTATCTTTGTTTATGATGTCTCTTGGTTAAGCATTGTTATAAAAAAAAGGCAATTTTTGGGTCATGGCAGAATATGCCTTTTGCAAGTTGTTGCTCTTTAATTATATGATTTTTCAAGGGGTTGGGAAGAATCTGTCTTCCTAAATTATTTCAACTTCCAGGTGGCCCTAACTAGTGTGATCATTTGATTCTCTAATTGGGTCTCCTGGCAATCTAACTTTGCTGTTTTTCTCAACAGAGCATTTTTTTAAATATATGATGATTGAATGATTGATTGAGTATAGTTCTTGTAATCCCTCGATTTATTCAATACAATCAATATCACAAGACATTCGTCCATAATTATTTATTCTGAAATTTGCTATCACCCTTCTTCCAAAATTTTTTCCTCAAAAGTGCAAATGTATTGGCAGCGCAATTGCAGTTGTACTACAGAGCAATTGTGTGCAAAGGACTTGCTCAAAGTCTATACACAGTGACTGACGCCTCGGACGAGGGTCGAACCCGCTCACTCAGCGCACACTGAGCCGACCTCTCTAACCAATCGGCCAACGTGCCAAACACTGATTACAACATGTTATGAATTGATTTATGATATATCACAGTAAGCTTTAGGCCTACTAATGCGTTTCTGGTGCAACAATTCACAAATAGGAACACTTGGTCACAATAAGATTTATTCGAGAATTGTTCAACAGAAGATCAGATCAAATCGAAATGATCATCTCAATCACTTCACAGATATACACATATATAAGTCTTCATCTTATTGTTTATCTCAGGCAGATCTACAGATACAGATCATGATCATTTTTATCTCTCAAAAGTCAACAGTTACGACAGCCCAGATCATAAATCACGATCATTGAATATGCTACAGATCTAGGAAATACAGATCAGAAATGAGGATTGTTTTAATATGTTGAAGGTCAAGAGATACTGGACAACAAATCATAAGTTGCTTTAAAAACCTTTTCAACAAAAGAAATTGAACAAATGGTTCACCAGGCTCCATCATTTAGTTGCAACTCATATTGGGAACATCAAAAGTTCGTAATGCATATTCCATCAACTAATGGCACACATTGCTACGATATCTTGCTCACATGTATAAAAGCATGTGTGTGTGTGTGTGTACAATTACACATTGGCATATATACATGTGTATGCACGCATATGAGTGCCTGTATAAGCAAATATATGTATGAAGGTATGCAACAATTTTTATGTAACTGCAAGTATAGATGTATGCACAGAAAATATACAAACTGCTCCCAATCAAAAGTACAAATGCAAAAGCCGAATTAGTAAGTACGTCACATTATGAATAAAAAGTATGTTTCATAGCATAAAGGGATGTTAACTAAAAATGCACATCAACTCACAAAATACATTTTCTGAGTGGTTCTGTTTTAGCAGAAAATTCTAGCAAAACGATTGAAATGATTTCGTATAAATGGTGTCTAATCCTAGGTGGCAGTTTATTTTATGCGTCACATATGTCTGCACCTCTACTTTTATAGTTGCTCCTCATCAAGTGTTGCTATAAACAGTCTTTTAATCGAAACAGGGCTATGAACAGGAGAGTCATTTCCATCACGAGGAACATAGAGAAGCACAATCCCAGCTCTACTTTGAGACAAGCTCCCTGCTGCCAAGGTTGCTTCTCGACCCAGCTGACGTGTACCCTGACCTCACTGGCATCCCGGCGATCTCAGGAGGGGCTTGGGTCAGTCCAGCCCACCGTCTCTCCTCCAGTCCTTCCCAGGAGCTCATAGCAACAGAGCTGGTGTAAGGCGACAGACCCTGACACGTCTGGATATACTCATCCGGATTGTGGTGCTTGCGCTGCTGTCCGTGTGGCTTCCAGCGCACATAGTCGAAGCCGGGGGCGCGCTGGAGCGGCTGCCCCATGGGCGATGTCTGGGCTGCGTTGACGCGCTGGCGGAAGGTCTCAAGGGCGACTTCGTCATTGGGGTGTGTGTTTGTATGGCGGAACCGTTCCACGACCGCCATTGGAACGGCTGAATGCACGAGGCAGTTGACAAAGGTGGATCCAGCTGTGAAAAGATCATGAGAAAGAATTAGAGAAAATTAATATTTGCATTAGAGACACACAAATATTCCACTTAAATAACAATAACAACAGTAGGGAAAAAAATAATGACATTAATAACAATAACAACTGTGTTTTAAATGAATAAAAGTTGAAGTTCGCAAGAGATCCTTTGTACCTTGGGGTAATAATAAAAACAACAATAATAAGGCAATCCAGAGACGAGGAGCAGCCACCCTACCCTGTTAGGGCATAAAACTGGATAAAAGGGAACTTGAATCTATCCATAATATTAATAATTTAAAAAAACAAAGAAAATAGTAATAAACAACAATGGTTGTTTAATGCCTTGTCTTCCAAAGCACCTTGCTCAGCTGGACCATGATGGATTGACTGACGCAATACTGACTATTGTGCTCATTTTAAGGATTTTGTAGGTTACAAAGACAAGTTTAAATCTTATTCTGGATTCTACACAGAAATCAGTGTCAAGGATCTTGTACGAGAAGGTGCACACAGCATCTCACTAAATAAACAACTATTAAGAGAAGTGCAAAACCATTCAAAAACTGAAGAGTAGCCTAAGCAAGAACTACTGTCAGGAAGCGGTAGCCAGGTTAGGTTTTGTTGCTTCGTTTAGTCAAGTATGCATCTAAAGCTGTCTACAATTAAGCGATCCAAATCTCACTCGTCATTTTTCTTTCTGATAGATTGAACGAACTATGATAAGAAATGTCAACGGCCGAGCGATGTATTTTAAAATCCAATGAGCCCAGGTAACAACACAGGTGTCAGTACTAAATATAGACTGTGAACGATACAACCTAGATATAAAAATTGGTGCATAGAATGAAATGTTTGCAAGATATACAAAAATCTTAGGCCACAGATGTCGCCCCATTTAATCGTTACGCTACTTTAGCAGTAAACGTGTTAATATCATTGCAATTTTATCCTCTGACACTAATCAATAGCTATAATTATGACGTTGTGCCCACAATGCAATAATAAAGCAACATTGCAAAAAAAGACAAATAACAATCATTCTTCGAGTTTCTAATTTTTTTTAATAAACTGCATTGCAATTTTAAGTGAACAAGATATGACCAAGATGCGAAATCGTAATAACATCGTTGTTTTTTGTCTGGGGCCGAGACATCTCGGCAGATTATTTCAGCTGTCCGTGGATCAGAGGGCTGCGCTACATCAAGTCGCCTGTTGATATCTTCCAATTCAATTTATCCATAGGCATAATCGTAAGCTGAGCTATAGTCACCAATCTTCTAAAACGCCACAATCGTATTCGTTTAACCCCACACGTGGAGTGGAAGAACAAGCCTCCCATTCTAGACGACATATGCTATAAACACAGACGTCACTCAGAACTCGCCAATGCTCGTAGGCTACTCTAGCTAGCCTGATAGTGTCAGTCCAAAGCCTGGATTAAGGAGGAGGTCGACGCTATTCGTCAGAGGACGTTGCGACTTGCGGTGTCGGGCCATCTCACTCTCACGCACTGCTATGCATAGTGCCTTTTCTGCAGTGGCTTTGGGCCCTACCACTTGGAATGGGCTATATAAGGCCTACCTCTGGGGCTCCGGCTTTTACCTAAAGACTCTTCGAAGTTCGAACATTATCCTTCTACTCATCTCTTTAAATTGTTTTCTTTCCCCGTGGTTGTAGCGCCTCTCAGTTGATATGTTTAGGCGCTACATCAAGTTTAGTTGACTGATTGTTATAACGAGTGTCGTTACACAGCCTGAAAAAGAGGAGGGCGACGTCACGTTAATCATCCTGTTATGATTTATGACAAATGTGTCATTAAACAGCTACTAACTCACTCGAGAACTATAGCGACCGTAGCTTCGATAATATCAATCCGCACTTCTATTGCGCCTGTGTATAATATTGAGTGCATCAATTCATAGCGCAAAATTCGATTCTAAAACGAATTGAACTGTAGCGTTCAATTCGAAAATGACGTGATGGTTCTAAAATAAGCTGTATAAGCCTATGCCATGTATACGAATATGGTTAAGAACGGTCAACACGATTTCTGTCAACGTCAACGCTCAACAGTCTGCTAATAGCCTTGTTTACTGTAGCCTACAAGATGGCGCAATAAAAGTCACCCGCTTCGATCGCTTTCGACCTAATCAACTATAACGATTCAGGTCAAATTCGCACTAATTAGACCAATAAAATAATATCGTTGAAGTTCAGACCCAACAAACAGCAACGATAAAAACTTATTTTCGTGCGCCGAATCGTCTATTATTATGGTCGATAATACTAATAATAATAATAGTAATAATAATAATAATAATAATAGTCGTTTCGACCCATGAAAATGAATTCTCGTACTCCGAAGTCGAATAATCAAGACCAATAATCTTGGACAACTCGTTCGCGCCATTCGAACAAAGCAGACCCCGACTGAGTCACTAAGAAGACTAAGAGGCAATATAAACACTCGCGGAAAAATCTGACGACAATAATTCCAAGATAGCGGCTACGACTCCACGCACGGGTTTTATGCGCAATTTATTGCGCATTGCTTATTGATCGTAATCGTAAACTTCAAACTTGTAAGGCGCCACTCAAAACCCAAGCGTAGGGCGCGATGTTATTTAAGGAGCCTATCGACTATGACCGAGCAATCAGTTTTGTAAAGAGCATTAGAAGTGTGGCGTCGAGTGTGTAACCCAATTTCATAGTTTCTATAGTCTTCTTCGATCGATTGCATTCACGATTCAAAGGTCATTATTTTGCTTCACGAAATTAGCTTACCTTACCAAAATACATAAACGGCTACGTTACTGATACATTTGTTCTGGATCTAGACCTATAGGCCTACCTATCGACATCTCTAGATATGCGTAACCCAGCAACAACGATCGAGTTTGCCCAAGACAATTTCTGTTAAAGAGCATTTACAAATCTTGTTGCACTGTAACACAAAGTCATTTTAAGAGCTGTGTCACGTGTGTGCGTGTGTTTGTGCGTGCGTGTGTGGGTGTAGGTGTGTGGGGGCGAAGGTGTGTGAATGGGCCCAGACCCTTATAAAGCCACAGTCGGTGCGAGCATCTTACTTGAATGGTCTTTGGGATTCTGCAGCTGCCGATATATTCTACCGGAATTGTAGTCAATCATGAGGAACGCATTCAGTGGACCGTGTCTGATCGCGCTGCTGACTCTGGCGCTCTGCCACCTCGACCATTCGTTGGCGCTCCTCGAACTACCTAAAGGTAAGATCTTAGAGATAAGCTCATAGCTACATGCATTAACAATTAGGTCAATTGCAGTTTATAAGGTATGTCCAGTTTGTAAACATTCTATAGGCCTACATTATCATGACTGCTTGGAAAACCCTCCCATTGGATCATCTGCTCTTGCCTAAGAATTATCGGATTATATCTTCCACTCTGAAATGAAATATATCTTATTTGGTCAAGGTTGGACATGGAGCGCCTCGATCTGAATAGATTTATTGAAGAGGCGCTATAGTATATTGAGTTTTATCGACATGTAAATATATAGTGCATAAATTTACGTGTGTATATGTAATGTATGTATGTATGTATGTGTTGTGTGTGTATCTTATTATTCGTGATATTGTTTCATCAAGTCCTGCTTGCAAGGGTCGTTGACATACGAGCTTTGAAGCCTTTTTGTTCTAAGTATCATAAGTACTTTTTATCATAGAGAGACAGATAGGGTGGACTGACTTAAACACGGTGTTTGCCGCAAACGTTGGAGCGGTTGAAAACAGTGAATAGCAACATTACGTTTTGCAATTTCTATTTCAGACTATAGCGACGCCATTGACGAAGCGTCTTGCAACAACTGCGATGCTGCGAGACTGCAATCAGGGCTGCAACTTCGTCGTCAAAGATTGGAACACCCGAAACTACCAGATGCTACGGAACGCCTATCCATATCTGCCATAGAGCATCCAAGTGAAGAGAGATCTTTCGATGGAGACAACGACAATCATCAAAAGGTCCTGAATGACGTGGTAAACCCGACTACCGACCTAAAACGTTCGCGACATCCTATGAAGACCCTACGTTTTCAAGGGCTTGGGAAAAGAACCACCCAGCAAAACAAAGTGACAGGAAATGCTTATCAGAATCGCATGGGAGTGAATTTGAGAACACAGCGTCGGCAGCTGAACCCCATTTACCTTCTGGATGAGAAGGCACTTGATAGAGAAGCGAGGAATGTTCATCGTGTGGTGAACAGACATCAGAAACCCAGAATCGCTGCTGGAATACGATACACGGGAATTGGAAAGAAACGTGGGGTAGATGGCAGCACCCGCAACTTTGGCTACCAACATCGCTACTACGGAGTCGAAAAACGTTAAGGGCACTTCACTCGTTTAATAGACTTGACCTCTATAGCTAGGTTCCTCGATCTAGAACACTTATGGCTCAGTCTCGATCTCTTCCTTCAATTGTCCCTCTCTGTGAAATGCCCCTTCTCTATCCGTTCGCTCTAAGATTCTTCTAACTTCTCTCAACCTCATCGCATTTATCAAAACCTGCTACTTTTTGCGAGGACTTAGGCACTGGCAGCGCTTTCACCTAGAGGCGCTCTTAAACACAATGCAATACTAATTTGAGCAGACTCACCTTAATTAACATAACTCTTTATCAGGCCGGCCTACACCTAGGCCCTACTGTTATTAACTTTTCTGGGATCTGCTGCAAAACAAACCACACGAAATGGTGTATCACAAAAATGGATGTTTATTCTATTAGTTAACTGGTGCCCAATATGTTGTTTCAAATATTGCTTTTTCAACCAACATGATTGTGATTTGAAAAAGCAACGTCTCACGTCAAATAGGTTCACAGACAAAATGTTCGACGACAAATAGTTGACGACAAACGGTTCACGGACAAAAAGTTCACCACCAAAAAGTTGCTATAGTCAAAAGTTGCACCAATCCTCAAATCACCTCACTGGCTAAAAATCCAGAGCGCATTCATTTCCAAGTCCTATCACTAACTCAAAACTCCATACAACACTCCCAGCCCAAATATCTTCACGAACTCTTCACCATCCAGGAAACCCGCTCTACCCGATCGTCCTCTTGCCTCACCCTCACTCGGGTGACTCGACACACCATTACTTCTCAAGTTCTCCAACCGTGCCATATCCAACGCCACACCACGTCTCTGGAATGACCTTGATTCCTCCTGAATTCGGTGCTTTCTCGGTTCTTCCATCATCACTGGTCGTCATGCAACATCATCTGTCCCTAGTTCCCCTATCCATCACATCTCCGGTTTTTCATTCTAAACTTAGGTCTCACCTTTTCAAGAACTCTTACCCAGACTCCTCACTTGACATTCCATCTGTCAATCCTCGACCAAAACGACACCGTCCTTAGCAGCTACTCTGCCCCCCTGATAATCTTGTTGAAGCCGGACTCTGACCTCCAGGTTCCAACGGACTATTCTTTGGATAACCGTTTCGATTTGATGCAGCGCTCGTGAAAAGACAAGTGCCACGTACTTGGCTTTCAATCAGTGCTTTAGAAACTTGAAGATTATGATTACTTGCTGATCTATATGGTAAAATAGACATAGGCGCCGGAATGTATCTAAGTGACACGGCTACAGCCGCGTTGTTAGAGCCTGCGGATGTTGGCAAGTCTCCCGAGTACACGTTTGCTGTGCCAGGATGCATCCGCGCAATGATCTATAGGAGCACCGTTGAGGTATTCCAGACCAAGAGAATTTATTGCACCCGCCAAGTCCAGAGCAAGGGCGGCCCCGCTCTGTCCTTATTTAGGGGCCAAACACCATGTTTAAGTCAGTCAACCCTGTCTGTCTGTCTATTATAAAAAGTACTTAATATAATTCGAAGATAATGAAGAAAAAACAATCTTATGCCTCTGTCCCTGTAAATGACCCAACAGGCATAGATAGGATTTCCTTAAACAATACGGAAACCACTTCTACTACTTCTGCTAGTACTTCCATTACAACAACTACTACTTCCCCTGCTACTATACTACTACCATTATGATACTGTTACTTCTGTGCTGCTGCTAGACTTTTAGCATCTTAGTAGACTCTTGAAAGCTGTGGCCCATGTTAATAGCCAGATACGTACAGACACATTTCTCTCTACCTGTTTGAGTATGGAATTAATATTGCACCCACCAGATAACTATAAATTAGAGGTGCACTCGATCCAGGCCTGACCAAAGAGGAGTGTTGAGTGGTTAATAAGAAGAGCTCTCGACAGGTCCCACGTGCCCAAAGTATTTTGGAGTATTTAGAGAGAGGCAAGTGATGAGATCAATCAAGACAGGGCATCCAGATAACGGGTGTCCAGAGGCACATGCCTCCAATTTGAAGTAGGAGGATTCCAAATGCACCCAAGTCAAGCTTATTAACAAGGTTACAAAACCAGGAAATAAACACCAAGGAAGAGAAGATCTATGAAGAAGACCCTCAAAGTTCTTTTCAATGCAATTAAATCACATGCTCCAAACTCAATCAGCATAAAAATCATCCTAAATTGTATCTCACTCCTGGACATAAACCCAAAGCCGGGCTTAATCTCAAACACTTTCAGTTCTAACTTTCGCAAGTCGAACGGTCCTGGGCATGAACAATTTCAACAATGACATCCTGTATTTGATTGCTTGTCAATTCGGAACACTTTGCGTGTAACGACCCATCACTGAAAAAGAATCACATCAGTGGGAATCAAACACTTTTAACAGGTAATTGTACAATCATATAGCATCACTTTGGAAGTCACCAATTGGATGGCAATATCTATTATTTAAGCCAGATGATAGTACTAAATCTTTCGACTTATAGTCGAGTAAATAACGGTAAGCTAGATGAAATGGCATTATCTAGAATGTCAATAAGAAAAAGTTCATTTGTTAGCAAGCTCTGTTCAGAAAATGCAAATGTTACTCTTAACAGTTTTGCAAATGCATGCCGAACCCACCAACAGGCTAAACAGCAATAGTAAGTGATAATCATGATATGGATTTATGGTTATAAGGCAGAGGGGATGTAATAGCAATTGTATGGTGCAGTGAATCTCGCCAAAGATTTAGCACAACACACACAATTCTGCCATCATGTTGTGCATGCTTTTGCGATTTAAGTAGTTGACTGAACGAAAATGAAACTTACTGCCTGATGTGAAACACTCCAGACACTGAAGCTCCCAAAGGCAGTTCCCTCATGACTATCTAAAAGGAAATGCATAATAGTGAGCAAGTTCTTTCTCCTCAGGCACTTCTGAGCTGGGAGCGATCCGCAGTAGCTTTCCTGAAGGGGCACCATATAAATTAACTTGAATGAATGAATTAGTCAAATGCAGTTACCACACCTTCTAATTACCATACCAGTAAGAAACTTCAGACAATTAGCATACCATAAAGGCACATCAAATACAATTACTATAGCAGCAGCTTATGCATTCTGTATCTTTTACATGATCTAAAAACCATAATGATTAAATTACATATTTGTGCAGAAAATTCGTTGAACAAGAAAAATAACTTCATCATTTCTACATTCTTAAATCTGGCCTTCTCATAACAACTACAGGAGTCCTATTGTGAAATATAACCCTTTTCATCACAAATTCTTTTTAATTGCTGGTGTACAACAAAGAAGATTGGCTGAACAGCTGGTATGTTTTTTGGAGGAAGAGAGTAAAACGCAGTGGGTTACTTTTGCAAGTGATGTTTTTGCTGTTGAGCTTCGCTGCATCAAATGTAGACAGAAGGTCGTTTCCTGTGGGGAAAGACCAAATGTAACCTGACGCCGGGCAGGGGTCGGAGTAGAGGCGTTGAAGAGGATGAATTCGGTCAAGTCATCCCCTGATCCAACCTTTTCAATAACACACAACCAAACAATTACACAGATAAATCAGCAACAGTTATACAGATACATGTGTAGCAATTAAACAGGTTTAAGTTATAAACAACAATTATGAGAACATTTAACATTCACTAAGGTAAATGTGCATATAGACAGGAAATGCATAACCATTCGACAGGAAACGCATAACCATTTGACAGGAAACGCATAACCATTTGACAGGAAACGCATAACCATTTGACAGGAAATGCATAACTAGTTGACAGGTAAACATATAACCATTTGACAGGTAAAAGTATAACCATTTGACAGGTAAACTAGACAGGTAAACATGTAAGAACTAGACAGGTAAATAATTAGACGAAATCGCATTTAGTTCTGTCGTTGTTAAAATCTCAGCACACTGAATGGTCAAGAACCACAGTGCAGCGTTAGATATCGATTCTTAAAATCATATCCCACGTAGTTCATCGAGCGTGTGTTCCCGGACTGGTCGCATATACGCCTATATACGAGATGTTTTACATTGATTGTCCATGCCTCAGCGTATTGCATACATCGTATTAGGGTTTGAACTTTACACTTACCAAGATCACAACATCTGCAGGAAGACAGGGCAATTCACAGGCAGAACTGAAACCCATCACTTGCTCATTATCTCGACCACATAGTATGCCCGCCTGTTTGTGTAAAATAATCAATCCACACATAAACATACACGCACACACACATACATACATACATACATACATACATACATACTGAAAACAACTTGCAAAACAGTATTACTTAAAAATTCTAAGTACAAATGAAGCACTAAGACCACATAGTCAGGTCAAAACTCAAAGATCAGTCAACTCAGAGAGGTGGTAAATGGTCGATATGCAGATGAAAGAATTAGCAATTACGCAGACCTGTGACATTAATAGGCAAGACAAGATCGTTTCACAATCATAAGTTTATTTAGTCCAAAAGGATAAAAGAAATAAGACGCTTTCATTATAATACGCTACTTTCTCATCAGATCTACTTACCTGGATTGCAGCACCAACCGCAATAACCTCATCCGGTGCAATGGAAGCAAGCATATCCGCATCCTTAAAGTATTCCATCACCTGCTGCTGAAGCAACGGTATCTTCGCACATCCACCACACATGATCACCTATGCACACAATCGCACCAGATTCAGACACAGCTTACATGTAAGAGTCAAATTTATATAGCTCAATTTCTAGATCACAGACTAGTTCCCTAGTCATCCGTGTCAATACAACACTGATGTAACTAACAACAGCAGTTATATCTAAGAAATTATTTCTGATTTCAACTAGGATGCAAATATAAGAAATTTAACCCTTAATATGAAATCACTAAAAGCTTAAATCTTGTGACAAACAGATGATTGGTATAAGGATAACAAGTGAACTTTTAAGCCAATTCATTCAAATTACTCATAATAAACCAAATGACACATATTTATTAAATATTAATTTATAGCAACTACTATAGCACCCACATTTAACGAACATCAACCTACATTACAAGCACAAACATTTATTTAGATAACTTTATATAAAATGAAAACGTGGAGCATTACATATCAAACAAACAGTACATCCAAAAACTCTGATTTGTTTCACGGTGGACAAGTCTATCCGAATGACCCTTATATTATAATTCGACGCAATATTTACCCGAAATTAAACGAGTGAAATACCTTGCTAACGGATGTTCTGCTGAAATTTGCATTCGAAAGAAATTCATCGAGCGGTGAGAGACACTTCTGTATAAAGTTGCTACACAATGCCTCAAAACGACTCCTACACAGAAAATGAACATCACAAATTATAATCATGTGCTGATTAAGCGTCACTATCTGACGACCAAGGATTGATCTATATAAACACACTCACAAACGAAAGCCACTATATAATGACCTCAAATGAAAGCCACTATATAATGACCTCACAACAACAACAAATCAAAATACCTAGGTACTCTGCATAATAACAACACCACTGCTCGTATTCTGATGTAGTGCCAGTCTGAAGCCTGGATAAAGGACGAGGGCAACACTCTCTATAATTTCACAGTAATAAATAGCAACTGACCAACTCGACATCATGCCTCTGAATAGACTGTCTTGAAGAGTCAGTATATAAGCAACTGCCTAGTTGGGGTGGCACCAACCTACCTGAGGCTGTGTTATTCTATTTACCTACAAGGGCCTCCATGTGATTTTCTGCTAGCTATGGCCCAATCCAGGAGCTTGCCCATGTTGGCCCCTAAGCTTGGACCTGCCTTCCACAGTCACTGAACCTGGAATATTCATTCCTTTCCCCTTCTCAGTTCCAGAGACGCCTTCAGACTTTCCTGTTCTCTGGCCCAACTAAGGACGCCCGTTGAGAGCGCTGATGATAAAAGCAGCGCTAAATAAATGCTTGATTACATTACATTATAAGTCAGAGGTTACAACTGCGTTCAAAACTGACCGCGAGAGCGTGCAACTGAAGTCGATTCCATCATAGAGTGACTCGACCGAGCACTGTGATGTTTGGACTGTGGACAGGACGTGTTTGCATGTATCGACCGCACCCTGTAACTTGCCCAGAGAACGCTTGTTGCCACGACAGTCGGCCCCCCTCTGCTGTCTGAAACAGTCGACAGATCAGGGAATAAGACGTTGGCAGAGCAATTCCAAACAGATGTATTGATCGATAATGTCCAGAATGCATATCACAATCAATCATATCAATAAAGATATCAATAGGAAAGAGACATCAGCAGAACAGATATCAACACAATAATCAAAAGCAAATCAAACCAGCACAAAAATAATGATCCCTGATCCAATTCATAAGTCATCTTTTTCTCTCATTTTCCAGGTATTGCTTCCATTAGTGTCAATGCACCCTGAATGCCCTATATGCTGCTGTCTTTGGCAACTGAGACTCAGTCATAATCAAGATATTTCCAACCACACAGAAGCAAATCTGGGACCTGTACCATTACACAATTCACAGAAAAATGACGCATGACTACTTTCCTGGTGTTCAATCAAATTCTTTAATAAAGAAAAGAAACAAATCAGCATAGTCAATCACTGACAATCAGTGATGCACATGAAAACAGACATTTAAAAAAGGGAACAGAAACTCATTGGAGTTTCCCCTTAAGGGATAATTCCCTGAACAATCACACAGATGCTTAGCATAGACTACATCTAGGAGATAAGACAAGAGCATCCATACCGTTGAAATTCGTTGGCAAAGTACTCGACAACAAAGTCGTCGATCATGTGACCCCCGGTCTTGGGGTCACTGTGTGATGCGAGGACATGGTACATTCCGTTAATGACTTGGACGAGAGTAAGATCCAACGACTGATGGCCGACACGGAAGACCAACACCAGACTGATGCACAAGACATGGAAATTAACACTGTCATGAATATATATAAGCAGTCAATGGATATTCGTAATGCTAGCGAATATTCATGACAGAAACAAGAGCAGAATTGTGAATGACGATCACCAAAACTTATAACATCATTGCAGAAGACTGCTGCCAATAGTGAATAAATATTTCTAAGATATACATTACATATTTAAATTACCAGTAGCAAAGAAAATCATGATGAAACAGTAGTGAATATGCATAGGACTAGCACAATGAATATGCATGAGAATAGGATACTGAATATGCATGAGAATAGGATACTGAATATGCATGAGAACAGAACAGCCTTGGGTCCTACCAGTTGTCTGAGACGTCCATCTGTCCAATGTTGTACGCAAGCAAGGCAGCTGCAGGTTCCGTAATTATTCGTAAGACGTTGAAGCCCGCCTTTGTGGCAGCGTCTCTACAGTCATAAATATTCATGAGACCTAGATTAGACGAGTACAAAAGATGAAAGTCACGAAGACAGCAGCCGATTGGTTAAAGAGACGATAACTGAGCAGAGACCTTGGCCAAGTCCTTATATCACTCACAACTGCTCATCACTGTCAATTAATGCCTGGTCATAAGATAGTGAGGCTAAATAAATGCACAATTAATACACACTGGTAACAATAAAAAAGAAGAAAATCTGAACATTGAATACACACATAACTCGAATGCATTGCTATAGATTAGCTCATAGATTAGCATAATTAAGAATTTCTCTTGGTACCACAACAAAAGAATAAATCTAGAAGAACAATTGAAACCTAGAGAGCATAAAAACTGGGCAGCAAATTTCAAATCTTTGCTTCGAGACAAGAGGTTCTGATGTACAACAGTCGCTTTGGTCTCTATAAAATCAATCAATCAAGCAATCAATCAATCACTCAATCATTGAAACTTGATAAAGCGCCTCTTCAGAGGTGCTCCTAAGTCAAACCTTGGCCAAAGAAGACAGATCTCAGAGCAGAATAGAACGAGGACAGAGTTCTTAGCCAAGAAGAAAATGTTGGCTTCTTTTCAATCTACCTGATTGCCTGTTGCTGGTCTTCATCAAAGTTAAATGGAACAGCGAGAACTGCATCATGGGAGTCGGCCAATCCTTCGCTGCTCTCCGCCGTCTCTGAGAAACAATTGAGAAACAGATATCAAATGTGAAATTAAAAAAATTAATCGTACTCAGTGAGTTCTAGATGTAACCATAAAATGTATCGTAGTTAAAAGACATATCGTGACATTTTTAAACATATATTATAAACACCATTAAGATGATAAAATCATTCGTCCTGAACATTTATATAGCACCTCTTCAAGAAACCTACTCAGAGGTTGTGGTCAAACAAAGAACATAATCAACCAATAATAAATGATTATATAGCTCTTATAAACTTTATTTACATAGTGGAAGAATATTTCATATGATATACACGACAACCAGAAGAGGACCAACGATGTAACAATTTGATGAAGAGAGCATATTAAAAGCAACTTTTGGTACATAAATCAGATGCCACCACAATTTTTCCTTGGCTTTCAAGGATATTATGGTATCCATGGAAATCCAAGTGCGACTTCACATAAAAAACATAGCAGGTGAATAAACACACATGTCAAAATGCAAAAGACTTCATTTTCTTAACCTCGGCAGATGCGGACGAATGGCTGATCCTCTCCATTGTTGGTCAACACTCAAGATAAAGGATTATGCTACGGGACACGGGTAGAAGGAAAAGAACTGCAAAAAATTCTGCAGTGGCAAAGATTTGAATCCCCAACTTCTTGGTTGATAGTCATATTCCATTAGTAATTAATAATCATTAAAGTCTGTGTTTGTGTTCAATTAAGACCGAAAGGTATCGAACAATGACATGTAATGATTAAGTACCCATCATCTTTTTGTAAATAATTGTGGCGATTTTGACAGGCGAAAAGGTGCAGCTTCTCTCTTTGTACGTAACTTGGTAGAGAGGCTTCTTATCGACTTCAGTGATCTGAAATATATGTCAGCAGTCAGGTAATAACTCTACAATAATCCCATCCAAATAGCTATTTGCTGTACAACCCAATCATCATTAAACAGTTAACCTCTCTTAATCCTAACCCTCTTCACATCATCATCATCATCCTGATCATCTTCATCATCGCAACCATCTTCATCCTAACCGTCATCATTATAATCCTAATCATCATCATCATTATCATCATCGCCATCAACAAATCATTATTAATTATTGTTGAAATACCAAACTTGTTTTACCTGCTCATTATAATCAAGTTGTCATCATGGCCACCTGCACAACTAACACCATTACAAAAACCCAGAGTATTTATCATATCCCAGTTTCCACAGTTACTTTTTTTTATAATAATCACAACCATCGCTGTAACCACTAATATCATCACTACCTGTCATAAAACAATCATACATATAATCCTTTATCACCATGGCAACCCTTACATCATCTGCTCTACCATCACTACCATCTGCTCTACCACCTGGAAACACCACCATCTTGGCTTACAACTGAGAACAAATGAACATTACCTTGACGGGTCCGGATTGAACGGCCGCCTGAACATCTTCGTTGTCAAACGCTCGGCCGAGGAGTCGCTTAACGTTGCATATTGTGTTAACTGGGTTGCGATAGATGCCCTGCTTGGCAGCAAGACCAACAGCCTATCCAAGAATAAGCAATAACAAACAGATCCTTATTTTGAACATCATATAATAAAATGTAACTGTATTTCATCGAGACCTTCATTCAAAGTTCATCCAAGACTAAATGAGCGAACATCAACGAAGCTGAGCAACTGTGGCTATCTTGGAAAGGAGATAAATAAAGGCTCTGAAGTACTGAATGAATTACCTCAACCAATGATTGATTCAGGTTAAGCTTTAGTCAATGACATAACCAACTTTGAATACCAAAAACCTTGCCCAAGATGCTAAACTTTTAATATAACTATTGTGAAACTAAATCCAGGTGGCACCATAATGCCTGATCATGCAACATGTGTGTCGTTAAAGTTCCACTCACCTCGTCATGGTCGGTGAATGCGACAACGGCCGGTGTCACCCTATCTCCCAGATCGTTGGCAATCACATCTGTCCTTCCATCCTAAAAAGATTTCTAATGCTAGAGAAAACAACATCGGGTTAAGGTACGGTCGGGTGTGTATATTAAAGTAAGGGGCAATCCTCCGAATCCCGGTCCCAAATTATTTCGTATGTGTTATCACATAGATATGCTTGCCAAAATTCTTGTTGGCGGACAATTCAAGTGACGGTTTCCTTCTAAATTATGAGACTACAAACTCGTTCGACGCGTTGGCAAGTGGGTTGTTGGCTTGGTCGAGCGTGGTAGCGGACGATGTTGGATGGAGGTTGTTGCCCGTCGAGATGCACAAACACTGGAACGCATTATCAATAATCATGTGTTGCCGGGGACAACAGTCGTCACAGACGCTTGGCGAGGCTATCAAAATGTCGCTCATCAAAATGTCGCTCGCATAAACAACGGGGTGTATGATCATGCAGTTGTTGTGCACGCTCATGAGTTCGTTCATTCAGTACACAAGGACATTCACTCAGAAACTATCGAAGGATTGTGGATGCAAGCAAAACGTAAACTCCGGTATCAGAGCGGTACAAGTCGCGCTCTGTTTGCAAGCTACTTTTCGGCCTTTCAGTGGCGCAAGAGTCACAAACAGAACGTTCTCGGCAGCTATTTGCAAATGCTGTGCAACAATTACAATATTTAGTAGTTGATGACTGGTTGTCTTACAATAAATAACACTTATGCTGTGTTCTATCAATAAATAACATACTCTGATGTACTATACTTCCTCTTATTAGTATACAATAATTTGGGACCGGGATTCGGAGGATTGCCAAGTAAGGTAATGGTAATTTGGATATATAGCAGCTCTTCATCTGGTTATTGGCATTTCTGTTTGATCTTATGTGCGCATATAGTAATAATATTGTAGGGTAATATAATGTAAGGTATGGTCAGGATAAGTCAGCTAAAATACTTACTTAAGGTAAGGTATTGTCAGACGAGGCATAGCAATGTTTGTCAAGCTACCACTGGGCCAAGTAATTAAATTTTAGTTAAAATATCAACAGCTTCATTAACTTTCGGCAATGTTACTGCAAGAGAGGCAGAGCAAGTCAGCTATCAGAAATGGTCAAGGCTTCACGAAGTTCTGTTAATCTCAGATGGAGCGAGCATGCATCGCCGCATATTGAGCTTCATCACAACAGTGTTTTTACACAGCCAATCTTCATAAAAAGGACATAAGTACCGTAAAAAATAAGGTTCAATATAAAGTATATTTAATGGACATGGTTTGAAATTTTTCGTAAGATTACCCGGCAGACAGCAATGCACGCCGAGGAACAACCAAAATACACGCCGAAGGCTGCCATTTTTTTTTAAAAAGAAACTCGGCCTCAATGCCATCCGCTCAACTAGTCGCGCTTGCCCGAGATGATCATTATTTGTAGCGCAATTATTTGTGTAGGCCTACTTGACTAGTTTTGACCTTCGTAAATATGGCTAGTACTGTACCCTTAATCTTTCTCGAGAAAGTAACTATTCTTAATTTCTAAGTAAAAATGTTCTTCAAGATATGAAAGGCGTGGACGACCGTTTATATTCGGCAGTCAGTAGGCTAAGTTGGCTAATTCACAGGGCCTACAAATTATTAGGGTCACTCATAATGGTGATTACCATATTATGATAAAATAATTCGTTTATTCTGGTGTTCGTCCCCACCCTAACAATGGAAACTCGGGACATTCCGTGATTGATTATTAGTGTCATGCTCTCCACCGTTTCTCTGCCGAGTTTAGTTCGTAGACCGCGACTGCACAACCCCATGGTCTGCAAGTTCTCAATTATATGCTTGACTTTTGCCAACAAGAAGGCGATCGATGTGACAAGAGTTCACGAAACATGAGCTCGAGTATCGATGACGTGTTTAGTGCGTACTCAGGTACTTTTGCCGACACAGCTCTTTTGTCGGTGAGAGTTTGGTGTTATATAGATATAATAAAGGCCCTAATAACGTTTCTCGTTTGCAGTATATACTTTTGCAGCTGCAGAGGCGTCCAGATAAGGGGGTCCGCAGGCAAATGCCTCAAATTTTTTGTTTCAGAGGATATCTTAATTGCCTTCCTGACACCATCACTTAATTAGAGTGGATTGACGCCTCTATTTGCAGTAAGTGCAAGCGACTTCATTTTAGTAGCCTGGGTCTCACCACTCCTCTCCCTCGCCGTCTCATATACCCACTGACAGAGTACTTATTTAACTTAATTAAGTTGCCAGAGGATCGTGCAGATGGAACAGAAATTTCGACACAGACTTCTCTGGCGGAATTTGAACTGTGACCTCCATATTGAGTCTAGCACTAAACCATTGAGCACCCGTTCAAACTGAATGGTCAATGAACTGAATACAAACGAAGAAGAATTTATTTCCTCGATGCTCTATCTTGCACAGATTTTCATATCGAGACATGCTCTCGCATACATGAGCTACTGCACCCACATAACCACACACATACAGACACACAAACGAACAGATGCAGAAAGCCTTCAAACACGTATAAATTTAACCTATATATGTGTCGGCCTGCTTATATTAAAATTAAAACATAGCTTTGTTTCCGAAGTAACCCGATCCAAATCCTATCGTCCGAACCAGGCCATACCACCGATCTAGTTATTTAGGGCTGTGCGCGCACACGAGGGGACGACCCAAATATTTAATTTTAATACTGTAGCGACATCTTCTGGCGCTGTTCGCACAGCAGAGACTCGCGTATAAGTGTTAGACGGCAATGTGTATGTCTGTGCTACTAACAGAGTTCGGGCTGCGAGATCTTTGATCGCTGTTTGTCGTTAGTACCGAGTCCCTAGCCTGAAAGAAAACATGTGAGTTATGTCAACTTTTGCATACTTCTAAACGGATACGGGTTCCATAAAATTTACTATAGGCCTACATTGTAGGCTATCTGCATTGACTGCAGATAGTCAATCACTAGTTCATTTGATCGGCCATTCACTAACTTAGAAAGCATCAATTGCAGCGTTTAGTAAGTGACTTTAGGCCTACAGCCTAAGCTGTTACTCTGTATGCGGGGAAATTGTGTCTCCTTGCCTGCGAATAAGCTGGTTCTTGCCTTTGAATAAGCTGCTTATTTCCTGCGACTTCACTTTTGTAGAAATGTTGAGTTTGCGATTAGGCCGACGTTCTTAATTAGCATCTGTTGGTGAAGGATGTCATATATGCCATTGTCATCGCAATTATAATTGAATTCGATCGCAGGCATAGATATGCTCGTAATCGTAAGCTGCCAACTTTTAAGGCGCCACCAGCGGGGCACCAGCTTATTCACAAGCGTCGCGTCGAGTGAAAGGATTTGTCCTCGATCTGATTCTAGATGTCAGAGGGTTAGAGGGGAGGCGCAAAGCTGCAACTAAGGGGGGGGGGTACGTGTCGCTTAGCACACGAGAATATTATTGGATCCGAGGATCAGATGAGTCAGGGTATGGATGCATGTGTTATTAAGAGGCAACTTGGGTACAGAGTGACAAGGTCGATGTGTGATAGATAGCAAAGCCTGAGGCAGATGATTATTGATTGAGTAAGTGGGGATTGTAAGGGTGGAACCGATAATGTGCGGAATTTAGAGGGAAGATCGTTCCCTGAAGAGACGAGGCCTGGAACAGACGCGAAACAGTCCAAAGGATCTCATGAGGCGTAGTCTGAACTTTTGAAGTAGGCTACATTGAGTGATGATAAATGAGCAACTTACACGGGCCCGCCGACAGAAACTCCTGGGTCCTATATAGGCAGAGAAATTCGGGGTTCCGGCCTTTGCAGAGAAATTCCTGGGCATGGAAATTCCGGGCCTTTAGGCAGAGAAATTCTGGGCTCCTCTGCAGAAAAATTCCTAGGGAGAAAAATTCCGGGCCTCTAGGCAGAGCAGTCACGGGGCTTTCAGACGGAGGTGAGCAAAAAATGCAAAGCAAGATTAGGCCCTACACTCAGCTGCATTTAAGTGTCAGTAATTAATATTACATTTAACAAGTGAATCATAAAATTTGTTTTATGCATATAATGTTTCTTAAGCGATTTTGAGCCCGGACCCATAAAAATCGCCATTTTGGCCCACCGCTCCTTTCGGTGGGTCTGAGCTAACGCTATCTAGTTGCATGCCTGGCCCTTGCATGAGTCATGACCTGAAAACTAATCGATTCTGCCCATATTTTCTGTTTTGACTGTGCGCCTGGCATTAACCCGGTTCACGCGATATTAAATTGCAGGAGCGTATTGAATTTTAGTGCTTCGTGCCTAATATTCACAAGTCCCTAACTAGCGCCTCTGTCTCTTAATCTGGCGCTATATAAATGTGGAATTACAATGAGCCAATTACAATGTCTGGAGTTATAATTTAGGCTTACAATTTATCCTACGAGTCAGTGCTCACAACGTCATCCTTGGTTAGTGTGCCTACTTGACCAGCTGCCTACGCGCGCGTTGCCGCTTGCCTTGTGAATCGGCTTAGGCCCTACATAAATATTGGCGCACTTAGACTCTACAGGCCCACGCCCAATAGAATAATTGATCATGCATGATCCGATTATAGCCATGGATGAAGCTTAATCATGACCTCAAATGGCTGTTCAAGTGCTTTGTTTGAAGCAAAGACTACTTCAACTGGTTATAAAATGGCAACGATGCACTGGCCCACAAATCAAGAGCTCCGACTGCAGGCCATTCCTAACACATGCGAAGGCTTGTATGTAGCTAATTTTGCCATCTCAACGTCTTAATCTTTGATAAATTATTGGCAACACCATTGGCCTACCAAATTTCCCAAGCCATCGTGCGAATGATAATTTTGGCCTTGTTTGCGTCTGATAAGCAAATTATTTATAAACGCGTCTTCACGTTATCTTTGACCAATTAAGGCATCACAGTCTTCACTTTTAAAATACTAATATTATATATCATTTAAATTTGTGTGTAATTTCACTTGCAGACGTGAGGTGATAATTCTGAAAAACAAACGGAGGTTTAATAGCAAAAGTGGTCCCTTACTTACTCGCGCATACGCACACAATATCGACGTCATCGTTTTTGTTGCGTATTGATGAATATTCATAATGAACGACGATGAAGATCCACGACGAGCGTCTCGAATGAATCGCTACTCGTCGGTCGTAACTACCAGCACAGGTGGCGAAATGCCGGCAACGGAGAGGGATTTGGCGGACGATGCCCACTGGAAAGTCATTCAGAAGAACACGTTCACCCGATGGGCGAACGAACACCTAAGACAGATCAATAAGGTCATCAGCGATCTCGATTTTGATCTAAGTGACGGTGTGCGCCTATGCGCGCTTGTCGAGGTCCTGTCCGGGAAGAAGTTACCCAAACATAACAGACGACCGTCCTACAAAAACCAAAAGCTGGAAAATGTCTCCATCTGCCTCGATTTCCTCCAGATAGAAGAGGGAATCAAGATTGTCAATATCGGTATGTATGATTCGTCCCCTTGAAAAAACGTATTTTATGCTGCTACCGCGTTTTATACAACTGGTGTATCAAACATCGAAAACGCCCAAATTTTGAGCCCACCGGTAGGCCCCTATACAGTTTATAATTAATTATTGTGTGGATGATTGTCCTCTGTTTATGAATTATTGCTGAAAATTTTGTGAGTTTGCGTTCCACAGCAGAAATATAATTACTATACTTCGACTCAGATCTTAAGGGATGATGAAGTACTTAGGTAAATATCGTCCAATCTCAAACCAATCGATTCTTATCGAAGATGTCAATGTCCGAGGCTCCTACTCGCAGCTTTAGAGTTTTATCTAGGCACTACAGAGGCGAGAGAGATGTATTTCGTTCAGAGAAATAGAACAGAATAACAACAGTTTTAAGCTGTTGTTGATATTATTTATTATGACATTATTTATTATTAGATGATATAATGATATTATTCAACATTATAATATATGGTCCTATCATATTTAATGGGTGTGATCTACTGTTAATATAACAGTTATTACTGTAGTATTGATGTGTAACTATTTGGTAAATACTTATGGCACGTGTCTGTTGCATACTGTCGAGCAATATAACAAAAGGCAAACTTTTTCCATCTGATTGGATAGCTGTTTACACACAGCATCTCTGAGAGGCTCTTTAGATTCTGTTACATTACATGACATTGTATTACATTACATTACACTCCTTGCATGTATTATCTTGACAATGCATCAGAGCAGCAGTAGAACTGAGTTGCTGAGCTTGACAAATAAAGAAATTAATATTGTTATCAATATTCATAAGTGTATTTATTGAAGTCTTAATTAGCCACTCCTATCAACTTTATAAATATTAGAGCATTTTTATGAAGATAGCAGCTTATAATACTATCATTTCAGACTTTCTGTATCCCCCTTCCCCAATATGCTCAGTGATGGACTATAATTATGGTGAATTCTGGTAATGTTAATTTTATGCAGTCTGGTTATAGTAATCAACTTCTGACCATTTTAAATGCTGCAGCTTAGTTGCATGGTTGATTCGCAAGTTTGTTGATATATCTCATTCATGCAGGCTGGACAATATACCGCTGAGTAGATGTCGATGAGTTGATGGAGTGAGAATGCTCAATTACATTACTTCAATGTATACCGTTATACCTGGTATATACATGCACAGTGGAGCTGCACTGGGTTCTTCTGTGAATGTAGGAACAACAGATCTACAGTGTGTAATTATACAGTGACTGATGTAAAAGAAGAAATGCCAACTTCACAGCAAATTACGTTTCGCTTTGAATGCTAAATTTACAGGAAATTAGATTCTGTTGCCATCGTTTTTTCTGTTGGTTACGCCTTAGCGTAGAACTGATTTGCAAAACTGAATGGCTTCAGGATGTGTCCGATCAATAGTAGGCCTATGTGTTTCAGGAAACAACAGACCAACAGATCTAAGTCCACACACTAAGCTTTGCACCTGTGTTTCTATATACATAATATACATATATATTTATGCATATGTATGTACCTATATGTGTATCTATATATATTTATTTCATATATAAATATTATATATATATATATATATATGCAATATATATATATCTATAATACATACTTTTTAATTATGTATGAACGTGCACACATGCATGCAATGCAATGCAAAATAGTATATTACAGAAAATAGCAGTACAGTACAGCCCATGTACTCCCGTGTGTGTGTGTGTGTGTGTGTGTGTGAGTGTGCGTGTGTCGGCTGTGTTCTTGTGTGTTTCCTTTTGTGTGTGTGTGTTTGTATGTGTGCGTGTGTGCGTCCTTATTGATATATGTCATCTGTTTGCCAGTGTGTTATAACGCAGGTGTGTACTTTTGCCTGTGTGGGTTTAGTTTGGATCTGGTTGGGTGAAGGACGTCCTCGCTTGGCGTAGGCAAAAGCAGGGCTTGAGGACCCTTCAGTCTCCCTTAACCACTAGATCTTTGATCCGATGGCCTGCAACACGAGAGTGTTAACGTGCGTAGGTTGGCTAAACCGTGATAGCTGTAGTTTTTCGATAGACTTGAAGTCTGCATCAGGACGAGTGAAATCAGCATTTCATTAATACCAATTATTAGCCCAGACCCATCTAATAATCCATTGAAGACCTAACCAGCCTACATGGATCCATTGATTGGCCTTAAACTAAGCTTATATGTCAATCGCTGTCATTTTTCAGGACAAGACTCAAAATGAAATACACACTTTGTGGCCACCACAGGATGATCAAAATCGTGTTTTGCACCTGTTTCAATCTATTCGACTGTCAGGTTTATCACCCCTTTCAATTCCTTGTATATGTGCTCTATAAATACAGTATTCATGTAATGCATAATATTGCACAATTTATTGTATTTTTTTCGTTTAAAGCACTTAGTAATCCGTGCTGGACCAGTGAGTTTGAGACACAACCCTTTATGCATTGTACAATATATGTATACATGCATAACATGCCTGAATAAACAACATGGAGAGTTCAATACATTACAATCAGAATGTGTTTGGTACATTACCACATCTCACCAAAGGTTTTTCATCTTAGTATGTGCAAAAACTTTGAAGAGATCATTAGAAGAACATGCAAGTGCTATGCATGTGACGTAGTGCACATGTGTTTAAATGTAAGTGTCGTTGTGTAGGCTACAGTATATGTGTCACATAAGGCGTAGGACACAACAGTTCAAAGTTCTTGTCTTGGCCATTAAGTCCAAACTGGATATTGCTGGGTAATATCTGAGGGATCACATTCGCTCCCCTCTTTCTCCCTCTCTCCTTGGACTGTAGCGCATTGGTCCATAGGCTCACTCCGATGGGAACACTACGGTCCTCCTAACTATATATTTTGCCACTATGGCCCTTCACTGAAAGTGTATTTCATTTGAAAATACTCTATTTTGAGTCTTGTCCTGAAATATGACAGCGATTGACATATAAGCCTAGTTTAAGGCCATATATATATATATATATGTAATGCCCTTTTCTCATCTCTACGCGTTGCCATTCTTTCTGGGTCTCTTCCTACAGTCTTCTTCCTCCTCAAAACTTTTATCTCCTCTGGGATTCTTGCACTGAGAGCATTACTGAATGGCCACTGCTGTGTTTGTTAACATAAAAATTAATAAATAGAATACAAAATATTCTTCATCTCTTGAACATGTCAATAGTAAGAGTTTGATATAAATGTTGAACTGCAATTACCATTACATAAGATCAACGACAGTTGTATTCCCGAGCAAACAGAACTGCTTGACGTGGTTGCTCGATTTTGAAATTCAGCAGTTTAAGCGTAAAGTTTTCAATTGACACAGAGCGTAGGACTCAGTCGCCAATTTGGTTGAACTTATGCGCTGAAAAGCCCTTCAGTTTGTGTTTGAATCATTTTAAAGTAGCATGCCTACAATAAACTCCTCTGTAGAAATAGTTTTCTCGAGTACTTTATCGTGTGTGCGTGTGCACGGCTTGGAGTGATTGCAATGAGCCTCGCGAGCCAACAGATGTGGGCTGAAAGTTTAAAGAATTTGAAATGACTTGAGAGAATTACACAAAAGGAATGCGTCGCCGATCCTCTCTCAGATTATAACACGGTCGCTTATTAATAAAGTGATGTCAAGTGGTTGCCATCAATGTCTCGATAAATTTAGCCACAGCTGCCTAGTAATTAGGATGAATAAAACGAGGAGGATTAGATTGGTAAGGGCAATGGAGTAGCAGTTCCTTGAAATAGCCACAAGGCAGTCATAAGTATGAAGTGTTCGCAACTTAATTTTCTTAGCCTCGGCGTATGATGGGTCATCCCCTCACCGCCTGATCCTCCCACCCTCCGACATTGTAGGCCCGCATAGGCCTACTCATTGAGGCAGAAATGCCCAACCAAATTCTGCCTTGAAAGGGATTTGAACCCCAGACCTCTCGAGAGTGTCTGTCGGCAGTCCAGCACTCTGACCCACTACACTCTCGATCACTCCTAAAACTAGTGCATCATCCATCGGGTTCTTCGAACCAAACCAGACTAAACCTTTGGTTGAATCCAGAGTTTTATGTCATATTATTCTTATGGTTACAAGGCGTTGAGACTTTGACATATATAGACTTTAGTTTGCCGTCATATAATTTTATTCTGGCCATATTCCTTCCAAAGACTTTCTCGTCTAAGCACGTTTATCTCATAAGCGAGAAGACTTTGGAGATCAATACAAGTAGATACGTTCGCGATCTCTTCACATGCGATGTACTATCTTTTTATATCATGGATGTGAATGCAACAGTACACATACATGTGTCACATAACATGTACAACATGTTGCATACGTATATCACATTTCAAAGTTCTTGTCCTGGCCAACAAGTCCAAACTGAGTGTTGGAAATTTAATTAAATTGTTAATTATTTATTCATTCATTCATCTTTGCTTATTGATCTAAGAAATGGACAACGTTTTCATAAGTTGTAACACTCGATCACAGTCGCGATAAGTTGTGACACTCGACCGCAGTCCTGCTTGATTTTATCATAATCATAAGGTCCACCAAGTAAGAAACAATATATCACGGTTGAATAAGAACTTCAGCTTGTGTTTTTTTTCAAATACATGTGTAGTGAAAATCTTACACCATGCATATAAAATAATTGATGATATAAATTTGACATATGCAATGGAAAAAGAAAGCAACTAAAATATTTGATAGAAAATGAAATATACAACATGGTGCAATTACAGTACTTTTGCTTCATTTAGAATTTGTGCAGTTTTTAAGAAAATATATTGTATTTTAAGCTTACTCATAAATGGGCCGTTTATTTGAACAATCGGCTACAATCGTTATTACATTAATTGGTGCCGATGTTAACAATTATTTTTGTTTGTTTTGGTGGCACCAGATGTCAGATAAATTTTACAATGCATTTCATTGCTCACTGCCAGCGAAAAAGTTAAAATTAATTTACTTGTTTTTTTGCACAATAAATGTTACAAACAGAAAAAGAGCAAAAATATATAATTTGATATAATTGGCTTCATTGTCAGTATCGGCTACTTCAATCAGCTATACTTGGTATCAGCATAATCGACAAAAAGTGATATCAGTACAACTCTAGGTTAAGTTAAACTATTAAAGGATGCCACCATGTTAAAAATTGTAGCAACAGTATGTCATTGTCGCTATAGAAAGTTATGCCTGTTTTGATGGAGAGATTTCAGTTTTACGTTACATTACGTAAACTGTTTTTGTGTGCAGACAGTTCAGACATTGTGAATTGCAATTCTAAACTGATCCTTGGTCTGATGTGGACCTTGATTCTCCACTACTCCATCTCAATGCCAATGTGGGATGGCCTGGAGAACGCCAGCACCAACAACAACCAGACTCCGAAGCAGAAGCTTCTTGGCTGGATAACGTCGAGGATTCCAGATAAACCCATCCGCAACTTCACTACGGATTGGAATGATGGTACAGCCATTGGAGCACTCGTGGATGCTGTTGCTCCAGGTATGCGCCTACGGTGTGACTTTCTCTTCGTTTCGTTTGGTTATTTGTTACTATGGATAGATATTCGTTTATTAGAAAGAGAACAATCTGACAAAATAGTAAAAATGAGTGATAGTGAACAATAAAGTGGCTAAGATTGAACAACACACTAGTAAGCATTTATATAATGATCTGGGGATAAATTGAGACTACTTTGTCTTCGGTCCCGTTGGAGAATATGGTTGTGTGCTTTATTTATGTAGATATCTTAATTGTCGAATGGAGTGGAGGTAGGAGTTGGTGAAAAGCATGCTTGGGATTGTGTGATATGAAGAAAAGGAGTTTGGCATCTGCAATGTAGCAAGTTCTGCGACTTTTAAGAAGGATTGCTCTAGTCGTCGGCTACTGTTGTTATGCAGCATAGGAATAGCAGCTCTTTCAGGCCTAGAGAGGCAGCCGTCGTGTGGCTATTCCGCCTCAAGGCTCACCCTCGCCGTCTCATCTTTCCACCGTGTAATCATTATTACCGAGTTGGCAGGCGTTGCTGTGGAGCTAATATTCAATATAATATTATGTCGAAATATATTTCTGCCCTGTTGGCGTTTGGAACCCTGACCACTAGATTAGCGATCCGACACGCTAACCACTGCGCATGAAATGGCGCCTCGCAGTGCATTACGCCCGGTAAACATCAGCGGATGGGATGTTGATATTCTTGCGGCATTCGTGGACAGCAGCCTCAGCAGCCGATGATGATCGTTAACTGCTTATTGCCTATGGTCCATTCACTATGTTTCCCTCCGCTGGTCCAGTCGTCATTCATTCATTCAGGTGTGGGTTACAGGTGACCTATCTAATCGGCCGGCAGGGATTGTTTCAGGTAGCACGCGATTAGTCTACCTGTTGTCATAAACCACTTGATTGGCCGCATTCTCTCTCCCTCTCCGTCACCCCCTTCGGCCTCCCCGTCGGCCAGAACTTGTGTATAGCGCGGCTCCCCACGGTGACACTTGAACCTTGAAATTGAAACAGCTTACGACCGACTACGATGGCACGCTGGTCGGTCGGACGGACGGTGGGTCGGGCAGGCCACTGCCTGTTGGTTTACGCCGTGTGGAAGGGCGCTTGGGTGTTGACCGTCTTGAAACTTTGTTGCCCTCCGCTGTGCTCTGCCGAATGAAGTGAGAGCGGTTAGCAGAACAGAGGCGGTTGAATGTTGATTGAAGTGAGAAAGGAGGGAGACAGTTTGGACCGCCTCCTCCGCAACGGTAGATCCATGTATAAGGAGCGGCGTCGAGGCCTCACTCAGAGTTGTAGTAATTGTAATCGGATATTTATAGAGCGTCACTTCAAGAAATAAAACGATCAGTGGTACTCCCGGCCCCAACCAGTACAATTACTATTGAATAAGAGTCACAACTCTGATGAAGGGCGATTCCAGATGGTAAGTCCAACATGGACAAAACCTCTGGAGTCTGGACTGAGCTGTAGTGGAATGCACAAGAGGGAGAGGGAGGAGGAGTCCTTGGGTAGCCGAGTGAAGGGTGCCCTGACTCTGGACAGAGGAGGTAGACCAATGGGAAGAAGTGCTTGATGGAGCAGAGCCAACAAGAAAAGCGTGCATAGTGGTCAGGATCTTAAGCTGGGTAAACGTGGATGGTTGGGTTGAGCTGTGTGCCAGAAGTTCCCATTGGTAAGATGCAGGCAAGGGATAACTTTGGGGATCTCTGCGATCTCTGCTCATCACCCATTGTTATTGATCATATTGTCCATAACTCAATTGTCCAAGTTTTCACCAGAACACCCAAGCTTCATCACATCACTCCAATCTTCAAATTACTACACTGGCTAAATATCCCAGAGCGCATTCATTTCAAAGTCCTATCACTAACTTACAACTCCATACAATACTCCCAGCCCAAATATCTTCGTGAACTCTTCACCATCCAGCCAACCATCTCTACCAGGTCATCCTCCTGTCTCAGTCTTTCTTGTCTCCCGGTCGCTTCTTATCTCAAGTTCTCCCACCGAGTCATCTACTTACTGGATAACATTGTAAAAGTAGTTTCAGTTTAACGACACAGTGTAGTAACAAGGCTCATTGGCGACGCCCTCCTCCTTAATCCCGGATTTTGAATGGCACTGTTTGAATACAGGCAGTGGGGAAGGATATCTCACATAGCCCTTCTATTCTGTTGCTTGGTTTGTAGGGCTGTGTCCTGATTGGACGACGTGGAACCCAAAGAACAACATTGTCAATGCAACGGAGGCGATGAACGCAGCCGAACAGTGGCTCGATGTGCCTCAGGTAAGACTGGAAGTCAAATACGAACCCTTATGTACATGTATGCATTGTATGTATTGTATGTGTAATGTATGTGCAGTAGACACCGGCACAATAGAAGTTGCTGATTAGAATTACATATAATATATGCATATATGTTAAATTCAATTTATTCAATTTAGTTTATTGATTCCAGATTGCAAACGAAAGTAAAAACATAATGACAAGTAGATATATATCATATACATATATACATATATGTTCTGCCAATGAGGAGGCTTTTGACTTGGATCATTCTTGTCTCCCCTCCTTTCTCCGGTTCCCTCTGTCATTCAATTTCCTCTTTGTAGTTACATAAGTTTCTCCATTGTCCAGATCACTCAGCGTGTTTAATTTTTTCCTTCCTCTTGTTATCTTCCTCAGCATCCTTCCCTCCAGTAGCATCAATACACACACACACACACACACACACACACACACACACATATATATATATATATATAGACACCTCTTAACAATTTAATTTGAAAGTAAAGGTGCTCCTGCTAGCGGGACCTCGGTCCCTTTAGGGTTCTTCCTTATTGCTGTCTGTCAATCTACTATTATTTCAAACTTGCATTTTCTATTCATGATTGTCAGTACTCAATAGAAATCTTGGTTATGGTTATGGTTATATATATATGCACACACACACACACACGCACACTGACACACATGCCACAAACATGTATCACTCACGAAAACACACACACTGTAACACACATAAGATAATTATTGTCCCATTAATCGACCCTTCTGACACGACGCAGCACTCGTAAATATATGAGGATTTCATATGCTCTGCTTTTATGTAGTGCTTTGATAATTTGGACTTTATGATTACGACCATCGAAGCCTTAGTAAGTGTTTAATACACACGTGGGCGATTTTAAAAGCACTATTCCGCCCCCATGAATGTCATAAAACAGATACCCTCCGAGACTTGTTTATGAGGCACCTTTTTTTTAGTTGGCCTGATTCCATTTAGTACACGTTCCCATGGTTACTGTCTACGTGATAAACGTTCATTAAGGTCGTATCCTATGGGTCTGCTCCGCTTCTGCTTCGGGCATGCTCGGAGTATCATCCGAGTGCGCGCTGTTTCGACACGGAACAAGAATGAACACAATAAACCAAGTAAAATGATGTTGTTTGGTTTAACGGAAGCTGTGATTGGCTGTCACGTGTCCATATGTTTATGGCCAACGAGAAATGGCGAGTTTTGAGGCAATTCGGAAACTATGTTTAGTGTAATGAGAGTCTCCTTTCTGCAATGCCCGTAACCTCCGTACATGTACGCCTGCTGTTCCTTAATTCCTTCTGCCGTTCGCCTCCTTTGGCCTTGTGGGCTGACCATTTTTGCCGGCGTTATTCTTGGAACTCGATCAATCGGCGCGTGATTATGATTACAATTTGTGATCCGATGACCATATACACTCCTCTTCACTATCTTAATTCCATCTCCTCCCACCGTATACTTCTTTCTTTTCCTCTTCCTTCTCTGCTCCTATTCACTTAATTCTTCCGTCCTAATTTTCTTTGGCTTAAATTGGTTCTAGGCCTATTCCTTTTATACACCCCGCCTCCTGTTCCTGACTTCACACCCTGTTTCTCACACCTTGCTTTTCCACCTCCTCTTTCTTCTCCTCCTCCTTCTAACTTCTGCTCTTAGTTTTCTGATCTTCCTTCTTCCTCTTCCCCTCCTTCATCCCCTTCATCGTGTCTCACCTGCTCTTGCTCAATGCCACCCTTCTAGACCTATTTTCTCCTCCTCCTTCTCCCAATCCTTCTCCTCGTCCGCCTGTTTGCGCCTATTGATTTGCCGCTGTTGACCTTCTTCTCGATGGAACTGATCGCTGACTAATTAGCAGAACGCAGCAGCCATTCTCTGTCACTCTCTGTCTGTCTGTCTTTCTCTCCGCCTCTCCTCTGCCGCAGACCTTCCCTTCCTCCTCATCTGGTAGTTTCAGTAAATACACGCACGGATATCCTGTCCTGCAGCCTATCACCGCCAATAACACCATCACTATAATCACCATTATCACCACCGCCATTATTATTATTATTATTATTATTATTATTATTATTATTATTATTATTATTATTATTATTATTATTATTATTATATAACCGCAACTACCACCTATATAATTACATCACTACCACTATAGTCTATAATTATATATAACCTTCACCATTATAGGGCCTATCACCAACCCGATAACTATATCACTGCCACTCTCACTACCACTATCACCAACAGTCCAGCACTATGATTATATGAGCACCAAAACTATAATTATTTAGCCGCCGCTATCATCAGCACTATTATTATGTCACTATCACTTATCACCACCGGAGCCACCGCTCGAGTAACTTCCTCTAGCTAGATACTCATGGATTACTCACTCTTTTTAGACATACTGCTACAGCTCAGTCCAGAGGCTTTGCCGATATATTGGATTCCCACCATTTGGTATCGCCTTTCTCAATAGCTCTACGTGTTGTTTGAGCCCCTTTAGTTTTTTCCCAACCATAATTTCAGAGGCGCCTGAATTCTGTATTATTCGACAGTAATTTCATTGGTCCTGGTCAGGAGTGCCACTGATGATTTTATTCGTAAGGTGGCGCTCTATAAATGTCAGGTTTAAATTACAATTACGACAATCGTCATCATCATCTGCATCAGCATCATCATCGCAGTTTCAAATTCTGTTCTATTTAAATCTATCGCGTGGTACTCTCTATACACAGGCCAGCTCACAACAAGAATCTGCACATTAACTCCCGTAGGTGTGCATATTAATATTATAACTATTGTCTGCTAAATTTTGCATCCGAACATATCAAAGATGTATGCGCGCAAGTAGAGGCCCTACACGCCAGATAGAAAGTCCGTATATTGGTCTGTCCTGGGAATAAGTTGGAAGCGATATTGTCTGTCGTGTGACCAATATGGAAGAGATATGAAGCCGCAAAGTGTCAGCCAATCAGTTACCGTCTTTTCTTATACATTGCGGGCGATGTCGGCTATAATTTATATAATGGGTAAATTGACAACCGAGTACTCGGTAGGATAACGTCGAAAGTATAATCGCCGAAAAGTGCACCTAAATCTATGTCACCCCGGTCACAAAAATCTTCCACGGAACACATTTTATCTATATTGCAAGTTCTATTTATTGAGCCATTTTTTATTTTGACAACAAAAAACAGTCGCGTCTAGCGATTTATCCTGCAAAAGTCCCGGATGTAAAATCATAATCTAGGTCAATGACCCAATTTTCGTCGGCTTCATATTCTTTCCATAATAATCCTAGGTCTGTCTTACATAGCGTCCATGTGAAATTCCTCTCCGTCCGTCGCCTTCTCTGCCTTCCACTGCTGACATTAAAAGGCAGACGAAGTAGCTGATCCGCCCTGTGGCAGAGGAGGGAGGGGCCATCGGCCAAAGCCAAGGCTCCACTGTCTCCTCCCTCTTCGGTCGCATCTTCCTACACGTGTTTATGACTAGGAGTCGTCTTGTCTGCTCATATCTATTGCACCACTCCTTCTTCATCCAGGGCTCCATCATATCAGCTGCTGCCTACATGTAGCTGTGTCCATGTCAACCGATAGGTCCCGTCGCCGTCAAATCCACACCATATCTTCCCAGTGACATCTAGAATACGTACATACGCACACAAGTACATACACACACACACACACACACAGTGTGAGAGAGAGAAAGAGAGAGTGAGAGAGACTGAATTTTTATGGATTTTGACCTTTGTTTTGTTAGTTACCAATTACAATTACATAAGGTCTCGAGTGCCTTTAAGGAATGTCTCTGCATGTGATAGACTGGTGGATAAACTAAAGACCTTGGTTTATATCCTATCCATGACCGAGCAAAGAAGAGAGTAGGATGAGACCGTTATTGCCAACCCTAAGGCAGCCATGGGTATGACCTCAACATATGAGGAGGGGGGATGGTCAGTCCTCTCCCTCACCATCTCATCTTCCCACTGACAGTGTACTGATTATGGTTGAGTAGACTAGGGGAACAGATGAGCGGAAATCCTAAAGCAATTTTTCATCCTGTGTGGGATCTGAACTTCTGACCTCTCGGTTGGCAGTCCAGCAGAATAACCAATAGACCATCCACTTACCCAATTAGGAAGGAACCAATAGACCATCCACTTACCCAATTAGGAAGGAACCAATAGACCATCCACTTACCCAATTAGGAAGGAACCAATAGACCATCCACTTACCCAATTAGGAAGGAACCAATAGACCATCCACTTACCCAATTAGGAAGGAACCAATAGACCATCCACTTACCCAATTAGGAAGGAAAGTGCAACAACTGAACTAGGTAATAATCAGATGTACATTTATGGATACATGTAACAGTGACACATAAATCATGTTATTATTATTATTGTTACATTTAATGCCATTTGCTTAATTTAATTTAATTTAATGGTGTTTTAGCTGATAAAACCAGTCGAGCTGTGCAATCCAAAGGTGGATGAGATGAGCATGATGACATATCTGTCGCAGTTTCCGAGTGCCAAATTGAAGCAGGGCGCTCCTCTTCGCCCCCGGACCAACCCTTCCCGCGTCAGAGCCATTGGACCAGGTAGATTTCTTCTGCTTCTGTGTTGTATGAGAATATCTGTTGTAGTTTATGAAACAAGGGAAAAAGCATTACCGTTTGGCTTCTTCAGTTATGGTTTAGTTTAGCATCGCATAGGAAATTGAGGATTGAGTGAAAACTTGCAAGCCCAAGTGTTTAACACGTTGACCGGTGTGGACGTGTATAGCCATAACTATAATAGGATTGTATAAGTCTTGTATTGCAAATGAGATATTTCTTTAGCTTAGGTTATTTTCTATTTCTAACGAATAATTAAGGGACTTTTTCCTTTGTCATAGGAATTGAGCCAGTGGGAAACACATGTGGAAATCTGTCTCGTTTTACTGTTGAGACTTTCAACGCCGGACGCGGCGATCTCGACGTCCGTGTGCTAAACCCTCACGGAGTCCAAGAACAAGTGAGTGACATCTTTATGTAATCAAATATCACAGATGAGTTCACATAGCTTATCCTAATACGTGGATGTATTTTCTATTGCACTGTTTTGGACCCAATCATAATGTAATGCGGGTTCCAAATTTCGCATCGTTCCCCTTGTCACTGCATTGGGGAGATGGTTGGGTTGAAAGGTAACATTGGGAGGTGCGGTAGATTTCAGTCCATAAAGTGGAGCATTGATTATATATTTGTCTGGCTTGGGACTCGGCAACGACTGGCAAAGATTGATTTAGGTGCACACTCTGCTGCTTTTCTCTTCTTTACTTTCGCCACATCTATGTGCAACCTTGTGGTCATTATTGACCAGGAGGCAGGAGCTTTCCTTTGCCCAGCATGCCAACTCGGTAACTCGCAGCTGTTTTTACCAGTTGCTTCAACTTCAGGTTGTCTCCTGTTCCCTCTCTGCTAGTTCTCCAGATACTCTTGTCCACTCTTTTGTCACGTGTCGTCTTGACTCTTGGCTACTGCGCAACCTTATAATTTTGTTGACATTGAACTTCGTAAGATTTGGCAGCTCGAGAAAGTTCATCGGGCGTGTGCTTGCCTGATAAGGGCATTTCCAGGAATAGCCACGTATCCGCCTGTATGCGGGATATTTTACATTGGTTACCCATTCCTCAGTGCATTGCATTTCGGATTTCTTTCCTTGTCTGGCACTGTCTTTGTGGTGCTGCACCTACTTACCTTAGGGAGCTCTGCTGTCCTGTTGCCGGTAATAGAAATGTTGCCAGGACGCTGCGCTCTGCCTCACAGGGTCTTCTTCATGTCCCTTTCTTTCAGACCTCTGTGATGCAGTTTTGTGCTTTTTCGGTTGTGGGCCCGATGTTTGGGTCTTGCCTAAGAACTCTCTACCCTATTTTTATTCCACTCTGAAATCTGTCTTTTTTGGCCGAGGCTGAACCGGGAGCATCTCTGAATAGAATGCTTGAAGAGGCTGTATATTAAGTTTCATTGATGATTGATTGATTGATTGAAATAGAAGTTGCTAATTAAAATTGCTGGTTACTTACAAAATTCCTTCAATTAATGAATGATTTCGTAATGAGCTTAAAGGTTCGAATATGACGGACGATATAACCATATAATAGGATGAGTTTCTGGTTCTATTCTTGCAGTGTGAAGTTTCATTTAACAACGACAAACTCATTTCCTATCAGTGCAGTTATGTGCCAACCAGTCCCGGCACGTACCAAATCTCGGTGAAATTCGCGGGCCAGGATATCCCAAAGAGCCCGTTCGCTGTCAGGGTCGACGGGTCACCCGGTGACCCTTCGAAGGTTACCGCCCGCGGACCAGGAATTGAGAAGTCGGGAGTGGTGGTCAAGCGGAAAGCCAACTTTGACGTCTTGACTAAGAGTAGGTGATCGAGATACTGTGGGTGATTTTAATCATATTATAAGCTGTTGCTTTGTCATTGGCTTATATTCACGCTCTTGAAATTTGGAGTTTATGTTTGCGATTATCATCATTTGGAGTTTAATTAGCGCAATTAATTGATAGAATTAATAAGAGGCAATCAAACTAACCTGATTGTTGTTTTGATTTATTAAATAATCCTTTAATAAATAATCATTTTACTAAACGTTTACAAAGTCACTTTTTAACTTTTATATCAATATTTGCAATTAATTGACAATAGACTATAACGCATTTTAGGGCAGACAATGAAATTATTATATCCATAATAACAAATAATTTGCAAACTCGCGTTTAATTCTGCTAACAGTCGAAGCGTTATTGCTTCAGAGTGTCTACACTTTTTTGTCAATTAAAATGCCTACTCTTTGTTGGTTAATTAAACCAATGGATTTAAATAATTATCAAATTAAACAACTGTTATGAAGACGCTGGAAATGGAGTGGTGGACGTGACAATCCTTGACCCTTCTGGACATAAGGACACCGTTCGACCGACGGTCAGTAAGAGGTCAGACGATTCCGTCTGGGCGGTCGATTACCTTCCAAATGCTGAAGGACTTCACAAGGTCGCTGTGCTCTTTGCTGGAAAGCCTATTCCAGGCAGTCCGTTCTCAGTTGTCGTCGGTTCAGGTAGGATGCATGTCTCTCGTCACTGTGGGTGTATGTGTGTGTATGATGGGATGTATCCGTGTTGATATGCGTGTGTTTATGTGTGTTTGTGTCTGCAGGTGTGTGTGTATGTATGTATGAATGACGACACTTATTGTTGTGGGTACGATTCTAATAGAGGCAAACAAGAGCGTCTGAAGACAGTTTGCACTTAACGAAAAGGCAAAAGTATTATATTGTATTTTATTTAAGTATGTATAGAGCGCCTCTAGTAGGGTAAAACTTTCAGAAACACTGCCAATGCGCAAGGCCCTGCAAGAAGAACCAGGTTTTGAGAAAAGCGAAAGAGGAAGAGAGACTGTCAGCTGGAATTTTAGTGCAAACAGGAGAAAGCGCATTCCACAGAGAGGGACCAATTGAGGCAATGGATTGACATTGCTGTATAGTATCAGGAACCAAGAGGTCAAGTCTATTGGACGAGCGAAGTGGACAGAGGGAGGAAGCGGAGTGAGGCCGAAGGTATCCACCAGGTATCTCGGAGCAAGATCCCCTTGAGATTAGAATGAGGATTTTAAATTGTATACGAGCAAGGATCGGGAGCCAATGAATTAGGATTATGAATAGGATTATTACGATGAGTATGATTGAGATGATGCTGTTTTTCTCTTCCCCATAGCCATTGAGTCTCACAAGTGTTATGTTACGGGTCGTGGGATTCAACCGAAAGGCATTCGAGTCGACGACCATTGCGAGTTCACCGTACACACGGAAAACGCCGGAGGAGACGCAGATGTCACTGCCAAGGTCGTCGGGTCAGGTAGTGTCGAAGAGAAGCTGACCTTGAAGAGACTCGATCCAAAGACGTACGAATATTCATATGTTCCAAAGAGAACTGGTCTGTACGTTGTGACCATCTCCTATGGGGGTCACGGAATCCCACGCAGTCCGTTCCGTGTGGAAGTAGGGCCAAAGAAGGAGAGCAAGATCCGGGCGTTCGGACCAGGGCTGCTGCATGGAATCGTGGGATATCCGGCCTGTTTCACTGTCGACACTAACGGAGAGACTGGTGCCCTGGGTGAGTGACATGACAAGAATTCTTAAATATTATTAGCAATTGTTGTGTGGTTTTCTTTCTTTTTTCAAAGTAAATTGTATTCTTGTATCACCTGAGGGATCAGAACTACCTTGAGTAAAATGCATAAATAATAGTAATAATAATAACAATGTAATGCAATAGAAAATGTATCCAAAACCATTCGAAATCAGAGGTACTCACGACTCAACACATAGCCAACTAGAGAATAGCAAAGGCAACAATGATTATAACAATAATAATAGTAATAGTGAGTATGCTCTTTCCATAGGTTTTTAAATGCTGTGTGTGTCAGGTTAAAATGTGATTAGTATATTATCATCAATTATATAATTAAGGGAATAATACCAATCATGATAGTTCATATGCTAATGTCTCTGTCCCATAGGATTTTCGATCGAGGGTCCTTCCCAGGCAAAGATCGACTGCAAAGACAACGGCGATGGATCAGCCGACATCTCGTACTGGCCAACAGCTTCTGGCGAATACGCCGTTCACATCCTATGCAACGAGGAAGATATCCCTCGATCGCCATTCATGGTCGACGTCAGTCCCTCAACCACGAAATTTGACCCAACCAAGGTCGAAGTACACGGTCCGGGCCTTCTCAAGACAGGAGTGACGGTCAACAAGTGGGCAGAGTTCGTGGCGGACACGCGCCGAGCGGGTCACGCTCCGTTGCATGTTGTGGCTACGGAGGTTGATTACTTCCCAGTGGAGGTGGTCGTTAAAGACAACAAGGATGGAACGTATAATTGTCGATATATGCCCAAGCATGGTGTCAAGCATATCGTCGTGATATCCTATGGAAACGTAGCTGTTCCTAACAGTCCATTCCGGGTAACTGAATGCAATTATATAGCTCAATATTAAGTGTGTTTGGATGTTTATAATGTGTGCATATTTGTGTATGAACTACGAAAGCATTAGGAACGTCTGTAAGACACGGGCTATTCATTCATGAGATATCATGCCATTGTGTCTCATTTTAGGTCTTGGTCCAGGATGCCAGTAATCCGTCTCGTGTCAAAGTCTTTGGACCTGCGCTTGATGGACGGGTGAGGGTCCACCAACCGACTCATCTTATCGTTGACTGCTCCGACGCCGGCCCAGGTAGATACCAACGATTAATTAATTAATTGAGTAATTGTCTAATTAACGAGCCACTACATGTCCATTTATTATTCCAAGGCTTGTTACTACAGATGCACTTAGTGTGTACATGACAAGGGTGTCACTACCTCTCTATCTTAACCCACTGATGATCAATGGACATCATTGACCTGATTACGGCTTAGAAGAGAGGTTGAGGGTCAAATCCAACCAGAGTAGAAATATTAGGCTTGAGATTTCTGCAATGATGAGTACACTGACCAAACTCTGTCCGTGTGAAGGTGAGACGGCGCAGGCGAGAGATAGTCAACCACTTCCATGAGTGTTAGACTAGGAAAATGAAGTTCCTGACATTTCATACCCATGGGTATGATCTAACTCAAAGAACTGGTCTTCTTCTGTTGATGCTTTGTGCGTTACACACTGGTATAATGGATGTTATTGATATAATTGCTATTTTGCAAGTTGCTGTTGTGGTCTCTTATTGTCGAAATCAACTGTAATGGAAGAAATCTCTGTCTTGTGGGATAAATATAGAAATTATAATTATATTTAATGTTGTTTGCATTGAATCTGATGCGATTAGAAAAGCAGAAATATGTTTAAATTTGAGGTTTTGTTATATGACAGGGATTGTTTCAAATGGTAGCAGTGCTTCAAATTTCTTGTGGAATGAATATATATATATATGTATGTATAAGTATGAACACTTATAGAACACCCTACAAGAAAGTCACGAAGGTACTAAAATGCTGTTACCATAACATCTGTGGGAGACCAAGAGCGAGAGAAAGACACAAGCCGGGCGACAGAGAACCAGATAGACAGAGACAGAGAGACAAAGACAGAAGACAGAGACAGTAAGAGGGAGAGAGACAGAGACAGATAAACAAACAGAAAGTTGAGTGAGATAGAGAGAGAGTGAAGGAGAGAGATATGTTGATGTAGTTCATGGGAGGTTGCTGAAGACCTTGAAAGAATGATGAACTTTGGAAGCAAGGAAAATGCCCCCACTGGCGATAATAGGGGAGGATGTTGTGACAGCCAGAGGTCACTTCAATATATGGGAAGCTGGGCTGCAGGGAATGGCAAGTGCATGAGTGTGATAAGCAGAGTCTCTTAAATTGGCAGATGGATATCTGGGGTGGAGACCGGTTGACAATGGCAGCAGATGCAAGAATATGGAAAGTCATTTGCTCATCCAAATAATCTTCTCTGTGATGGTTAGAGAATCAGACTAATAAATACAGACCAAAATGCAGTTCAGCCATGATGGTTGAAAATCTCGAAAGAGGGAATGCACCTCCCGAGGGATCCCGTTCTCATGACTCTCGTCACTAGGCCAATGACTAAATCGTAATCATAATCTCCAAACTTCTAACACGAAAGCCAAGCGCAGTTCACGAGTGCTGCATCGAATCAGAAGGGATGTCCAAAGGGTAGTCCGATGACATTCAGAGTTTGGCTTTCAGACGGTCAGAGGAGGCAGCGTTGCTGTTAAAGTAGGTGTCATGTTGGTCAAGGATTGGAAGATATATGATCTGGTGAGTCTGGGTAAGAGTTCTTGAAATTTTTCTTCGTACACACATAGACTACGTTGGTACATTTCAGGCGACGTTGCAATTGCCCTGACAAATGAGCGTGGCATTGACGTTCCCGTGAAGACGACCGACACCCATGACAGCACCTTTCGAATCGACTTTGAAGCTTCGACCACTGGGACGTACAGTGCATGCGTTTTCTTCGGCGATCACGAAATACCGAACAGTCCGTTTAAGATCAACGTACAACCAAACGTTGATGTTACGAAAATTGCCGTTCATGGCCTGGAAGACAGTATGTGGCCATTTCATTGTAACCTGCTGTTATATAGAGTAATGGCAAATAGGTAATTGCCTATTTATGTAGCTTCACTTGAGGGAGAATCATCGAAGGAGCTCTCGACCTTACTCAATGATGCCACAATCGAACATAATGGTTTCAAGTGACACTCATTTTAAAAGAATGTATTTATTTGTTTAATTAATTAATATAGTTATTGAAATAATTAAATTAAGAAGTTTGTTTAATTTATATATTGAAATTATTTATGATTTATTAGCGTTACTCATTTGGCTAATTCATTGTTTTACTATTTATTTATTAACTTAATTTATTTAAACAAATTTCATTGCTTCATTAATGAAATTAATTAGCTTCTAAAATTGATTAATGAAGACACTTGTGACAGAGTCAAGTGGAGAAGAAGGGTACGTGTGGCTGGCTGGAATGATTAATTGTGAAGATTAATTCAAGCCTGAAGGAGAAATATATATATATGTGTATATATATATATATATATATATATATATATATATATATATATATATATATATATATATATATATATATATAATGTATGTATGTATTACTGTAACTATTGAATTACTTTATTTGTCTATTTGTTTAATTAATGCTATCATTTTGTCGGTTTGATTTGTTTAATGATCTTGACTATGACTGCATTATGACATGTATGGAGATTAGACTACATGGCTGTCTACGTTAAACTCATCGATTATTGTGTTCTATGTTTTTATACTGGCGCTGCTAGATTAGATTTCGATTTGTTTATTTGCAGAGGTCTATATTGAGTCTCTGAATGACTTTACGATCGATCCAAGAGCTCTTGGTCCGCAAGGTCATGGCAAGATCAAGGCAATTCTGACGGATCCTGCCGGAAGTCGAACGGAAGTCCCGATCACTACCAACAAAGATGGAACTCTTGCTGGGATTTATACACCGCTGCATAAAGGTTAACTCTGAATATATGGCATGATTGCTCTCTGATGTCTTCTTCAGCCATTGTTGGACCGGGACTGCCTCTGAGGAGAGATCTTGAAGGGGTGCTATATTAAATTCTATTAATTGATTGATTGATCAACCATCATGATCGTATTTACAAATTTACATGTATATAGTGGAGCAGAGACTCATCCTAAGTACTCCCGATCTAACCGATTAAGCCACGATTGAACAGAATGGTCTTGAAACGCTTGCAGAAACGAGACAAGGAGAGACTGAGAAGTTCAGGTTGCCGGTTGTTGGGCAGATTTTTCCAGGAGGGTGAACCGACTGCAGCAACGCATCTGCGCTGGGACTTTGAAGTCCGGGCCAGTGGAACGACCAAGTCATCTTGCGTGACAGAGCAGAGAAATCTTGAACCGTAGTGCTATTTCTTTCGCACTGTGGATGCGGTAAATGACAAGAGATGATAATTATAATATGAGTAAAGTATGATTGTAAATATATGATAATCACCCCAATACTCTTAACATTAAACTGTCACCTATTATGTGGCCGTAACCATTCCCAGCCTAACAACGTAGCACTTCTGTCTGAATTGTAGGTGTGCATAAACTAGACGTTACTTACGATGGGGCTGTCATTCCCCCATCGCCATACCATATCAGTGTCGTCAGTGGGTCTGACCCATCCCGAGTGAAGGCGTTTGGCACAGGTGAGTGAAACCAATCGTTTCTGAGAGTAGCACTATGTAAATACGTTTATACATCATTACTGTACTATATTTGACAAATGTTCCCAGGAAGCAGCTGCCAAAGAAGACTCGTCTCAAACTTTGTTGTCCTTTCAATCGTTAGGTCTGAAGGGAGGGATGACGAACCAGCCGCAGAAGTTCACCGTTGAGACGAAGGGCGCTGGTGTTGGAGGCCTTGGTCTTGCCATCGAGGGTCCGTCAGAGGCCAAACTCAACTGCTCAGACAATCGTAATGGCAGCTGCACTGTTGAGTATCTCCCGACTAAGTCTGGAATCTACGACATTGTTATCAAGTTTGCAGAGAAACCAATACCAGGTGGGTCAGCCTGTTTGAAAACAGGAACATGCCTTGTTGGTTCACTATTATTATTATTATTATTTAACTAATTAAGTTTGTAATGCGCACAAGGTCACATCAAAATGCGAATCTGAGGCACGGATAGTCCAGTCATCAGTGGAAGATGCACTTAGATTTACAAATGCTTGAAAGCAAAGGAGAAAGCAAAGGGAGTTATGAGTAAGGCTGTCAAATAATGTTTAAATCACGAACCGGGTACCCACCCATCAAACCGCGTGGTCGGGTACCTGAACGCACTGATATTTTGATCGAAAATGTAGGGAGTTGCGCATTTTTACGAAATGTCGGGCACCCGAAAATCGATTTCATTGCCCGGGCTGTCAGCCAATATAACCAACGGAATATTTCTGGCATATGTTCAAGTAATATCGCGCAAAAACATTGATGTGCAGTCAATATAATTCCAAAGGTCAGTTCAAAATGGAAAAGCAGCAGCCTATGAAGGATGATTGGTGTAGATTAGTTAGAATTTTGAAGTCTTTGTAGTTATGGTTGAGTTCGTGGGTGGGTTAAGTGGATTGATTGTTGGGTGGATGGATGGATGGATGGATGGATGGATGGATGGATCGATGGATCGATGTACATCTATAGATAGATGGGTGAACTGATGATTGGCTGGATTGTAAAATTTATTAATTAATTGATCAACTTGTGTATGAATGGGTTAATGATGGCCTGTTTGTGTGTGGATAGGGAGTCCTTTCCATGTGGAGATCGTGGATGAGATCAATCCGCAGAAGGTCCGTTGCTACGGTCCGGGGGTCGACTCAAAGGGCGTTCGAAAGGGTCAGCCAGGAAACTTTACTATTGATGCATGTCAGGCGGGAACGGCCATTCCTGAAGTCAGTGCAACCGATATGAGAGGTTGCACTTCATCCTTTATCTCCTTTTCTCATCTCTCACTCAGTCTATCGTTTGTTTGTTTTAATGTTACCCTAAGGTTTATTAGCAATAACCGATTGTGAACTTTGAGCAACATTCATATAATGCAATTATTAACTTATAACAGTTAACTCTATTTCAAGATGTACCCTGATAAGGTTTGTCATCTGGTTTGCATTATAGCCTGACCTAGTTATGTTACCCTAATGTTTTAGGCATTGTTGTCTGACCTGGTTAATCGTCCGGACTTATTTACATGTTGAATGACATACTTATATTGTCTGACCTATTTATAACTTGCGACCCGATGGAGTTGCAATGTCTGACCTTTTTATGACTTGTGACCTGACCGAGATGCATTAACTGACCTATTTATCACTTGTGACCTGAGGGAGTTGAACTGCCTGACCTATTTATGCCTTGTGACCTGACCTAGTTGCATTGTCTGACCTATTTATGTCTTGTGACCTGACCTAGTTGCATTGTCTGACCTATGCCTGGTTCTGTTTCTAGGGCGAAAGCGTCCAGGCCAAGTGAAGCCAAGGGGAAATGGTTTGTTTGATGCGACCTACTTCCTTGATGTTGAGGGACCGAGCAAGGTCGACGTAACCTTCACAGGTCGACCGGTACCTGGCAGGTAACTTAGAGCTGTCTTAACTAGTTAAATTAATTGATTAATAAAATAATTACATGCCTGTAGAAGTTCAAAGATTACATTACATTAGAAGAGTTAAGTAGAAATTTATTTTACACTTTATTTAAGGACATGGATGAAGAAATAAATACAAATTTAGATAGTGCTAAGTGTGCAATGAATAAAGAAATGAGTGTCAGATGCAGTGGTCCTTTTCTGTTGAACACTAGGTGAGATTTTTCTTGACAGTTGTATGATTGTAATTTTACAATAATTATTGTGCATCTCGTCCAAGAAGTCACTGTGTAGGGACTTTGAGCAAGTCCCTTGCTCACAATTGCTCTGCAGTACAACTGTAGTTGCATCATTGAGGCGTGTGTATGCACTTCTGAGCAAAAGTATTGGAAGAATGGCGATATTAAATTTCAGTTGTATTGTATCTCGATTTTTAAACATTTCAGTCCGTTTAATTCTCGTATCTTGCCGCCGTACGACGCCACCAAAGTGCACGTGAGCGGCGATGGAGTGAAGCCGCATGGTGTAACAGCCAGTCTTCCAACGACCTTCCTCATGGACACACGAGACGCGGGAGTGGCTGATCACGACGTGGTCATTCTGGTAGGATTTCATTCTCCCTCTTATGACTGAGACAATGACCTATTTAATTAGTAAGAATCTGTGTTTCCTTTGAATTAACAACAACAAAGAATATCAAGTGCAGAAGCCATGAACCTTGGACAGCAACAGACCACCCACCGGCATTGTTGTCTGACCTGGTTAATGGTCCTTGCCGTTAATTGCCGTTGTAGTGCACTTACCAGCCAACCTACCCGGTCATCCTTCTGTCTTAGTCTTACTCGACTCCCGGTCACCATTCATCTCAAGTTTTGCCACCAAGACATACCTATCACCCAGCCACCTCTCTTGAACAATCTGCCTCCGCACATTATCAGCTCCTCGACCATCATTGCCTATAAGTTACCCACCATCACCTGTCTTTGGCTTTTTTATCTATCACTCCTTGGGCTATCCATTCGAAACTTAACTCTCACCTTCTCAAGACCTCTTGCCCCAAAACTCACTTGATTATTTACCTTCCAATCATCAACCAAAGCAGCACCCGCCTTAAGACTCCTCTGACCCTCTAGAAATCGAACTGCATCTAATTAGGAAGACTGAGGTCTGCATGTTAAGAAATAAAAATTAGAAATTCTGAGCATTGTTAGAAGTAGCTTGGTGCTGACGTGATGCCATGGAAGTCGTCGTAATTTCAGTTAAAATTAAAATAGTATATTTGCTGTGGGTTTCATTAGGACCCGGCTGGTGACTTCGTTCGGCCAAAGATTCTTGACAAGGGCGATGATACATTTGTCGTCACTTACACCCCGTGTGACGTCGGTCGTTTTACGATTCAAATCAAATATGGAGGAGATCCAGTGCCTCTGTCGCCATTCTACGTAATGACATCAGCCACTGGTGACGCAAGCAAGGTCAAGATCATTGGTAAGTCACCCATCCATCCATTCATTCATTCATTCTTTCATTCACTCCAATTCATTTGTGTAATCATCAGTTCAGTCATGCATACTGCATATAGTCAAGTACACTGCATACACTTATACACTTACCCATCAGTACTAGGACAGCTGTGGCTCAGTCTCGATCCTTTGCTTCAATTGGTCTCTATCTGTGGAATGCGCTTTCTTCATCTGTTCACTCTAAAACTCTATCTGGCAGTCTCTCATCCTCTTTCGCTTTTCTCAAAATGTGCTTCTTCTCGCGGGGGGCGCACTGGCAGCACTTTTGAACGGTTAACCCTGCTAGAGGCGCTTTATAAATGCTTCAATACAATACAACAATTTACAGTGGACCTAGTGGTGCATTTTGGCCCTTATTCAAAGAGAAACGTCTCTTTATCCCTCTCCTGGGCAGCAAACCATTATCTCCTGAATCAAGAATGACTGTTCTGCCAGGTCGTCTGAAGCAGGACAGTCATCAATTGGGATTATGTTATGTATCAAACATAGGATTATCATTGACTTAAGTTGGAGAATTGTTGGTTGTGTAGACGGCATTCAGAGCATCATTAATGTTGGAGAGAAGCACATCATCACTCTTGACACGTCATCCGCCGGATTCGGCAACGTCACATGCAACATTAAGAGTCCAAATGACAGCGACGTCGACATCGACATTTTGGACAACCACAACGGGACAGTCAACGTTGTCTACGTTCCTCGGTTGCCTGGAGTCTACGCGATCAACCTAAGGTTTGGTGGCCAACCAATACCAAAGGGACAGTTCTCTCAACAGGTGAGTGGGGATAAATGTTCTTCTTTGGTTATTATTTTTCGTACAAGATATAAATAATCCCTGAGGTTCTTGTATACTTTCCAGAGAGTCAGATAAGGTGCATTTATTCTTGTTATTATTTATTATTGTTATTATTACTATTTTGCTGTTATTATTTTTATTTAATATTTTTCTTGGCACTTGATGAGTTGAAAATAATATGGTTTGACTCTTCTTGTCAAGAAACCTTGTCTTGAGCATGTACTCGTCCTATGGTTGAAGTTAGTTCTGCATTTATAGGACATGACAATGGAAATGGCAGTAATTTTATATGTTAAATGTTCACCAGGTGTCACTGTCGTTTGTGTTTGTAGGCTGTGGACCCAAAAACTCATGTTCCAGTGGAGAAACATAAACAGGTAGAAGGCTTTTTCAGTTGAAATACATGAGATTAGCAATTGTCTTGTTACCTCTCATGTACTTAAAGGTCCTTTTCCTCTGTTGGTTTCCTTAATTCCTTTCTGATTGAACCAAATTGATTATTACTAGTGACTCCAGAACCCAATGGGTTCACGTTAAACTATGTGTAGCTCAAGGCTCTCTTGTTTATCCAGCAGGCATCTCTCTCATATCTCTCTGTTTTCCCGATCTGTGGTGCTGCTAGTCCTCTCTTTTCTCACAGTTGCTATTAGTCAGCGACATTCAATCTCTCCCTAATCGTCATCACTCCTGGATGTCGTCTACAACCCTATTAGAGGTGCTTTACAAATGCTTTATTACAATACTTGCTATGTCCATATCGTCAGTCTGAAGGTGTCCATTTTGGTTAAAGTGGTGGTTAAAGAGGTGGTTAAAGAGGTGGTTAAAGAGGTGGTTAAAGAGGTGGTTATAGAGGTAGTTAAAGAGGTGGTTAAAGAGGTGGTTAAAGAGATAGTTAAAGAGGTGGTTAAATAGGTGGTTAAAGAGATAGTTAAAGAGGTGGTTAAAGAGGTGGTTAAAGAGTTGGTTAAGGAGATAGTTAAAGATGTGGTTAAAGAGGTGGTGGTGGCGGGGTTGTGCTGATGATTTTAATGGTGCTCATGATGATGATGATGTGAAGATTCTTTCTTACAGGACATTCCATGATTCTATTCTTTTCTTTCAGCTGTTGACCGAATCTGCAAAGCTCAACCTAGATCCTGTGGATTTTTTCATTCCCGTTGGACCAATCTTCAGCTTCGTCTCAGGTTCGCCAGAGTCTTTACATATGACAACAAGTTTCTGTCCACTTTGTCTTAAAATCAGATCTAGCTGACTTCTGTAGCGCCGTTGTTAACACCCAACACTTCAGTTGATGGTTGATTCAAGTGAAAATATCACAATCAAAGAAACTAAACTATTGGAGGATGCGGACTGAAATCCCATAAATGATCAGAGAATCCAAAAGCAAAGTCACTGTTTGTCAATAAGTTGATACAGGTAGTCTTGATGATGAGTAAATTGCCAATTCAACAACAGCTACAACCTACTTTGACTTACATTAATATTGATCTTGAAGACTTATGTTCAGAATTCAACAACCCCCATTTTATATCCAGGACGTTATCCCCACGTCTTCTAGCAACCATGGGAGATCGTTATTCCACCCTACCCCATTTGTAGATGCAACACCACTCAAATCCAATGCCATTATCATTTATTAAATTCGTTTGACAGCGGAAGTGACGACTCCAGCTGGAAAGAAGCACCTTCCGAAGCTGGACGACAGCCACGATGGAACGGTGGCAATCGTCTACACTCCATCAGAACTCGGTCTACACAGACTGGACGTGAGGTACAACAAGGTCCCGGTCTACGGAAGTCCCTTCCACTTCTATGTCTACAGCCTCCATTCAGGCCATGTCATTGCATTCGGAAGAGGTCTCAGCCACGGAATCATCGGTCATCTATGTCACTTTACCGTTGTTACCAAGGATGCAGGTCAAGGTAAAGAACTCACAACCTCATGCGAACTGTCTGATTCGTGCTGTCTGGTCTGGCACACCGAGTTACTAATTAGAGTTTGTCAAAGAACCAAGTAAGATTTCTGCAGCGATGGGTGGCCAGCGTGAGATCAGCCATTTCCTCCAACACTTATCAGTCGCCTTTAGACTGGAAACTTACTGTCAGTTATGGATGCCATGGATTGGAACAAATCTCAGACCGAGTGGTACAGGACTGAATGACAACTCTATATATTGTTGAGAACATTCGATTTCATTAGTCTGTTGATGAGTTTCAAGGTTTCATGAATAAATAACTTTGTCTTAGAATAATAACAAGTGTAGTAAGACGATATATTAAGAGGTGTGATGACTGCTGTGTTACTGCACTGGCCTAACACATAGCTGGATGTCAAGTATAATTACTTGCTCCAGTTTCATGCAATATGAAGCAGCTTTATTGCGACATACATTGCATTAATCTGGATAAGTTGTCTTGTGTTTAAGGCGGTCTTTCATTGGCTGTTGAGGGTCCATCGAAAGCAGAGATCCACTGCGTCGATAACAAGGATGGTACCTGCTCAGTTTCTTATATGCCTACGACACCTGGCGAATACAGCGTCATCATTCGATTCGATGATAAGCACATCATTGGCTCTCCATTCACGGCCAAGATCATGCCTCCAGGTAATTAATTATAGACAGATCTTCTGACATCTGAAGGAGACATTCAATTAAATAAATTCGTTTATAGGACTTCTAATTATCTATCTAGTCTACTTTTAATTATTACTATTATTTTTGTGAAAATGCTGTGTTATTTTATGGTCTGATGTTTTCTGTGCAGCTGGTGAGGATCATAAGACTTCAAAGATTCTGGTCGGAACAAACAGTGAGGTATCTCTTGAGGTGAGCGAGAAGGATCTGTCGAGTCTGACGGCCAGCATCAGAAGTCCATCCGGAAAAGAGGAACCATGCACCCTCAAACGCCTAGCCAACGGACAGCTCGGTCAGTCTATGTCTCTATGTCACTGTATACATGTCTAAGTTTGTCTGTCTGTCTGTCTGTCTGTCTGTTCCAAAAGATAGAAATGGATTAGATTGGATGGTAGTTATTCATGATGAGTGAATTTGACTTTAATCATATTATTGTTAATTTTGTTGACTCAGGTATTTCGTTTGTACCTCGTGAGGTCGGTGACTATCTTGTGAGCGTCTTTCGTCATGGCAGGCACATCCCAAACTCGCCTTTCCGTATCACAGTGTCCGAATCGCAGATTGGCAATGCAGCTCAAGTGAGAGCTCATGGAAAGGGGTTGCATACAGGGAGTTCCAACGAGATCAGCGAATTCTACGTCGACACCAAGAACGCTGGTGAGATGTCTGTTCCAGTTTTCCAGAATTAATTGTATCTTAAGTTTTTATGCATTATGTTTGAATTTTCGGTTTTATGACCTAATTTTATTTATATTTAATTGAAGTAGAAATGATCCATCATGAATAACATATTTTGTGTGTTATTGAAATCTCTTTTTGTAATTTTATTTTTTATTTTGTCATAAATTGTTATTATTTTTCTGTCTTTGACTGTTCTTTTCGACCTACTTCTTTTCCACTGGACTTCTCCTAGATAATAATAATTAGTGTACTTACTACCTGTCAATGGTTTAATTGAATTGTACCTTCTGCATTTTGATAATGGCTATAAGGAAGTGCTCAAGGTAGCTTCATTATCATCATCATCAGGATCCATGGACTGAAATCCTGTAGGTGTCCACTGCACATTTGACCCTTCTTCTCCATGCTCCTCTGTCTTGGGTTAGCTGTAATAAGTTATGTATATCGGTCCAACACCAGTCTTCAATGTCATCCAGCCATTCTCTGCAATGTCTTCCTCTTCTTCCCGTTCCCTCCATAATTCCTTTAAATGTAGACTAGATTGACTTATATTGGTTGTATTTGTTTCAATTGGATTCGGTTTTATTCTATTGGACTATTGAGTGATGTTTGATTGGATGATATTGAATTGGATTAGAGTTTTATGGATATGATTTGATTAGATTCGCCATATGTATGTTGATGGTATGTTTGTTTGGATGTGTAAGGCTATGGCAACCTGAGTCTGTCGATTGAGGGACCAAGTAAGGCTGACATGGACTGCGAGGATGACAACAACAACGCCTGTCGTGTAATGTATCGACCGACTGAACCTGGCAGCTACATCATCAACATCAAGTTCGCTGAAGAACACATTCCAGGTCGGTTCTCCCTTCCTTCATCGACTTCTTTCCTAAGACTCTACGTCTGGTTGTCAATATTTGGAAGGGCACTCGTATCACCTTTGGAGATTCTGTTATTGCTGAGGCTACCTGTATTCGTGGGGACAGGGTAACCGATTGGTAGAAAGGGCTTGCCTTGTAGCTCTGAGGGTATTGGTTCGAGTCCCCTTTTCCCCTGAGACAGTCACTGTGTAGGGATCAGGGAACAACGTCCCTCACTCACAATTGTTCACTGTCAACCATTGTTGTTTGGTCACCAGATAGTGATGCTTAGTAACAACCTAATAATGCATTATTTTAATGATAGATAGTTTATATTAGAGCAAATTACGTGCCACAGAAGTAATACTGACTAGATCTGATTAAATGAAATATGGACTAGCTTTCGTTAGATGCTGATGCAGATAATTATGTCAACAGACAATGTAAGAAGGACTTAGAGAGAGATTTCTGTAGACAACGTCATTCTGTCTGTGAACAGGAAGTCCGTTCCTCGTGAAGATCGACGGTGAACCATCTGGAAAGGTCACTGAACGCATCGTCAGACAGAAGGATGCGGCCGACGTGACACATGTTGGCAGCGACTGTGAGCTCAGCCTCCGTATCCCAGGTAGCATCATTTAACAAATAATGTTACAAATGAAGTAGAAACCCCAAAACATTTAAACTGCCCACCTTTGAGTTGAGAGCCGGGAACACAAATATTGAGGCTATATCGATTTATTATGTCAGATGACAACTAAGTCATAACCGATGACATGAGAGACATCCGACTGACCTTTGTCAAGTTCCTGAATGACGGCTTGTTCCTCAGCACCAGAAGTAGCCATTACACGTGCGTCTAGTTGGCCTTGCAACTCATATAATATTATGTATATTGTTATCATTATTCTTATAGTCATTCATTTTCATTTTGCGCTGTTGAACGATTAGTTTGTATATATATCTCTAGTCATGAAGTCGTATGTTTTTAGGAGCGAGTCGTTATGACTTGGAAGCGTCGGTGACGAGTCCGTCTGGACTGTCGCAATCGTGTACCGTTACGGATCGTGCAGAGAACAACTATTGCATTCGCTTTGTACCGAGGGAAATGGGTTTGCACATGGTGGGAGTTCGACACAAGGGATTACACGTCCCAGGTATCGACTCGGTCTTTCCTAATATAATCGTTTCCATCAGAGTAAACATCAATCTCGTAATCATTGTTAATATTCTTTACATGGTTATAATTATCGTATCTTTAGATTTATATAGCGCTGTCACAGATTTACTATTCAGAGCCATGTCCAGTCTGAATGGTCACCTTCATTATCTCTCTTTGTTTATATCATCATCATTGTAATTCTTTTAATCATCTTTCTTCACAGTCATCATCATTATCATTGTCGGAGTGCAAAGAGGTAAGATTGAACTGTATTTGTGATTAGTTCATCTGTGATTTTTTCCGGTTAGGAAGTCCCTTCCGGTTCACCGTTGGTCCAATCACCCAGGGAGGAGCGGACAAGGTGCGTGCGCTTGGACCCGGACTTGAAAATGGTGAAGTCAGCATTCCATGTAAGCAGAAAGTTTGGTGCCTTCTTTTCTGCTTATGGCACTAAAGGCTGTTGCTTTGTGAAGCTTATTGCATTTGGATACTATTGTTTTAGGGATTAATAATTTGGATCCTATTGTTTCTTTTAATCTAATCTGGTCTGATGATCAAGACTTATGTAGCTCCATTACTATGCAATGCAATAGAAATGTTTTTGTGATTGCACTCCTTCAAAACTAAGTTTAAGTAAACATGCAACCATGATAGTAGAGAGCATTAATGAGTCTGAATAGCTGTCTACAAAAGACTTGCTTAAGATTTACACTCAGCGAGACAGCGACTGCCTGTGTGGAGACTTGGACCGATGCTTTCCTCGAGTTCGGCCGCCATGCACCTTTATTACGATTCACAAGGTATCTATTGAAAGCTACGGCTTAAAGTGAAAACCTGATAGTCTGTAGTGAATGGTCTTCTGTCTTTGTTTTTAGGTAAGTTCAATGTCTACACAAGAGAGGCTGGTGCTGGAGGTCTTTCGATTGCCGTTGAAGGTCCATCGAAGGCCGAAATCGACTTTGAAGATCGTAAGGATGGATCCTGCGAGGTCTCTTACATCTGCAGCGAACCAGGTCTGTCTCTCTATCTGTCTCTGTCTGTCTCTGTCTGTCTCTGTCTGTCTCTGTCTGTGGTTGGATGTCTGTGTGTTTGAATGTGTGAATGAGGTGTCTTTTGGATGTATTTCCTGATTTTGCTGTCTTTCTATTTGTCCATGTTTTTTTACACATAAAGATATATTTCTTGCTAATACTAGCAATTGCTTTTCTGTTTATCTGTCTATCCTTCTCTATGTCTGTGGCTTTATATGTGTGTTTATATCCTTTCGTCTGTTTGTCATTATGTTTACAAGCAAGTGTGTTTTGTTCAGGTGAATATGTGGCTACAGTGAAGTTCAACGATGGACATATTCCTGGTTCTCCATTCCGGATCCACGTGGCGCCCTCTACTGCCGACGCCAGGAAACTTACCATACACCAACTTCAGGGACTAAACCTCGAGGTAGAATAATATTATTCTTTACATAGTATTTGTCAGCTGCAACCCTGGACTGTGGTATCCTGTTGGATTAGTAGTTTACCTTAACCATCGCCATAAGTATCTTTCTTTGTTAATCGCATCAGACAAACAATAGATTATGGTACTATAAGAGTCAACTAATGAAAGTAGTAGGAACCTGGATGATAGGGAGGCAAAGGGAGCAGATGATACCCTTAAGAGACCGTTTGTTCTGCTGTCAAGGTCACCCTTTCTTCGTTTAAGTTTACAGCAGCTGGTTAGGGTAATATATGCAAATGACACGTGTGGGTGAAGTAGTTCAATGCTCAGCAAGTCAATTAGCGAATAGTAAATGAAATATGAGGTAAGTGGAGCAAAAAACTTCCACCACATCTGCATAATCTTAGTGGTTTCTTACTACCCACTGAAGCTCCGTACTGTAGCACGTTTGCTATTGGCTACCATGGCAATTACTCATGGTAAAGCCTTTATTACTACACGTCCTGATTACTGTTTAGCCCTCTTGTCTTCTCCTCTGCCACCTAGCCGGGTGTTTTGTTTTGATCCCGTACTGGCAGCTGCAGCCTTACGGCCAAATAGCATGGCAAAGACAGGGTGTTAAGTGGTAGAGAAGACCAATTGTCTGTGTTAGAACAACTGCATGTAAACCTGGATATCTTAATATTTCCCAATTTCCCCTTGCTTTCTTGTTAAAGAGGTGGATGTCTATGCCCCCCTCTGCTCTTCCTTCAACACCACACAGCTGACAAACGGGTGCTGTATTAAGTTTCATTGATTGACCAAAATACCATCATATCACTATATGTGGGAGGTTCTTCACTGGCTTCCTCCTGTCCGACAGTATATAATGAAAATGAATAACTATAAGAATAACAATAGAAATAATTATATGACGGAATGTGTGTTGAACAGGTGAATAAGCCGGCTGCGTTTGCCGTTGATCTGAATGGAGTGAAGGGCAAACTGGACGCACGCGTAATGGCTCCATCTGGTGCCGAGGAACAAGCAGTCATTCAAGAGCTTGACAAAGGTCAGTTGAATGACTCCTCCTGCGTCATCAGTTATGACTTAGTCGTCATATGACATCATAAATCGTCGTTCTTATTTCTGTGTCACTAATTTTTTATCATGATCACAATATAAGCAATTGCAAGAACAGATTGGTCAGAGGGCTGTTTGTGCTGAAAGTCGTGATAGAAAATTTGTAAATAGAAGTAATCTATGAGAGTTACACGCTTAGAGTGATAATAAAATTAATCACAGACTAGCAATTCAATGTAAAGTTGGTTGATTTAAATTATTTTTTTATTTCTAAGTATATTATCCTTAGATCTTCAAAATGATAACCAAAATAATAAAACGAAGGTAATAAAAACTAATAATCTAGTTTAATGCATGATTTGAATAAAAGACTTAAATAAAATATTGAAAAGCATTTTAAAACAATATGAACTGTAAATAATAGGACCAGCAATAATAAATTTCGTTTAATCTTTTAGCTTCAGTGGATGTTTTACAAATTCTGTTCTTACTTTTGTGTAAAGATAGGTTCTTTACTTCGATTGATCATTGCTGTTTTGTTTAGATCGTTGTGCAGTTCGCTTTATTCCTCGTGAGAACGGACTCCACATGATCCACGTTCGGAGCAATGGAAGTCAGATTCCGGGCAGTCCATTCCGCGTTCACGTGGGACATGAAGGAGCGAATGCCAGCCTTGTTCGCGCCAGCGGAGAAGGACTATCAAGTGGAATGTGTGGTCAGTGGTACAAGTCTTTTCTTATGGCTGTTTTCTTAAAGTGATTGGTGACCAACTGCTAGTCCAAGCCCCTGTTAATGCTGGGTAAGAGATTCAAAGCAGTTGTAAGTGAAGACTTATGTACTCAAGGGGATCTCTAGTACTCAGTAACCATCTAAAGGAGGAGGAGGAGGAGACTCGAACCCATACTTTTCGTGTTACATGGAGACTGCTCTGACCAATAATTAGCTGCAATATCCCCCTTGCATGACACATGAATACAATACAACACAACTGTTGTTTGATATTGCCCTTCTTACAATTTAGGTCAGAAGTGCACACTCGCCTCGACGGCGCAACTGCAGTTGTAATGCAGAGCAATTGTGTGCCTAGGACTTGCTCAAGGTCTCTACTCAATGACATCTCGGACGAGAGTCGAATCCACTCACTCAGCGCATGTTACAGGCCAACTGCTCTAACCAATTGATCACCATGCCATAAGTGCGACCAACATTGCAGTGGTTTTCATCTGATACTGTCAATCAATCAACCAATCGGTCAAAGCAATTTATTTTGCAAATTTGCAACAATTTTCATACGTTTCACAATAAAAATTAGTGCTTAGTCTAAATACTAGTTGAAGGAGAAAAGATGTAGCCATGGGAGTGAGTGAGTAAATAGACTGATATAACTCCAGGAGTCCCAATTAGAGACCAAGGGTCCCACAATTTAGGGCCAACTTAGTCAAAATGAAGCACGGATTGATGTGTGCTGACATTTTACGTTTAACAGATCAACTGTGTAAGTTCCTGGTGAACACGGCAAAGGCGGGCGCTGGTGCCCTTGCGGTGACGATCGATGGTCCTTCAAAGGTCCAACTGAGCTGCTTAGAGACGTCGGATGGATACGAGTTCATGTACACACCAACGCATCCGGGAGAGTATCACGTCAACGTCAGATATGCAGGCAACACTCACATACCAGGAAGTCCTTTCAAGGTTCACATCGAAGGTAGGCAGACCACAACTATTATTGGTGTTGTTTTATATTTGTCATCATTCTTATTGTCTTTGTTATTATTATTGCAAGTGAATTTGTTGATATTTAGAATATTCTTGTCACTAAGAGAATCTGTCTCTGCCTCAGACACTAAAGGCAGTTAAAGTAAATGGCCTTTGTTACAATAATTATAATAATAGTAAATTGTAAAAATAATACAAATAATTATAATGATAATAATAATAATAACGAACCTGCACTTTGAAACTTTTATACCAATTAAACACAAATTCCTGGTTTTATTAAACAACTTTGACCCTATAACTGGAGGCAACAACGAAACTACTTAATTATATCTACCAATGCTTAATGTTGCCCTCCAATGCTTTGAATCCCACAAACATATCGTTTTTCACAGTATTCTTAGCACTCTGCTCAATGTCAACAAACACTAGCTCTACCAGAATAATGCTATCCATAATTTTTGAAATCCTGAAGTTCTGTGTGCATCTTGGATAAAAAAGTAATGATAATAATGATTACTGATATTTTTGAGGTTTAGACTTAACTTGGCAGGAGCCACGTGCTAGCTCCTAGCAAAATTATTTGTTCCTAATGGATTACAGTTTGCCTGGGTATAAAGATATAGTAATATGGACACTGAAGTTGCGATCAAAAGCGTTTCACACGATGACATGGCCATCTGATTGAGTCTTCTTCGGTCTGCTGTAAAGTAGTCTGCTAATAAGAAGATACTTAGATATGAGACATAGAAATGACGGGACGATTTCCTTCCACGGCAGGTCTTGGAAAGCTGTCTGGTTGGGCAGAGCAGTCGGACGTCATCGTTGAGTCTGTTACAAAGATGAGCACAACTCAAAAGTATGCGGCCTCAAAGAAGCTTCACAACTCTGATGCAACAAAGATAACAGCGACTGGAACGGGTCTTCAGAGAGCGACGGCCAACAAGGAGGCGACGTTTACCGTTGATACAACACGAGCAGGTAATGACAACTGCGTTTACAGATTCCAACACATGTCTGACTATTGTAGATTGAGTAATCTACTTCATTGTTCTGCCCTTGGGCAGGGATTGGGAATGAAACAACGCCATTCTTCTCTTTTTTCTTCCTTTCTCTTTAGTTTTGTATGTCCAAACAAGTTTCAATATGTGAAGTAAATGGATTTTGATGTATGATTTTAAGTAAATTAATTTGAAATGATTGACTTTAGATTAATTTCCTGCATAACTATGATTACATGTATTTTTGTATGAATATTGTTATGATGAGGAGGATGGTACAGAGGGACCTCTGTTCTTAGATAGAGCTGTCGTGATTGTCCTTCAAGCTACCTATATAATGGTTCGGCAAGGAACTGATGTAGGGGGACATGTTAACATTTCATGTGTTTCAGGTGATTAAAATATTACAATTTAATTAATTGACTTGTGGCTTTCCCGTACATTGTAATACGATTGTATACTGCTACAGCTCAGGTCAGAAGCTTTGCCTCAGGCTGTGTTGGGTCTACCCAATGGAATCGTCCTTCTGAAGAGCTGTGGCTCAAATTCCTCAGTTTGTCTTGTCCACTGTTTCACAAGCGCCTGAATTCTGTAATATTCAGCAATAAGTTCAATGGTTGGAGTCAGGAGTGCCATTGATGAGTTTTTCTTGAAGTAGTGCTCTATAAATGTCAGATTACAATTACAATGGCATCTCGTCGTAGGCTACAACGTCCTGATGGTCGGCATACTTGGAGGCAACATACCATGTGAGGAGGTACTCGTCAAGCACATCGGCCAGAAGCAGTACAGCGTGAACTATGTCGTTCACGAACGTGGCGACTACCAACTCATCATCAAGTGGGGCGATCAGCACATACCCGGCAGTCCATTCCACATCAACGTACAATGAGCAAAGAAGAGAATTCGTCTTCTTTCAGGGGTCTCTTGTGAACTCGATTCGTGAATTCCTTCCTCTCGGACGATTCTTCGTGTCCATATATCCGTACTTTTGATATTTTTCTATCTGCGCTTAGTTTAGAACTTCCTGATTGCTTGACACGTGTAACCTAGTATTTTAGTTGCTGGACCTTAGTCAGCGCTGCATTAAAGACATGTTTTTGTGTTTCGCTTTGAGGCGGTTCTACACGCCTCGGAGGAAATTGCGTTATTCGACTATTGCTGATGATTTTGTTGTTTCAATTCAATGCTCTGTTGATCATAATTATGGCTTCAATCTCTAAGATTTCTCCATGCCTCACCAGCTTATGCACTATAACTATATCAAATCATGTCCGCAGGAACCATGTTTGGCCCGTTTTGGTGCCAGACCTGAATAGGACGGGTTCAGACTTGATCTAAAGCTGACTTGGTCCATTTATATGTACATAGATTATAGTTTATTGTGAGCATTGCTTAAACTGATGAGATTTCTTTTCAGTTGCTCAATTCTGTCAAACTGTTAATTATGGCCGTTCAATGTTTCTGTTCAACACTTGCGGAATCAAAAAGCATTGCAGATGGAAAAGTTGGAAAATCTTGTTTGAAATTTATGAAGCCACAGTATTGTTTATCAACCAGTAGTCTTCCATCTTGTTTGGTTTTTGCTCAAGCATAATTATATTAGTTGAAATTTAAAAAAAGACAAAACTTATAAAAATGGTGTTTATGAATTCTCCTCATTGAAAGTATGTGTGACAATGTGTAGCTTCTCATTAAAATTACTGTAACCAGTTACTTCAAGAGGTCCTTGCCCTTTCAGCATGCTCATATGGTGCCCATATATGACCCAGCTTCCCCTATGGAACCCATAGAGAACCTATTTATGGGTTCCATCTTATACCCATGAAAATACTGACTGTTTAAGAGCTGCGGCCATGTTGATGAATTATTGTCTTGAGAGATGACATACTTTTATTTTCGTTTGCTACTGATTATGCTTGAAATAATTGTCAAATCTGTACAGTTGTTTTGTTAAATTGTTTATTGTTGATTGACAAGTCGAAGGTGCTATCAACCATCTCAGCTGATTGATAAATGTTCCATTTATGAATAACTTTGCTATGCCTCTTGTAATAATTAACGAGTTTGAGTCGATTTTATTTAGCAAATTTCTCGTTGCACTCTCGTTATAATGATTGTTTTGTGATTCTTTTGTTGGTTAATTTGAAGTGATTAAATAAAGTTAAACGCTTAAAAACGCTATCGTTAATTATATTTGCAATAGAAGGTCATGACTGCATGCCGTTTAACTGCATCAGATCCTAATTCATCCCATCGCTGGTCTGTTCTCATCTCTCCATTATCACCTATCTCTTTCTGTCTGTCTATCTCTCCTCCCTCCCTCCCTCCCTCCCGTCTACCCTCTTTTTTTTCTCTCTGTTTCTCTGTCTGTCTGTCTGTCTGTCTCTGTCTGTCTGTCTGTCTGTCTGTCTGTCTGTCTATCTCTCTCTCTCTGTCTCTGCAACAATCAAACTTCTGGTCATAGCAGGATTTCAAAATTCATTTGCCATTTTAAAGTCCGTTTGACAATTTAAAAGGAACGAATTCGTCTCCAGTGTTTCCATCCAGGTACCGAAACTTTATCCGAGACCAAAACGGGGCTTATGATAAAATAAAAGTAAAATCCAAATCCTTACTTTTCCAAGGTTTCTTAGAATTTTTTAAGATAAGTTACTCCTTGGCTGCTGATACGTACCATTATGCTCATCACTGCAGTGATAGCAACGATCATCGATGCGTTTGGTGTCGTTTTGTACCAATGAGTTAGGCCTACTAAAAATCGTCCGCAAATTTTAGATGCCGATCCTGGCCGTGCAGCAGGTGATGATCAATGTTCCCTATAAGTCTTTGGAGATTGTGTGTGCAAGAATTTGTGTGTGTGCATCATATGATAAATGGTTCACACTTGTGTGCATGTAGGCATGTCCGAGCAGAATGCGATGATAGTTAAAATAAGATCAGATAAAAAAAGTCCATGGTGATAAGTTATGATAACCCGAGAAAAGTCCTTGTCTAAAGATAAATAAAGGAACGTGTCAGCCAAAGATCCAAAAACGTTTCTGGAGTAGCTTATGGTAGGCTGCAGTCCACTAGGAAACTCGATTTATGTTATTTCATACGAAATATTTATGCGCGCACACTAAATTCTTGCGTGCGTCGGGCTGCACGATCCGTGTGCCCGCGCACATGCGCACAGCGTAGAGGGAACACTGGACTGATGATATGTGGTGCCGATGATAAACTCGACTGGTCCAACCACTGAGTCACGGAAGACACTTGTCTTAATGACCGCCACCGTTGACGAGCTCGTGACGGGCTTCCTGTCGTCAAAATACAAGTTCACCGGCCAATTATACTAGTTCACCGGCCGCTGGCTTCTTGGAAACCGGACTAGGCGCTACCACTGAGTATATCTTTTGGACAACCCCTCTTATTCGATGCAGCGCTCGTGAATAAGCTGGTGCCCTGCACTTGGCTTTCTAGTGGCGCTTTATAAATTTGGAGATTAAGATTAAGAATTAAATATTGAATCAGGCGATACCGAGTTGGAGTGTGTTTCTGAAAATGCCCTGATCTCAAATTTTGTCAAACTGACTCCGTGTGATAACTAGGCCTACCTAGTTGGCTCGGTAATTGGTTCGAACCTCTACCTGTAGGCCTAGATGAACACCAGTTGTCCTGAGTCTGAATGTTCGGGTGAGTTCAACTCCAGAGTTACACACTACCTCTTCTAATCCCAGGCATATGGGCCCTGGTCTATGAGGAGATTTTAACGTTTACACCACCGAATACAATTAAGTATTTTGTTTTCCACACCGACACTATTACTGCTAACCACAACTGTGATGAAAAAGATCGATTCAAAACTAAGGCAGGAATTCAAGGAGACTTGTTGATGACATATGGCAGAGACCATGCATGGCAGTTGATTGTTGAGTGGTGCTCATAAGTGAGACCAAACTGGTGGGGGTTGATATAAGTGTCGGTGAGGGTTGTTGTTGAGAATAAAACTGCACTGTCCTTGCCGGGCTCAACAACCACCTTCGTATTTCCTACCAAGTACATATATAACAATATTTAATTTGTAAGTAGTTTTTACTTAACCTTTGGATCCAATCTGTGGATCTTAAGATTCACTCAGCCACTGTTCTCTCTTGGTTTTAATGTCTCGACAGACTCTGCTCTACAAATTGTCAGCTTCCCAACATGTTGTTGACTTCAAATTGTCACCTTGTCCATGGTCTGTAATTGTAAGCCTATTTATTGCCCTTACCGATAGTTACCCTGTCCAGATTATACTCCAGCATTATCACCGACTGCCACTATAGCACCATGCTGTCTCCTTGGCTTGACCTCTTCAAATTTCTACCTTGCATTGCAACGAAAAAAGAAACCAGGCTATAATTGCAAACTTGAATTGGTAGATAGAGGCCTTATGTAGAGCGGGGAATAAGCTGCGCTCACTGACATGACTTTTTGGCGTGAATTTTCGAAGACATAAATTGCATAATAGTTTATCTTGTGGTTAACTCCAACGTCTAATCGCCCCCACTCACGATTCGGCTACGGCGAGGAAGAGACTTAACCATGGTTTTAAACGACTGAAGTTTCAGTGATTGTTGAAACAACAACATAATTTAAGACGATATAAAACTGCCAGCGATGCTAATAAAACTCAACGACCAAAGGCTCTGACTCTTGCCTATAGACGTATAAGTAGCTAATAAATTTGTAATTATCTGGTATATATAATTATGAACGCGATTGGTGAGGTTCAACAAAGATCTTAATCGGCTCTGGTGTTGTTGACCTGACGGGCAGAACCTTTCAATGTGTTCACTTCACCCTTTAATTCATTCTGGGCATAACAATCTTGTTTTCTGAATCGTTACTCGTCGGTCATTACCATCAGCGGTTGCGAAATGGCTGCGACGGATAAGAAGAAATTGGATAAGAAGGAATTGGATAAGAAGGAATTGGATAAGAAGGAATTGGATAAGAAGGAATTGGATAAGAAGGAATTGGATAAGAAGGAATTGGATAAGAAGGAATTGGATAAGAAGGAATTGGATAAGAAGGAATTGGCAGTCGATGACTATAGGAAAGTCATCCAGAAGAACACGTTCACGCGATGGGCGAATCAATACCTAGGTCACACAGACAGCATCAACGATCTCTATTGCGATCTAAGCGACGGTGTGCGGCTATGGACGCTCGTAAAGACACTGTCCGGAAAGAAATTGCCCAAGTGTTACAGACGACCCAACTACAAAAGCCAAATGCTGGAAAACGTCACAACCTGCATCAATTTTCTCAAGAAACAAGAGGGAATCACGCTTCCCAAAATTGGTACGTACAATGTTTTTATCGAATGACCCCACGTGGGCCCTACATGTATTTTATACAGACAAGACATATTAATTTTTACAACTGCTGTGATCAACCAAGAAGGCCGAATGTTTTTACTTTTTTATTGTTCAAATATAGGTCTATATGAACAGCGACACGTAGACTACTCGATCCTCTCACTGCTGGGACACTTTTTCAAACTGTCCACATCAACCTGTAGTCATCCAATCCAGCAGCATCTGTCTTGGTCTTCTTCTTCTTCTTCTTCGTGTTTACCTCTACTCTACCAAATTTCCTCTGATGACCGTTCTTAGTTGTTACTTTTGAGTCCCCTCTCTCTCGTTTACCCAATACTTATAACCCGTATTTCTTTCTTATTGTGTGAATCAGGGAGCTTTATCATCCAATCCTTTCCGTCATTTCTTCATTTCAATCATTTCTTTTGGGTTGTCAAAAGAGACACCGGGATTGAGGAAACGCAATGAGCAGATGCTATCTGTGCTGTACGTCAGCTGGCTCCAGCTGAATCATACTGACTCAATAGCAGTCAATCGACAATCGTGTTTAGCTCTACAATATACCATGTTCACGGTTTTCGATACTATAGTAATGATGGTTACGAGATGAGCCAACAGATGTAATCTAAAGGTTTGGTGCATTAGAAATATCTTGCGAGAGCCACGCAAATTGCTTTCGTCGTCTGAAAACAGGTTTAGGTCTATATTGCAATGCGATGTATACATGCAGGCCTATATATAATCAACATACTAAAACGACAGTTAACTTCATTTAAACCGCCAATTGGTCTGATGAGACTAAATTCAGGCCATGAATCACACGAATGAGAGAGTAGCCTACAACTTTATAAGGCCTACACAGACCTACTCCATATGCTTACATTGTATATGGAGGCCCTGCTCTAAAGTAGAAGTGTTTTACAACCGCACTTGAGATGATTATGTGACTACTAATAATTGACAAGCAACGTTAGCGACCAAGATCTTCAGTTTTTATTGTTTTATTAGCACACTTGAACTCATTTAAAGCATTCCTTAAATAATTTATTTCTATTATCCAAACTAAATTGTTTACGCGCACAAGGTTACTCAGAAGAGCGAACCCAAAGAGCGACTAGTCAACCGCAGATAGGCCTGTTAATGGCAGTGTTGGACACGAAACAAAAAACTCAAAGCCAAGACCGAGATCAAGACTCCGAGAGTTCTAAGACCAAGACATTAATGAACGGTTTCATCCAGTTGTATATTGTCAACGTGGGATATTCTTAATGTTCAGTAAAACGTTGACCTTCTGATAATTACTACTGGTCTAAGTGATCTCAGCAATTAAGTCGTTTATGTCCATTAGACTGAGCCATCTTGAGTTCTAGACTACTTATGTTGAGACGTATAATTATTATATAACACTCATTATTTATTCAAGATCAACTGCCCTGCCTTTGTCTGATTGGATTAACTCTTGGCACAATCCAATTGAGCTACCAATATGGGCTGGGTAGGCCTGGATTATGAGTAACGGGACACGAAAGTCTCGGTGTCAATTACTTATTGTTTAAAATCGGGGAGGATCGTTAGAATTCTGGGAGCACGTCCAGGATAGATATTAGGATAATTGCAAAGTAACTTACACTGGGATAAAACCAGTTGTCCTAATAGTTTACGAGCAAACATTTATCAGGCCTAGATAGTAATAGACTCATGAAATAATACTTCGGAAATAAACCTACGAAGAGAACTAATTAAGCTGCCCATGCATGGTTCGACGGTGATGGATCTATCTGCCTCTAAGAAATTCGTTCTATTTCTTGTGTTACAACACTGTTAATTACAATGGGCTTTGTCCAGACTGTTCTTTTCATCTGATCTTCGCTGGTTGTACGCAAACATTCAATTTTTTTACCTGATGATACAATTATTAATGAAGTCTTGATACCGCTTCTCTAATGGTCGATGACTTTGACTACAATTCCCGTTAGGCCTATCGTTTGCATCGCTTGATGTGTTGCGCATCATTAAAAGGGCGCAACAGAAGTCATTTAATTATTTTCTAAGTTTCAGATGCTATCGATTTTCAAGACATTGTTTGCACAAAAATAAAAAAACGTGCTGTGAACGTTTCATTCTGACAGTCGCCAATGCTTCAAAAAGTGCTGAATGCCAAATGACACGACTGCGAGAGTACTATAGTAGCAATCACCATTACTATAGAGAATGACATCTATAATATTCAGGTACTAGCGCTGAAGGGGAGCTATACGTGAATCTTCGAAATGAATGAAATTGTGAATGATACGGGGAAGACGCCATTATAACTATATTATATAAAATTGGATTTTGCATAGGGTAACGTAAGATGTTTGGGTTTTCAGAAGGTTCGGACATCCTGCGTGGCAAGTCCTTAGGAATACACCGTCTGATGTGGGCCCTGATTTATCATTACTCTCTATCGAGGGCGACGTGGAATGGAATGGAGAAAGCCAGCACCACACAAACTCAGGATCCGAAGCAGAAACTTCTCGACTGGATCAAGTCGATGATTCCGGAAAAATCCATCACCAACTTCACGACTGACTGGCTGGATGGTTCTGCCATTGTGGCGCTCGTGAAAGCAATTGATCCAGGTAAGCCTACAATGCTATTTTCTCCTTGTTCTTAGCAGTAGCTAAAGCCTGGAGGAATGGCAATTGGGCGGTGGTGGAATCCTGGCAATCGTTGGGCACGGTTGATGATTGGTTAGGGATCCTGCCATGCTACAGGGATCTTACCTAATCCTTACAAACTGTTGCCCACCCAGTTGTCTCAAACAAAACCCACCTGTTTTTTATCTGTGGTTTCCTAGCAACGGCATCTCTGGATAATCTGCGTGAGAGGAAATTTTCATCTGACAAAATCTTAAATGAACTTGTCCTTTACTCACAGTCTGTTGCTCTGCGCCTTTGAAGCTGTATCACACGTTCGCCTGTCTTATCTTGGGCAAATGGACCTAAAGGAATTTCCCTATCAGATACATGTACAGTTTAATGGATGCTGCTGCTGATGAGGATGGCTGTGCTGATGTTGGTGATAAACTGTCTGGCTGTGGGCAATTAGGCCAACCACTTTCTTTGTAGTTTATTGCGTGCATTCGGTTCTAAGCTTACTGTACACCAAAGCCCATCTGTTCTCTTCCTTTTTTGTAGGACTATGTTCTTATCTGAACCCACAGGAGGCGATGACAGGGGCCGAGCGATGCTATGGCGTGCGTCAGGTAAGAGCGGAAAGCGAATTCGAATTAGGGATATAACGCACAGATGATTTTCACTAATCGGACCAACTATTCGGCCAAATAGTGTACAAAATGGGTCTAGCGACAAATTCTAAATTTTCAAATGTGAGCAAGCATTTCAGTTCAGTAAATTTAATACATGCACTAAAATTAAACAGTTAAATACATGTAATTTTTGAAACCTTCTGCCAGTTTATGTTAACTAGGATTGGAACTAATTTAACCTAAATTTAGTAATGATACGGCTAGCACTGTGATACCGTGGTCTAGGCAGTAGAGAGTCACTTCAGTCAACTCGATATAGCAGTCGCTGTTTGTGCAGAAACAGATATCACGTGACCACTATTCGTATTCGGTCCGACCGCTACTATTCGGCCGAATACCGAATAGCATTAATATTGATGCTCAACCTCTCCTCCCTCCTAAGGACGAACTGGTGGAAACGCCACAGTAGCTTACTGGATGTATTCATTAACTGCATTCTAAATTAACTGTGTCCCCTTACTGGGACTACCTCACAATCTAAATTGGTGACATTGTTTAATAATGTCCAGGACATCAGTCGATTGTAGCTTAGAGTGAAATCACAATAAAAGCTCAGAATCCTTTGGAGAAGAATCCAGGCAGTGATCAAATTGATTAATTTAGATTACGCTTTGAATGATTGAAAGACCGTTAAAACGCTGCCGGAATCAAACTAAAGACAATAAGAATTTTCTTTCATATTAGACCTCCAGCATAATTATGCACAGTGGCTTGACATTTGAATTGTCTAATAACTCGTTTGCTCAGCTCATAAACTCTGTTTGACTGACGATTTGTATTTTGATTTCGACAATTAATAATGATCGCTCTAATCTAAATTATGAAATATGAATTAATGCTAATGCCTATAATACAACAGTATACAGGTTAGTTCTATTCTCGAACTTGCAGCAAATTTTCGAGCACCATGACCTATAGATATAGGCCCATATAGTACGTGTGACTTCAAAAATCCATTTATCGATCCATTCTCGCCCGAACAGCGATACTCAGATGGGATCTAGAATTTTTCATATCTGTACGATTCACCTCTAGGGACTTTCATCTATGTTCAAGTGGTTTGTTATATTTTCCAATAAGCGGGAAAACGAGGCATAAAATACAATCCAACTTCTGTTTTGGAGAATATATTTTCAGAAATCCAATTTCTATGTAAGCAGAATATATTTTTAATCAATCCAATTTCTATTCAACAAGCACGACTTATGTGTCAATAATCCAACTTCTCTTTAAGCAAAACTTTGTTTTCGTCAATCTAACTTCCATAATTTAATATATTACTATCGACTCATTGCTGTGTAAATGTTGTGGTAGGCCTATGCATTGCGTTCTCGCTATTACTAATTGTGTAATAAATAAATAAGTTGAACAATTATCTTAAGAAATGCTAGTTTCATCAATAATGTCATTTAATGTAAATTTGCGGATTGCTTGGACTTTTAGTTGATCAGTCCAGAGGAGATGTGTGATCCAAATGTGGATGAGAAGAGTATGATGACTTACCTGTCGCAGTTTATAAGTTCCAGGACGAAATGGAAAAATCAATTGAGATACATGAACTCTGAACAAGGTATACGATTCAAGATAATATGTGTGAAATTACATCGCCTTTTGACTGGTGTCTCTTTACGTTACAGCGAGGGAAATCTAGACTTTAATGAAAGAGCGTTGACACTGTATGTACTAAATGCGGCCCTAGGGTCTACCTAGAGCAATATAATTTCCGTATTGTCCAAATATATGGGTTTGGGCTTGCACCACGAACCCAGAGCCATAATCACACACTTGGGTGCGTACACCGCTTGTTAAAAGGATGTTTCCTCGACTGTTTTTTTGTGCTCCACAGTAACGTACCTTGAATCTGATAATCCGATGATGACTCGCGCCGAGCTCTACCCCAACCATCACGACTTCTCCTATGAGGTTCTCCTCCTCTGTTAAGACAACTGGATCCAGTGTGTCATCTCCTCTTGTTGGCTATGTCACATGCAGCGTGAATGATTTGATAAGTGGTGTATTTAACGGGATGAATGAAGGATGGAAGCATAGATCGTCGGATGACTTTAGGGAATCTATTAATTAAATGTGATCTTAACTTTTATACTTGTAACTAACGAGTGCTATATCGTTCTACTTATATCTGGTAATATAATAAGAATTTGCTTAGCTAACTAATCAAGTCTATTTTATAGAACAAATTTACAGCTAATTACGTAAAAAATAGGTCTAACGACTTCAACCACCCACGTAATGCATGGGAGAATCTGTTTTGCGGGACCACGATCCTTTTAGGGTTTGACGCCTTTCCCTATTGCTCGCTGTCAATCGTTTGTTTTAATTCTAATGGAAGGAGAAGACTAATAATTACATCCTGTTGTTCTATGTTTCCTTCATTCCATGATTCTTTCTATGAAACGACGTTCACTTTGTTTTCTTCCAACGGAAAACAGAGAGCATTGGACGTATATTTGAAAAGGATGTGCAGACGGGTCTTCTGGCCTACAACGGTGGAAAACCTCTTCAGCAATTTCGTATACACCATCCCGTCCGGACCCAGAGGCCGGTAAGTCCCATGGGCAATCATTCCTTGAAAAACGTTTATTCTAAAAAACAAAATAGATGTAAACCTAATGAGTACTTGATGACGACTGAAACAAACAAAAATAACTCAGACGTCACAGCAGCACAGATGACACATGACGTGCGGTATGAACATAGTAACCTGATTTGCCATGGGCAATATATAATATTATTAAACAAGAATCCTGCGCAAAAACGTCACGTACCGGAACCATTCCACCTCCTGATCCCGTCTCTCATTATTTAAGCGGCGTCAGCTCCACAAAATTAAAGCCTTCACGCAGTTATGAGCTCTCGTCATTCCATGCCTCTGCTCCTAAGGCAAGGAATCGCCCGCTACTCTCTCTCTCTCTCTCTCTCTCTCTCTCTCTTTCTTTCTCTCTCTCTCTCTCTCTCTCTGTCTTTCTCTCTCTGTCTTTCTATCTCTCTCTCCGTCTCTCTCTCTGTCTTTCTATCTCTCTCTCTCCGTCTCTCTGTCTGTCTGTCTGTCTGTCTGTCTCTCTCTCTGCGTAGCTCACATTCACTTTCTTCCTGCAAAAGGCGGCTCAAAACTCACTATTAATTTTCTCCTCGGCTTCCAAGGAGTTTAAAATCTAAATGCATCTGTAATTTTCGGAGCGGAGGATTATCCGCGCCTCAGAATAACATTTCAATGTGAAAATTTCATGGATGATTATGATAATTAGAACCAATGCCAAAGAAGTCACTGGTTACAATTTTTATTACTATTAAGTCACAAAATTTGTTTTTGCAGGTTCCAGTTTTGAATCTGTTCAATTCCTGGCATCGTATGTACGTTCCAACGATTCCAGTTGAGTACACGAAATACGTGCGTTATGTGCCAGTGACAAAGAGCCCACGTTATTTCCAAGTATGCTTAACCAGTGACCCGTCGAAGGTCATTGTCCGCGGACAAGGAATTGAGAAATGGGGAGTGGTGGCTGGGAGGAAAACTAGCTTCGACGTTTTGACAAAGAGTAGGTGTTCCATTAAAGTTTGTTGTTATAGTTATTATCTATATCTATAGTTATTATGATATCAAGTGTCATAGCGAACAAAAATAGATTACATAGGTACCTCGCTATTAGAATATGACGCACATCCGACCAGTCGTCAAGGCACGAAGAGCATACATAAACAAGCATTCGTCATGTGTTGGTAGGTCGACTGAAGTGCCTCTGGTGATCGACTGACGGTCGAAGTCACTCCAGTAAGGACCGACGGAATACTAATAATGATGATAAAACCAACGATAATAATACTGATAGTGTTAGTGGTAGTAGTTGATGTTGTTTTTGTAATTGTAGTTGTAGGCCTAGTAATATTAGCAGCAACAGTCAAAAGCAGCTCCAAATGATTTATTTAATTTCTCCTGTATCTTCATAATGATGAATCACTTTCTAACTGTCGCAAACAATTATGATCCCATTTTAACAATATCAGAAAAATATTGATTAGGCCAACTTTCATTGTCGGCTGAAGAATCATGTTTTCGGGGTTGCCCACTAACCAATTAACGATGATCAGAGAGGCTGAATATTTTGTGTAGACGCTGGAAATGGATCGGTGGATGTGAGGATTCTTGACCCTTACAGACGCATCGTGCGACTGACGGTCAATCGGAATGCGGACAACACTGGTTGGTCTGTCACTTACGTTCCAATCGTCAAAGGTCTGCACTGGATCGCAGTGCTCTTCGTAGGAAAACCGATTCCAGGATGTCCGTTCAAGGTTGACGTTGGTTCGGGTGGGTAACTTCATCAACGTGACGACCTAGATGAGATGTTGCTATTTCGTGATGAATGGTGATGTTGGTGGTGGATGGGTGCAGAAGGTTGTGTTGATGGTGAGTGTAGTGGTGGAGATGATAGTGGGTTTTCCAGAAAATGGTGATGGTGGTTTTGATCGTATGGCGTACGATGCTGTTGGTGTCATTGGTAAGCGTGTATGTTGTGGTGGTTCGACAATGACAGGTTTATAACTGGTATTCTATGCAGAGATGATTTTGAAGCCGTAGTGAACCTTGTTGTGTGTGAAAGAAGGGCAGGTGGCTATGGCCATGGCAAAGCAGGTGTCCGTTGATGCGATGGTGAGACTGAAGGGAGGAAGAAAGGACGGAGTAGGAGGAGGTTGAGGGTGTCTGAGGTGATGTTGATGACATATTAAGGGCCTTTTCCTTTTCCTTCTAGCTATTGAAAGTCACAAATGTTACGTGACCGGTCGCGGAATTCAGTCAAAAGGCGTTCGAGTCTTCGACCATTGTGAGTTCACCGTACACGCTGGAGGAGAGGCAGAGGTGATTGTCAAGGTCTTCCGCCTAGGCGTCGGTGACGGCGGTGGTCATAAGCATGTCCAACAGTTCCTGACCGCGAAGAGACTCGATCCGATGACGTACAGCTATTCCTACGTTCCCAAGTCAGTCGGTCTCTACCTAGTGTCCGTTTCTTACGGAGGTCAAGTAGTGACCGGAAGTCCATTCTGTGTTGAAGTCCGCCAGAAGAGCGAGACGAAGCTCCACGCGTTCGGACCAGGTCTGAAGTTCGGAGTTGTGGGATATAAAGCCAAGTTCACTGTTCTTACCAGCGGAGAGACTGCTGCCCTGGGTGAGTGATGGTGCAACACTTCCGATATCTTCATTCATTTATCAGTTCCCTCGTTCGCTTATTTCTTCATTCAATCATAGGCCTATCTATACTTGAGTAGGTATGATACATCGCCTTCATCACCATGGTCGATGCTGAGGTTCTGTTCCAGTGCCCTGATGAGGGCGTCGCTGTGTAGGGGACCCAGGGTTTCGATGGCCAAGGGTAAAAGTGATAATGAGTAATAGCCCATGAGTTGATTGAATCATCAAAATAGTGTCATATTCGGAAACAATAACGACAAAAAGCCCGTAACAACAGTTTGTATGAGTAGTAGTGTGTGGAGTAGTAGTAGTAGTAGTAGTAGTAGTAGTAGTAGTAGTAGTAGTAGTAGTAGTAGTAGTAGTAGTAGTAGTAGTAGTAGTAGTAGTAGTAGTAGTAGTAGTAGTAGTAGTAGTAGTAGTAGTAGTAGTAGGTGGGGGAGTAGTAGTAGTAGTAGTAGTAGTAGCATGTAAGTAGTAGTAGTAGTAGTAGTATGTAAGTAGTAGTAGCAATCGTATGGAAGGCCTGGTAGTAGCAGTGTTAATATAGATGAAGAAATACATATTGATTATTAAAGGGCATTTCTGAATGTTTCTATCACCACAGAATTCTCTGCCACTGGATATTCGAGCGGTGGTCCGTCTAAAGTAAAGATCGCCCGCAAAGATAACAGCGATGGATCGGTCGACGTCTCCTACAGACCGACCTCTTCTGGCCAATACGCCGTCCACATTCTCTGTAACGGGGAAGACATCCCTCGATCACCATACATGGTCCACGTCAGTCCCTTAACCACGAAATTCGACATAGCCAAAGTCGAAGTGTGTGGAATTAATAAGACTGTATTTACGGTCAACGAGTGGGTAGAGTTCGTGGTGGATGTGAGTCAAGCGGGTCACGCTTCGTTGCACGTCTTTGTTACGGAAGTGGATTTCTACCGTCCGGTCAACGTGGAGGTTGTTGAAAAAAATGATGGAATATATTATTGTCGATTTATGCCGAAACGTGGCGTCGGGCATATTGTGATGATATCGTATGGAGGCGTGGCTGTTCATAAAAGTCCTTTCCGGGTAAATCAATTCAATTGCTGAATTATATTTAGTTTATATATTCAATTTCTATGTCATATTTTTTCGTTTCTGTTACTGTATGCTGTTTCAAAGTTGGGTAGCTGCGTGTTCTTGATAGACGGAAATTACACTTTTAGTTATTTTCTTTCATACTATTTATATGTGTTTATGGAGGCAGATTTGGGAAAGAGCCTCCACCGTACATTTATCAACTTAGTTTCAATTTCTCATTTATACTATTTGAGTCTTAACACAATGTTGACAATGTTTGAAAGATGCTGAGGTTTGATACTGGTCTGTCGTGTTTCATAGGAGAGGAGAAACATTCGGAAGGTTTAAGCGGTGCCTGGGTATATTATTAAGCACCAATATACCAGAAGCCAGTGATTTTAAATAACAGTGGAGGACAAAAGTTTCAGTTATATAACAGAGAATAGGAGAGGTGACAGTCATATTTGTGTGTATTTTATATACTTGTATGCATGTATAGACCTATGTGTGGGCATTAATATGTGTGATTATTTGCATATTGTGGCAGACCTCGATTCACCCAACTTCTTCGTATTAGTTTATGGCGAACCCCCTTGTTATCCAACACCGGGCGTCGCGTGGCAGAAGGAGCTGGGACGAACGTCCTGGGAACCTTGAATTCCTTCCCGTCTTCTTCTGGTACCCTCGGAAGGCCGAACTCCGAGGTTTCCCCGTCGTCTTCTTGATCGACAGCTGGATAAGACGTACCCGGTCTGGCGCAGGATTTAAGACTGTCCCGATGGTAGAATCAGAGTCACTGCGCTAACGATGAAGTCACACACGTTGCTCGACAAAGATTCTTTATTGTGAAGTGCAGCAGCGGCGAACAGCCAATGATCAAATAATCGACAGCAGACTGTCAACGACTCTACTGACTGCAGACTCTCTCTGAACTGAACGACGACTCTGATCTCTCGACTGAACTCTGCAGTCCCTTATTTAGTTTTCAGGGTGTAGCAATACTACGTAGCAATGCTACGTAGCAGTGTTACATGCTACATGTAGCAATGCTATACCGGTACCACAGATTGCCACGGGGCGCAGCATTGCTACAGAGGTGTAGCACAGAATGCTTCTCAATGCAAACCGGCGAAACCGCCACAATATATGTAATGCAAGCATGTCTCTCTGAAAGCTTTTTATGAGCTCCTTGTGAACCTCTTAAAAACATCAGTAAATCAGTCGTTGTTATTAAAGACCTGCTTGCTTAGCCGTGCCGCGGTCGGGATTGCTCCTGAGTAGCAGCCTTGAAGAGGCGCTATATAAATCTTCGTAATGAATGAATGTTATCATGTGTTCCATTTTAGGTCTCTGTCCAGGATCCGAGTTCTGGGCCTCGGGATCTGTGTTCTCGGTCAAGTTTCAGAGTCTCTGGATCTGCGCTCAATGGAAGAGTGAAGGCTAACGAACAGACTCATCTCATCGTCGACTGCTCGGAGGCTAGCCCAGGTAGATGATTACGATGAATTGATCAATTAATTAATTAATTAATTGATTAATTAGCTAATAGAGTAAACTCTACGACTAGATAAATTAATCGGAGACTTGCTATAACGATAGCGTATATTATTGTGTATTGGGTCCATACGATGTGAGCCACTTATGACGTCCCTTCTATGCGTCTGTTATATACGCTCGATCTTGGCCTTGCATTGATTGTCTCGACGGAATTCGTAATCGTAATCTCCAAATTTCTCTAGCACTACTCGAAATTAAAGCTCAGGACTCCAGCTTATTCAGTAGCGCTGCGTCGAATCACACTGGTTCTCCAAAGGATAGTCCGAGGAGGGTCAGATTTCGGCTTTCAGAGGGTCAGAGGGTCAGAGGAGGCAGAATAGCTGCTAAGGCGAGTGTCGCTTTAGTCGAGAATTGGAAGGTAGATGATCAAGTGAGTCTAGGTAAGGCCCAGAGGGGTAACAAGGTTTTGAAAAATGGGGGAATAATTTAACAAATATTGCCCGAAGCCCCAGAATTTCTTTTACCACCCACTTTTTGAATTTTGCCCCCCCCAGAAAATTTAAAAATGGGGGGCACAAATTATCTTCACAAAAGTCAGCTTAAAAAGTCATTTTAGAAACCTAAAAAAGAACCGATTTGGGAGGCATATGGGGCACTGAGTACTAAAACTGGGGAAGCTTTGCCCCCAGTTTTAAAACTGGGGAGGGGTAGTGCCCCCTGCCTGCTCCCCGCTTGTTATACCTCTGATGAGACCTTTCAGAGAGGAACCTTACGGATTAGTCGGTTCCCGAACAATTCGGCGCCGGACAATTCGGCGACGGATGAATTTGTAAGTGTATTTAGACCAGATATCGGTTTGTAGTAACTGGCCTTTTTTAAATATTCAGAATGGGAGTGAAATAGTATTATCCAGTACATGTCTGGTTACTATAGAGACTAGCGAAGACAACATCCCCAAAATACTGACTTTGAGCAATTGAGCAGGTAACTTTAAGACATGGATTTATCAACTTCTACTGCCGTTAGTAAATACTATGTGAATCAGAAACCGAAATCGATGTAATTTGTAATATTTATAGTTTTCTCTACAGTGGAGGACTACTCTAGTTAGAAGGTGACATTGTCCCTTTGTGTTGACTATGACTCTACAATAGCCAAACATGTGCTGGATAATATGGAGAATATTATTTTTCTCCCATTCTGAATATTTTAAAAATGTCAGTTACTATATACATACCGATGTCTGGTCTAAATACATTTACAAACTCATCCGGCGCCGAATTGTCCGGCGCCGAATTGTCCGGTCACCGATTAGTCATCGGCGTCAACGCTTCCACGTCAGTAGAAGTCGCTTGGCGGATGAGGGAGTTAGGTCATTATATTCCTATTTTTCAGGCGATGTTAAAGTCACCGTGGAGAATGAACGAGGCGTCGCCGTTAGCGTCAAGAAAACGGAAACAGCTAACAATACATATCGATTCGACTTTGAAGCAACGACTCCTGGAAAACACGTTATTCATGTGAACTTTGGATATCACGTTGAAACATACGAGATTGACGTATCCAAAGCTACTGACGACAGGGACACGCCTGACGTTGTCAGTCCTCATGTCCTGAAGAGAGGTATGTGACCGTCAAAACTTTTAACTTTCGTAGAGTCCGCATTCAGAAGTCACGCCATAATGTCCTACATAATGCTGCAGAGGTTTTCAGATTAGTAGTGGTTACCGATTCCTAGCTGACATCTATCTGGTTGGTTTATACGATGAACGCCGACAGAGGCATTGAGGTTATGAAATATCAAGATGGGTATGGGCTCTGGACGACTTCACGTACTGTATATATATATATATATATAATGCTTTCAATGACCAGGTTATCTGGGTATAATTCGATCATTGTGCCTTTAGTCAAAACGTATAATAATAACTTAATTGTGTCATCAGTAAATTAATTTGCTTTTATGATTAGCACATTTGTATTGATTGCGATTGCTATTATAGTTTATAATTTAATTAATAAGTATTGCTTATTGATTATTTTTATATTCCTGACTATATTAGGCCTATTCAACGGGTGCATCATTCGGTTAATGAATGGTCGTCAATCTGTTTCCCTGTGGCGACTCGATCTTTAAGAGGGAAAAAATCCCCAGAAGTTTCGTTGCTATGGTTCAAGGGTTCAGTCAGAGAACGTTCGAAAGGGTCAGCCCGGAAACTTCACAATCGATGCATCGCAGGCGGGAAAGGCACATCCGAAGTTAGTGTCCCCCGATATAAGCCTAAGAGGTTGTACCTAATCCTTTATCCACTTATTTTTAGCTTGTTCCTCGGGTAGTTCTACTACTAGCTTGCCACCATATGACGCAACAAAAGTGTACGTGACCGGTGAGGGAGTGAAGCCGCATGGCGTAAGGGCCAGTCTTCCAACAACCTTCCTCATTGACACAAGAGACGCTGGATTCGCTAAACACGAGGTCATCATTGCGGTATGATAGCATTCTCCCTCTAGCGACTTAGTGAGACTGAGACAGGGATCTATGGCAAGTGAAGAGGCTTTTAACACACTCTGTGATTCGCAGTTATATTTATAGTTATTGTGTTGCATCATAGTTATCCTGACTGTTCACAAGAATTAGATGAGGTTGATTGGTAGGTTGCCTTCAAAACTCTTGCGCAAGAACCTAACCATATCCGTTACATTTACACTTGAATTTGCATATTTTACATTTAGTTTAACATTTTACGTCTACGTGTACGCTGTAATGCAGTTACATTTGCATTTAAGTTTACATTTACATTGCTGTCGGTTTCATTAGGACCCGGCTGGTGACTTTGTGCGACCGAAGATTATTGACAAGGGCAATAAAACGTTTGTCGTCACGTACACCCCGTGTGACGTCGGTTGTTATACGATTCGCATCAAATATGGAGGAGATCCAGTGTCTCTGTCGCCATTCTACGTAATGACATCGGCCACTGGTGACGCAAGCAAGGTCAAGATCATTGGCAAGTCATTTATTCACCCAGAGTCCGCATCTGAAATAGTACTTGGAGAAACTGGAGATAGTGCGCAAAGAGGTACAGAAATGGTTTAAGGCAACAAGGATGTGAGCTCTGACGAGAGGTTGAAGCAATGTGGACTAGCGATATTGGTGATAAGGAGGAGCAGAGGAAATCAAATCATTGGTTAAAAGATTATCGCTGAAAAGGAAACACTAGGCTACTGAGGGAGAGGTTCTTTGAGTTAACATCAATTGGAACATTATAATGGCATACATTATTAAGTGCAGCAGCTAACGTATACGTAGATTCGTGGAATGGGTTGATTGATAGTGCTTTGTCGGTGAACACTGGTACTGGCGGCTTGAAAGAAAATTGGAAAAATGTTGACAAATAAAATTGATTGACATCTATGATGGCTAACATGACCTATCACTTTTTGACGAATAAAATTGATTAATCACATTCACTGGATGCATTATCGACCGCCAGTTAGATACGCTGTATGGATTATAGAATTGTTGGTTCTTTAGATATCACTGAGAGCATCATCGTAGTCGGAATGACGCATATCATCACTCTCGACACATCATGCGCTGGATTAGGCAACATCACGTGCAACATTAAGAGTTCAAACGACAGCTGCGTCGACACTGAGATCAAGGACAACTACAACGGAACCGTTAGCGTTGTCTATGTCCCTCTGTGGCCCGGATTCTATGAGGTCAGCCTGAAGTTTGGTGGCCTACCGATTCCTAATGGACGATTCACTCAAAAGGTCACTCAATATAGCCTAAATGTTTTCACTTATTGCTGAAATTGTAAATTCGTGCAATGTACTTTCTTACTTTTCAGGCTGTTCTTCTTGGATACAAAGGATTTCCGCAGTTACAAGACTCGTTTTTTAAACACTAGGCCTATCTGAACTCGTTCGCTTTTATTATAGCGGTGGAAGGCCTAACGCTTGAGACTGTTGTTGTTGCTGCTGCTGCTGCTGCTGCTGCTGCTGTTGATGACGATTGTGAGAATAACGATGACAAGAGTGATGCTGACAATTCTCCTCTTAAGGCTGCTTCTTCCTGAATTTTCTCTGTGCGATTCTTACAGGCTATTACGAGTTATGAAAAGCTTGAGCCATATCAATCGAATTGCTTCGTTCCCAGAGTACCATCTTTCAGCTATGTCTCAGGTTAGCCAGTGTATTTATTTTTCATAACTTTCAATTGATTCAGTTCATCAGGTCATGCGAAGGAAATAACTCTACCTTATAATCAAGCCAAAGATATTTCGACGTAGTAGCGACCAAGGTAGAAATCGATTGTTATTTTAATTGAAGTCGCAATCAAACTTATTATCCGTTAGAGAATACTCGTTGGAACCTGAATGGTCAGAGGAATGTAAAAGGGTTGAGAGGTTTGAAGAGCGTTGTAGGTGTTACATACAATTATGTAGTCATTGAATAGATTTACATAGATTTACATAGATTTACATAGATTTACATAGATTTACATGTATAATTCACAGTTTGCGAATGCACTTTGATAGCCTGTGTCTTAGTCAAAACAGAACTTTTGGGTTCAGCATAATTCCCAATGTGGCATATATTATAATAATCGAATTAGTTGTTACCCGAATTTAATTAGACATTGTAATCTTTATTTAAATTACAGTTACGATGTATTATGCTATCATCATTATTTTTTTCGAATTCGTTTTTCAGCGGAAGTTACGACTCCATCTGGAAGGAGACACCCTACGAGACGGGAAGACAACCACGACGGAACGATGGCGGTCCTGTACACTCCGTCAGAGCGCGGTCTGCACAGATTGGACGTTAGGCACAACAATCTCCCGATCTACAGAAGTCCCTTCAACTTCTATGTCTCCGATCGCCATTCAGGTCATGTCGGTGCATTCGGAATCATCGGTCATCTGTGTCACTTTACCGTCGTTACCAAGGACGTAGGTGCAGGTAAAGAACTCCAGACCTAATGCCAACTGTCTCCTGATCCGTGCAGTCTACTCTGTTGAATCTAAATCTCTTCTGTTCTCGGTTTCTAAGCATGAATTAGAGTTATAACGGAATGTAGTATTTTTTTGAAAATCATGTGTATTTACGTGTGTATCGATTTAATAATAATAATAATAATAATAATAATAATAATAATAATAACAATAATAATAAGGAACTTATTATAATTATGTTGCTATTTCGTCCCTGTTGTCGTCAAACTACAGGCAGCTAGCACACCGAGTCAACATGGAGTCTTTCTACGAACTGAGCTAAGATTTCTGCTGTGATGGGTGACCAGCGTGAGACCAGCCATCTCCTCCACCATGTATCAGTCGCCTTTAAACTGAAAACTTGATCTCGGTTTTGGATACCATTGAATTTGATTGGAGATTGGAACAATTCGGTAACCTAGTGGTCCTGGACCGAATGGCGGCTTTATATGACGTTGAAAATGACCAGTAATTTAATTAGTTTATTTATGAGTTTCTAGGATTTATGAAGAAATAAATGTGTCTCACATTAATAACAATAATGTAATAAGACGATTCGTTGAGAGCAATAATTACTGCTTTCTTACTGCAGTGGCCTGACATATTATAGTTGGATGTTGAGAATTAACTCCTCAAGTTTAATCAATGTTTATTTTTTCTGACTCATGCTATTGGAAGCGGTCTCATTCATTCATCCATTCACTCATTCGTTCATTCATATACATGTGTATATACACACGTGCATACTTACATGAATATGCACACACATACTTACATACATACATACATCAATCTCCATTCATCTGGATGAGTTGTCTTGTGTTTAAGGCCGTTTTTCGTTGGCTGTCGAGGGTCCTTCGAGAGCGGATAGAAACTCCTTCAGTAGCGTGGACAACATCTGCTCAGTGTCATACTCCCCTACGATTGACAGATACAGCGCTGGCATCTCTCATTTTGACCATAAATGGCACATGCTTGACTCTCAATTCAATGCCAATGGCATGCCTCCAGGTAACTCAGTGGTAGATCTTCTGAGATCTGAGGAAGCATTTGATTAAACAAATTCGCTTAGTGGAGCATCTTCTTATCTATCTGTTTTCATTATTATTACTGATATTTTGAATTTATAATCATCACTATCTAATAACAAAACACGTATCGATGACGCTGAGCAATTATGAATGAGTTACGGTCTGACGTCTTCTGTGCAGCTAATGAGGATCAGTTCTTTGAGAGGGATCAGCTCTTCAAGAAGGATCTGTCGAGTCTGACAGCCAGCATCAGAAGTCCTTCAGGAAAGGAGGAACCATGCACCCTCAAACGCCTAGCCAATGGACAGCTCGGTCAGTCTGTGTTGTTGTCTCCACGTCTAAGTTTATATGTCTGTATGTCTGTCTGAGTCGTTCCTCAAGATCGAAATGGATTAGATTTGATGGTAGTTATTCATGATGAGTAGATTTGAAGTATATCGTATTTTTGTTGATGTGTTGTTGACTTAGGTATTTCGTTTGTACCTCGAGAGGTCGGTGATTATTTTGTCACCATTTATCGCCACGGCAAGTGCTTACCGAACTCGCCTTTCCGCATCACTGTTTCCGAATCGCAGATTGACATTGCAGCTCAAGTGGAGGCTCATGGGAATGGGTGGAAAACAGGGAGTTCCAACGATATCAGAGATTTTTACGTACACATTAAGCACGCTGGTGAGATATATCTTCGAGATGACTTTTATTGTATTTTACAGTTCTTCATGCTTCATGTTTGAATTTGTTTTTGATATTTTATTTTTTTAATCTGAAGTGGAAATGATTCATCATGAATAAAATGTTGTGTTATGACTAAAAATATTGAGATCTCTTTTTGTAGTTTTTTTCTTAATTTTCATTTAATCATGAATTGTATCCTTTTCCGTCTTTGGCTCTGAGGGAAAGTTTCCAGTTTTCTTGACCTATTTAACTGTTTACACTAAACTTCTCAAGTGAATTATTACAATTATCCTTCTGCTTTATGATAGCGGTAATGGAGAAAAGCTTAAAGTAGATTAAACTGGATAAGCAGTTATTGGATTAGAATAAATTGGTTTAGATTTTATCGATTAAGTATCAGAGCGGATTGAATTTGATTTGATCGCGTTTGATTATTTATTGATCAGGTTAGCCATGTTTTTGGGTTAACGTTTGTGTCTTTGGTTGATTGTGCTAGACTACTACGGCAACCTGGGTTTGTCGATCGGTGAGCAAAGACCGGCCAACGTGGAATGTGACGAAAACAACAATAGTTTCTGTGGTGTCAAAGATCGGCCGACAGAAGAGGGCTTCTGGTGCCCTGAGGAACACAATCTAAGTCTGTTCTCGCTTCCTTCATTGACTTCATTCGAACGACTCTCAGTCTGGTTGTCAATGTTCAGAGGGGGGCTCGTATCCTCTCATGGTTTCTGCTTATGTTGAGGCGCTCTGTATTTGTGGGGACAGGGTAGCTGGAGTTGTAGAGAGCTTCCATTATGGGGCTGAGGATATTGTTTCGAGAGTGTCATCCTCTGAACGTTTACTGCTAGTCTTTCATCCATAATTATTGTTACCCGCCAACAACTGTTATTTGGTCATTAGATAGTGATGCCTAGTAACGGCGTGGTGATGCATTGTTGTAATGGTATTGTTAATAGATTACATACAACATACATAATGCATATGAACTCTGATTAGATCATGTATATTATATAAGCCTACCCGAGAAATGATTATTGACAGCTGGCGTAGGTTTGTAGACAGACAACGTAAGAATTGGTCAGAGATTTTTGTAGACATTTTCGTTTTACCTGTGAACAAGAAGTCCGTTCTTTAGCCTACTGTTACTATTATTTTTATGGTTGTCATTGTTATTTTCATTGTAGTCGTCGTTGTTATAGTCATTATCATAGTCTTCATTCTTTGTATAACGGTCATCATCATTGTCATTCCTTTAATCACATTTCACCACAATCGTCATCATTGTCGTTGTCAGAGTACAAATAGAAAAAATATTGAACTGTATTTGTGAGTGGTTTATTTTTGATTTTATTTTTGTTAGAAATTCCTTACCAATGTTCCGTTGACTCGAAACCCCAGCGTGGAGTGGACAAGGTGCAAGCCCATGGACCCGGACTTCGAAACGGTTTAATCAACATTCCATGTTAGCAACAATTTTGTCGCCTTCCAATCAGCGGCTTGAACATGAATGAAGCTGCCACTTTGTGGAAATTATTGTTTTTATTGCTTTATATCCCATTCTTTTTTGACTGATGTAATTTGTTCTTACCCGATCTACTCTCAGGATTTGTGTGACTCCAATACTATACAATGCAATACAATAGTGTTCGATATGTCACTCCTTCAAAAGGTAGTAATTACGCAAAATCACTAACCGTGGAAATCACAAAGCGTACATTCATCATCACATCCCTCCTTTTCTTAAACCACTCCATTGGTTAAAATCCCAGAGCGCATTCATTTCAAAGTCCTATCGCTAACCTACAACTCCTTACAATACTCCCAGCCCAAATATCGTAGCTAATTCTTCACCATGCAGCTAACCCACTCTATCAGATAATCGTTCTGCCTCAGTCGTTCTTGACCCCCGGTTACTTCTCATCTGATGTTATTGAACGCCAGCCATAGCCAACACGTCTCTAGAACGATCTGTTTCCTGAATTCCTTGTTTCCTCGACGATCATTTCTTATCACACATCACGATTGATAGTGAAAGCTCCACGTGAAGTCTTCACATGCATGTTATTTGGCTGTCATGCGGTTGACTGTAATCATTGTGCTTCCAATTTTCGTTATTTTTATGCAGGTCATTTAAGAACTTTTTTGTTGGTAGCTTGTTAGTCAGGCTACTAAATTGTTAGTTAGTAACGTGTCAATTGGTAACTGTGTCTTTGTTTGTAGGTATATTCAACGTCAATATAGGAGAGGCCGGTTTTGGACGTCTCTGGATAGCCATTGAAGGTCCGTCGAAGGCAGAAATCAAAGTTGAAGACCAGAAGGATGGATCATGCGAGGTCTCCTACATCTGCAGTGAACCAGGTCTGTTTCTCTATTTGTCTCTTTGTCTGTCGTTAGATACCTTTTGGATATTCATGTTTGTAACATATCCATCTAATGTCTATGTTCTTGCAAGAGAGATATCTGTCTGTCTGTGTGTTTGAATGTGTGAATGGATGATTTCGCATGTATTCGTGATTTTCTTGTCTTTCTATTTCTCCATGTTCTTATACATGTTCTTATACATGTTCTTATACATGTTCTTATACATGTTCTTATACATGTTCTTATACATGTTCTTATACATGTTCTTATACATGTACATGTATAACGGTACTTGTCGATGATAGCAATTACTTTCTGTTTGTCTGTCCATCCCTCTGTATGTCTGTGGCTTTATGTGTGTGTTTATATCCTTCTGTCTGTCTGTCGCTATGCTTACAAGTGAGTGTACTTTCATCAGGTGAGTACATGGCTAAAGTGGATTTCAATGGCGAACACATCCCTGGTTCTCCATTCCGGATCAACGTGACGTCCTCTTCGGCCACCGACGAACCTCAGGGACAAAACCTCAAGGTAGAATGATAATATTATTCCCTATGTAAAATTATCCCACTACAGCTCATGTTCTTAGAATCCTGTTCGATGATCGGGTGCTTACCTTCAAAATACCTTGTCCCACTTCTCTATCCTCTCTCGTCTCGACGACTGAATTCCTGACCTGAAACAATCTCCACAAATTAATTTGTAACAAATTTGTCTGCTCCAGAATCACTCTACTAAAACAGTCCTTGCCTCGCTATATATAGTAATCGTTACCGTAATCGTAATCTTCAAACTTATGTAGCGCCACACGAAAGCCAAGCGCAGACTTTTATCATGGCGATAGACAGACCATAAACACATCTCTTGTCTCTGCCTCTAGGTCATGTCTGCCACTTTTGAAGCAGTAGAATGAGTAGACCTTGGCAAACGCATTTTCTCGGTATTTGGATAATCTGGAACTGCCGTATCGTGTATTATGTCAAGTGGTTTGTTGATAACTTGATAAGAAGATTATCAATATGAGGCATATAAATAACGATTCGATTCTATCCTTGACAGGTCTGAGAAAGGTGTCTGGTCGGTCTGGGCAGTTCGACATCATCATGCAGCCAGTTACAAGGATCAAGGCTACGCAGAGGAGCATATATTAGTTGAAAACAGAACAGGGACAATACTTATAATGGACTTTATCAATTGTTCTAATCGAGAGTGCGTATTACAATATGTGACTGTTTTCGTTGAAATCAATGTAACTGTCTCTTTTGAGAGCTCCTTACCCTGCTAGAATGCTCGAATGGTGTCCATCTATGACCAGGCTTCCCTTATGGGACCCATATGGAACCTATGTGGGTTAAATCTTATTATGCAGAGGAAAAGCTGCCATGTTAAAACATTGTCTCGAAAGATGACGATTTTCATTCCGTCTATAATTATATGTGATTATATATGATTTTCGTTTTATTTCGAACTGACAAACCGCAGTATGAACAAATGATGACGAGTTACTACAGGGATCGAATTTAACTTTCGGTAGCGATGCAAGGCACCTATTACCTTATACAACAAAATTAACCAACTTCGCCGCCTGGAGTCAACCTTACGGGGTGGATGCGGGTATCGAAATTGGTTCAGCTCAGCTCTGCGCTCCAGTGTTTTATCCATTGCGGTGCACCCTCCTCTCCTCTCCCCAGTCTGCTTGGGATTTTATATGAAATTGTTGAATCTGTACAGTTGTTCTGTTATTGTTGACGGTTGATTCAATGAAAGGTACTATCGACCATCTCAGCTGATTGATAAATGTTACGTATGAACAACGTTGCAAACCCGTCTTTTAATCAATGAATCGATTCGATTTTGGTAATAGCCACTTTTCTCGTTGCTCTCTTGCTATGATAATTGGGCAGTCTGTAGCACATCGTCATATTGCCCACAGGGCCACCGGTCACGCTGCTGCTTGCAGCGATCATATATATAGTGGCTGATGATGATATTTGTTTTTTGTAATAAAATACTTTCTGCCAGATGACAAACCGCATCATGGCTTACAGAGTAATTTTAATTGACTAAATAGAACTAGAAGAATTTCCTTAAAGTTCCGATTACAGTAACAGAGGGTTTATTTTATCTCTGGGGAAGTTTTTCAGGTTTGATAAGCTAGAAAATTGCGAGTAAATTACACCAAGAAGGCAGTCTTGGAACTGCTTAGTGCTTACAGCAATGAGTACAATGTGGTTCATTGTAAAGCGCTATACATTAGTCTACCAAGGGCGGTTAACGTGGCAATATAATCCTGGGGATACAAAACGCGCATGAGAAGGTGGTTTGAAACTTTCTCTTCAGCCGTCCAACGGTTTGATCTTCGACTAATATAAAAATATCATCATCGTATCATATTTATTTAGCAATTTAGAAAGCCAATGAAGAAAACAACAGATTCTTAATTTTAAAAAGAATCTCAAGAAGACCCAACTAGGGATCTCGCGATCTCGTTGTAGTTAGCTCAATCATGGAAGATCTTAATACACTTCAGAAGCAGATTCATATCAAACCCGTAGTTAAATATAAACGGAAAGGCTCTACGTAGATTGCGTCAGACAAATCGTGCTATGGTCATAGACAATGTAATATTCTTAACTACACTTAATTAAGGAACATCTTAGTTAAAAATAAATTGAATAAATGAGTAGTTACCTTTCTGTACAATGACAGTTTTAGCGAAAGGGAAAAATCAGGATTCATGATAACGCTCTGCTTTCCTCCAAAACAAACCGAAACTCCGTCAACTGCAACGCACTGAAATTATAAATGAAACAAAGGAAAATAAAGCAAGCAAGAAAGAAAGAATCCCTTTGATTAATAATGACAAAAGTGGCATTGTTTAATGTATGCCTCGCCTGGGGATATGAAGGATAGACCAGTTTATGGTCAAGATGAGGAACAGTGGATGTAATATCCATCTCTCAACACAATCAGGGAAGATCGTGGCTGATGAAGCGGATGTTCGATTATTTCACGGTTCTTGTCCTCACGTTTACTAATCATGTCTTAAGAAAGCACCTATACCAGAGTAGGTGGCATAGTTTACTACCCAGGCAAATGGACTCGCCTTTCCACCCACAGATGTTAGGAATTTCAGGACCTGCCTACTTATATAAATATATTCTGAGCTAAGCAAGATCAGTAACGTTGTAGTGAGGAGGGATAAATGTTGACTGACATTGGACAGATTTAGATTTATAAACCGCAGAAATGTCAAGGAGACTTCATCGATGACTTATTGCAGAGACCACGTGGTTATTACAGAGACCAGTGGTTATTGGTGAGTAGTGATTGGTGAAATCAGACTGATGAGAGGGTTGATGAGTGAATTATAAGAAAGGTAGTCGTTGAGAATCAAGCGCCTGCGCATTGTCCAATACCTTAACGTTCTCTCTACCAAGCAACTAAGAATCAGCATTAGATTTGTAGGATTTTACGCAACTTTTGGACCCTAACGATTCACTCTACCGCTGTCTTCTAATACAATACAATACAATAAAACTGCAATATGACACTTGCCCTTCTTACAATTTCCCAGAAGTGCACGAATGCCTCTACGGAGAAATTGTGCGCCAAGGACTTGCTCAAGGTCATTGCACAGGAAATCATCGGACGAGGGTCGGACCTGTCCTCTCCTCGTTACAGGCCGATCGCTCTGACCAATGTGCCATCGACCGCCGTCTTTGTATGTCGTCGCTCACTGCTTCACAAATTGTCAGCTTCTCTACAAGATGTCAACTTCAAACTGTCAGCGTGCAAATGCGTTCCTTACTAAGAACTTCAACCAATAGGTGACGCCCTCGCCTAATCGTCCACATATGATTCGGCTATAGCGAGGAGGAGAAAGAGGAGGAGGAGGAGGAGGAGGAGAAAGAGGAGGAGGAGGAGGAGAAAGAGGAGGAGGACGAGGAGGAGAAAGAGGTGGAGGAGGAGGAGGAGGAGAAAGAGGAGGAGGAGGAGGTGGTGGTGGCTTAATCGGGTTCAACGACTGTTGCTTCAGGGCTTTGATGAAGCAGCGACAATTGTAAATTGTATAATAAAACTGACAACGATGCAAACAAAAGCCAAGGACTGAAATTTTAGTCCGGTCTGACTCCTGCTTTTGTGTGTAACAGTTACATGGTTAATAAATGTCAACTCCGCAAATACATAGAGAGGCCGAAGTAAAGACGCCATTGGTGAGGTTATACCGAGATCTTGTTCTGGTGTTGTCTTCGTTTACAGCTGCCTGGATAATTCTGCCAGTGTTTTCACTTCTCACCGTTTATTTCGTTTAATGCACTGCAGTTTTCACTTTCGGAATATGTATACTTCATAGGACTTTGCTGCAGGATCTTGACGTCATCGTTATATTAAGTTAACGCATTGAATGAATATTCATGATGAGCGACGATGAAGATCCGCTACTAGTAACCATCACCGTGGATGATCACTTGGGGAAGGTGATGGAGTTGGAGGAGAATACCCAATGGAAAATCAACCAGAGGAACACGTTCACACGATGGGCGAACCAATATCTAGGCGACACTGAGGTCATAAGCGATCTCTATTCTGATCTGAGCGACGGTGTGCGCCTGTGCGCGCTTGTCGAGGTCCTGTCCGGAAAGAAGTTACCCAATTATAATAGACGACCGTCCTACAAAAACCAAAAGCTGGAAAATGTCTCCATCTGCCTCGATTTCCTCCAGGACGAAGAGGAAATCACGATTGTCAATATCGGTATGTATGACTAGGCGAACGTTTGTACCAAAACCGATGACATCAGTCACCTATTGATTCCTGTTCATCAACGACATTCGCAGAGTTCGCCTTATATGCTCGATTTAAAAACCGTATCTAAAATCGCTGTATCTACAGTCTACGCCAAGTTAGACTACTGCAACTTTCTTATCCTGAACATGGAAATCACCCAAACAAACGCCTCTAAACAGAATGGCAGTGATGTCATCAAATCACCACCGCGTGACCACTTCCCTCAAATCCATCCGCTGGCACAAAATACCTGGACGAACAGAGCAATAGGTCATGCCATGCACTCACCAACAATACGTCCAGTTCAATCCTCCCAGTCCTCTCACCCATATGTCAGTTGTTCACAGGTCAACTACTTCATTCAGCTCGTTCCTGATCCACCCTCTCACTGCTTCGCTCTTCCGTTATCTTATCACTATAATTTGCATTACTTTTATTACGCTGCGATGTAAGAATGTTAAAATCAGTCTGACGCATTATTTGGATGTCCTGCAGTCAACTGGAGTGCATCGCATTGCAACGACTGAAGATAGGACGTAGTCTTAATGTAGGCCTACTGTACGTGAGTTTCCTATTTTGACGAACAGCGAAACTCATCAATAATTGGTGAGATAGGAAGAGGTGAGATAGGAAGAGGTGAGGTTTTGATGAGTTCGTCGAATGGATAACATAGTTGTCGTTATACTGGCGGGATCTAGTTCCAAAGATGCTATCAAGCAATCTTCAATATTTAATGAGGAGTTGTCGGAAGTGTTGATTGGTAGAGGAAAGAGTTGAATGAAGTGGTTGAGTCGGTATGTGCCTATACTTAGTAAGTCTTTACTAAAAAAATCGTTGTCTATCGTGTGTGCACACGGCTTTGAATGATGATGGCAACGAGATGAGCCAAGAGGAAGGCCAATGGTTTACACTTTAAATGTCTAAGGCATTTGAATGATCTTGAACGAACCACAAAAATTTCTTTCGTCGTCTGAAAACGGATCTATTATTATGCGAGGACTATGAGCTAAATTATTAAATCGAAAATGAGATTAATTTATGACCCCAAGTGATCTGATTAGATTAAGTCCAAGATATAGAACATCTATGCGTGATACATAAGTGAGTAAATAGTTTAACGGAAGAGTTTTACAACTCCGCTTGAGATAATTATCATGGCCACGAGTTAGCATGCAACGTTGGTATCCAAGAACTTCAACTTTTATTGTTTTATGAACATACGTGAACTGACTTGAAGTGTGCGTGAAATAATTTACTTCTAATATCCATCGACAAAATATTTACATGCGCAAGGTCACTCGGTTAGTCAATCGCAGGTTAAGACATCCCGAGTTTTTAGAGTCAACGAGAGAGAATGAGTTTTGTGACGTTTCTTGAAGACAGAGAAAAGTTAGAGACTCCAATTAGCAATTGGTTCCATTCCCTAGAGGCAGCTAAATGAAATGCACAATGGACCATGAAATATTGTACATGTCAGTTAAGCTTACTTGATTTGTCGTTGAGTAAGTTATTTCCTATGCATGTAATAGCAGCAATAGCTATATATATATTTTTTTAAATGTAACGTGTGATACTAAAAGGCAGTTCAGACATCGTGGATGGCAATTCGAAGCTCATCCTCGGTCTCGTGTGGACCATGGTTCTTCACTACTCCATATCGATGCCCAAATGGGATGGATTGGAGAACTCGTGCAACCACCTGACTCCACTGCAGAAACTTCTTGACTGGGTCAGGTCGAGGATTCCAAATAAATCCATCAGTAACTTCACTACGGATTGGAACGATGGAACAGCCATTGGAGCACTGGTGAATGCTGTTGATATTGGTACGTTGAAATAGTCTCTTTGGACCACAGGAGTGTAGCTATAGAGTAATGGCATCTTGGCAATCTTTGGCTGTATACGGGGGTATACGTGATTGGCTAGGGCTCTGCAATGCTACGGAAATCTTACCCTAGACTTTTCAGTCACCCTTTCACTTTTCTGAAGCATAGCCCACCCTAATAGCTCCTCCATTTTCTTATTCCATGGTTCCCAACCAACGGAATACTTTACTTCCAATGGCAACTCTGGATAAACATATGTGGCAATAAATTTTCCTCGGACAAAATCTAAAATTAACTGGTTTGATTAAACAGAGGGTAAATGTCCATCTTATCAAAATAGGTGACCTTGCAATTGAAATTCTTGAAATTTTATACCGCCCTTCTTCCAACATCTTTTGCTCAGGAGTGCATACACACGCCTCGACGGCGCAATTGCAGTTGTACTGCAGAGCAATTGTGCGCAAAGGACTTGCTCAAGGTCCCTACACATTGACTGACGCTTCGGACGAGGGTCGAACCCGTTCACTCAGCTCACACTGAATGTTACGGACCGACCGCTCTAATCAACCAGCCACGGTGCCACGCTATGTTTGACATGTGGTGATGATGGTGATAAATGGCATTGCCATGGTGAATTACCACGTTTACATTTGCTTCTACATTGGCTTAGTTGTTATGCGCTATTGTATTCCTGTTCTGTTCCTTGCTTTATAGGAATGTGTCCTGATTGGTCGAAGTGGAACCCGAAGAACGGCATTGCCAATGCAATGGAGGCGATGAATGAGGCCGAGCGGTGGCTTGGTGTGTCTCAGGTATAACTAGAATCGAATAAGAATCCATTAAACTTTGCCAGTGTGGAGTATTTTTGTCACACGAAAACTGTATCTTATTAATTTAATTTGTGAATAATCAAGTATTTGCAAAAGGCAAAAGGAGGAGGGGCGTCAGAAGTCGAGTTTCTTGCTTGATAGGAGTGACGTTCAAAGAGGTTAAATAAATTATCAAAAACAGGTGACTATAACAGCTCATCAACTCTCCATTTGCATTCGTCTCATTTGATCCAACTCTAATAAACCGTTGTCTCGGTAATATTGATCAATATAATAGTATGTTTACAATGAAACGGAAAGCTTGTTTTCTTAGTTGATCAGTCCACAGGAGATGTGCAGTCCAAATGTGGATGAGAAGAGTATGATTACTTACCTCTCACAGTTTAGAAATCCAAGGAAGAAACAGGTCAATCCATCCGGAATCTCAACTAATGAACAAGGTAACATTTCCTGATAATGTAATGAAAGTTTTCTTGTATTGTAACGAATGAACATATTAAGCGTAAACCAGTTGTAATGCAGGAAAATCCACAGCCCTTATGCTCTGTGTGACATCGAGTCAAATTTTGATAAATAGAGGCTTCAGTCAAGATGTTGAAGGCAGTAGTGCACCTTGATGTGAATGAGAGGTAGGCTATGTGTTGTCTGCAGGCTATGATAATGACAAAACAGGTGGCAGTTTGGAGTGATGATGACTTACGGATGAGGAGGAAGAGCAGAACTAATAGGAGAAGCCTAAGAGGTTGACATTCATTGTTTAAGATGATGCTCATGACATCCCTGCCTTGTTCTCTTTGCGTAGCTATTGGGGCTGGTGAGTGTTACGTGACAGGATTCCACTCAAAGTGCATTCGAGTCGACGACCATTGCCGCTTCACAATCCACACGGAATGCGCTGGAGGAGACGCAGAGGTCATTGCCAAGGTCGTCGGGTCAGACGACGTCGAAGAGAATCTGCCTGTGAAGAGACTCGCTGCAACGACATATGGATGTTCGTTCGTGGCGAAGAGAACTGGTCAGTACTTTGTGAGCATCACCTACGACGGCCAAAGAGTGAAAGGCAGTCCGTTCCACATTGACGTCGGACCGGAGGAAAGAGAGAGCCGCCCTATCGGACCATGCCTGGAGGATGGAATCGTGGAATATCCAGTATGCTCCAAGGCCGAAACTATCGTTGAGACTGGTACCAAGGGTAAGTCAAACGAAAAGACTTCAGAAATGTTCCCGTAAGACCACCTCCTAAATACACGTCTATGTCCACTCTACATCAATATATATGCAGACTAACCACGTAACTGCGATTTAACTTTGCGCCATAAGCTTGATCAAACACACGAAACATTGCAAAATAGAAATATTTTAATCGTGAGATATTCAGTAATCAATGTGCCAGCAGGTAAGTCCGAAATGCTGCTTCACGAAGTTCATCGTACGAACATTTCGTCACCTATTGATGACTGTTATTACCAGCAACGTAAAAAAACTGTCCTATGAATTCTGCCCAAGCATAATCGTCGAAAACTGCTGTTGTGTAGCATTATGGCGCCCACGTCCAGAGTAGGTACTCGTCTGGAGCCATGGCAGGTGAGTTAGCCCTCGGTTCTGCGGAAATGTCCAACGAGTTCTCAATTAGAGATCAACTCCGCTTAATAAATGTAACTAGTAGCTTACATGATGACATGGCAGTCCTATATCAAAGAGTGCAGTAAGCGTTATGACGGTATCATCCTAGTTATTGATGCATCGTAAAATGAATTTATATCGGATCAGCATTATGACGTCATTTCCTTATAAGTCTAATTTCTAAATGACGTCATAATGCTTGCTGCGATCTTTGGATATGGGACCAGAAGATTATACACAGAACATTGCCTTCTAAATACTGGCAGACCCCTTACATTTAGTAAGGGTTTACATCTAGGAGTCAATGAACAGACAATTAACGGAAGAGTCCGGCTAACTATTTGTCTGCGTCCCTCTGTTTATGCGTCAACTACTAGTGATTATGTTTCTCTGTCTGTCGTCAACTAGACTGTTGATTTTTCTGTCTGTCTCAATGTTTTACGTAGAACGGCACCGAATGGTAAATCAAAAGTGCGCTATATAAATATTTAACACACCAATATCATGAACGGATGCAGTAAAAGCAGATTACACAGGCCATAAAACTTTCTTACTTTTATGTAGTATCTCTTTACAAAATTACTTTCAAATTCCCGTCACACTTGCATTAAATAACCCTACAGTTCGTGGTTTCATGTTTAACCATACTTCTTTACTTACTGACCGAATATTTTCGGTCGTAGAAATGATAAAGTTTCTATCCTACTTTACGAGTAATTTATTTCCGCTTTGATGGTCGAATCCGCTCGGAAACTTCTTCGGAGTCTTTCGTTGTCTTTTGCATCTTTTTGTCATATTATTTTCTACATTTTCATCGCCTTTTTGTCGTATGCTTCGTCTGCAGTTCTCCATAGATATTAATCGAATGAGCCAACTGTTAAGAGAACAAAAAAATTGCGATGACGTCATATTTCTGGATTCTGATATCAAACGATTTGTATAACAAAGGCAAATTGCAACGGGTGCAGTAATTTTATGCGAAGACTTCAATAATTGTCGCAATTCCACTTATAAGAAGACCACCCCTTAAGCTAGCATGGGAGGCAACCTTGGGTAGCCTATGAAGTGTGAGCTCGTGAATAAGCAGTTACCCTGCGCTTAGTTTTCGAATGGCCTTTTAGACGCTCTGAAACTACCACTTCGACTTTGATTATAAGCTTCTACAAAATGAGACATTTTCCAGAGGGTCAATGCCCGGGTGAAAACCCCGGACTCTACAATCTCCAGTAAAGGAACTACTTCATGATCGTAACAGAGTGAATCTTTCTGCCATAGACAATCATGTGATCAACGTTTCTTCTGAGGCGGAGATCGACCGCAAAAACAACGGTGATGAATCTGTCGATGTCTCGTATAAGCCGGCCGCTCCTGGAAAATGCGATTTCCCCATCCTCTGCAATGGTGAAGATATTCCAGGATCACCACTCATGGTCAACTTCAATCCCTCAGCCACGAAATTCGACCTAGCCAAGGTCGAAGTGCACGGCCCGGGCATTGGCAAGGCAGGAGTGACGGTCAACAAGTGGGCAGAGTTCGTGGTGGACACGCGCCGAGCGGGTTACGCTCCGCTGCACGTCGTTGCCACGGATGATCGCAACTTTTCAGTTGATGTGGTCATTAAAGACAACAAGGATGGAACGTATAATTGTCAATACATGCCGAAACGTGGCGTCAAGCATATCGTGTTGATAACGTATGGAGGCGAGACTGTTCCTGGCAGTCCTTTCCAGGTAAGGAAATGAATTTATTGGATTAATATTAATTTTAAGTTATTTTATTTATATGTCATGTTATACCGCAGCTCGAATCAGCAGCGCTGTCAACGGGCGTCTGCGCATTGTTTTATTTAGCTCCTAATAAACCTCTTAAAAGCATTGGGAACATAATCAGTAGTCGTTATGAAATATCTCTTGTTTGTGTTTCATTCTAGATCTTAGTTCAGGATCCGAGATTTCAGTCTCATGTCATTATCTGTGAACGGGTAATCGATGGAAGAGGGAAAGTTCACACCTCGGAGACAGGACAAAGTGAATCACGTGAGCGGCTAATTGATTAGCTAATTCAGTTGTCACTACAATTAGATTTATTAATCGGAAACTTGCTATGACGGAAGCCCATTGCGTATTGGGTATAGGTGTCAAGAAGACGTGGGCGTCTAATTCCGTCTATTGAGTTGAAAATCAATATATTTTTGTTCATTCGTGACCTTGCATAGCCTGGATTGGGTAGAGAGATTTTTTAGAAGTTTGGTCATATTAAGATATGTTTACTTACAAATTAAAAATTATAATTAATGAATATATATTCTTTACATTGATGTTGATGTGATTTCTATGGTTGAATTTCCTATAATGAGGTTTCCTTGCTAACTGATACCTGGAAATGTTAAGGCTTTTTGAGCGTGGATACAGTGAAGATGTCTGAGCGAGACAGCGACAAAGAGAGACAGACAGACAGACAGACAGACAGAGACAGACAGACAGAGGAAGAGAGAAACAGACAAGACAGACAGAGGAAGAGAGGGGGAGAGAGATAGGCAGTGGTAGAACAGTAGATGAAGAGGCAGATACAGAGATTGAAACGGAGGGGCAATTATAACAGGTTTGGGAGCAGAGTAAATGCTCTGAATGGCGTATGCAGGAAGTACGTTAAGAAGGACGGAGCGATCTTCGAAATCTCGTAAAATGAACTGCAAGGAATGAGATATTATGCCAGGATTAGGTATCCAAGTGGCGCTAGTGCGCACGGTAAACAAATACATGTAAAGCGGAAACTAGAAAATGGACAATTAATTATAAAAAAAACTGCAATTTCCATTGCATTCTGCGATGATCTAACAGTTTATGATCTTTACCTCAAGAACTAACGTGAGCCAATATTTACATTCATAGCCTAAATAAGAAGGCATAAAACTATATATTTACATCTGTCTAACTTTTTCGCAGTGTGAGCACTACTCAATCAGTTGCAATGACACATACCGTGCAGAAGTTTTCAGCGTTGTTTCGTTTGCCAATTCCTATAGCTGCCGATTGGTCTAATTGCTGATACGATGGACGTCGACAGAGGCAATGTAGTCATGAAATATCGGGATGGGCATACGGCTCTGGGCGACTTCATGGACTGTTTATATTACATTTGGATATCATTCGATTATTTTGAGCCCTTAGTCAAAATGTAGATAACTTAGTCATGCAATATCCTATTGCATTTATTTATTCGAATAATTATAGCTTTAGTTTTTACATTTAATTAATGAGTTTTGCTTGTTTGATCATCTAAATTATCATGTCCTTATAAATAATTGACCAAAATTACATGCTTTATAACTTGTCCATCTTGAATGATAGTCTGACCCATTACTGTCTGCTTCTAGTGCGAAAGTGTCAAGGTCAGATGAAAACAAAAGGAAATGATTTGTTTCAAGCGTCATGCTCCATTGATGTTGGGGGACCAAAGACGGCGGATGTGTCCTTTGCATGTGCACCCATGCCAGACAGGTAGCTTAAGAATAAATTATGTAAGTGATTCAACGATGTAAGCGATGTAACTTAGAATATAATTAAGTGCTAATCCAGGTCAGTGTTCAAGTTACATATGAATAGTGTGGCTATACTGGCCCAGAGATTCTGAACATCAATGCCATCTGCAGGGCTTGAAGTGGGAAAATAGAGTTACCGGTATGGATACAAGGACCATTCCCTCCCCTCCCGGTATGCTTGCAGTCGGCCAGGAGAGGTGCCAGCATGGCATACCGCTTCATACCGTCCCTTTTCGACCCAATACTAGAGCTCTACTATGCTGGCTCTCTCAGCTTGGAATTGCCTACCGCAATCCTTGGCGATCTCTTTGGCAGTGTGTTGTGTCTCTAATCCAACGTGTATGGGTTTGAGCCTGCTGAGTGGACTTCATTATTTTTGTGTAATGGCCATGGACATGTCAGTGGTTCACGATCTTCGTCGGATTTGAGATTTACTGTCGTTTAGCACAGATGTTTTGAATGCAAAAATAAGGAATCGATCAGTTCGAATTATATAGCAACATGTCGGTAGAATGAATGAGTGAATGAATGAATTAATGAATTAATTAATGGGTGAAACCTACATAGGGCCAAACCCGAATCTCTTGGTCAGTTTTTTTAGTGACAGGTACCAGAGATATTCTTATGGCAGTTGTAACATTGTGACTTCACATTTGTGCAATTCGATTTTTAACCGCTTCAGTCCGTTTAATTCTCGTAGCTTGCCTTCTCCGTACGACTCCACCAAAGTGAACGTGACCTGCGTGACAGCCACTATTCCTACAGCCCATTTCATGGATAGACGAGAGATGGGAAGCTCGCATCGTGAGACCGTCTTTTGGGTATGATATTACAATCTTCCAAAGTATAGAACAGTGATTTGTCTAACATCAGCAGATACGCAACAAGAGAGGGCAAAAATGGGAAAGATCCAAATGACAATGGGTGATGTCTATTGTCTGGCTAAAGCATCAATATGGCACCACCATGAACAGATACAAAATCGTCTATTCCTTCCCCACATAGGCAATTGGAGCAACTTAATCCCCACCCTAAGTCATTGGAGCAACTTCTCCTCCTAATTTTTACTCACAGACGGACTAATATTATGTGAGGATCAAAGATAGATTGAACCAAGTTAATGACTCACACATTAATTGCTAATGTACGAGAACAGAATAGAACAGAATGTCTCAACTGCAAATAATAAAAGATTTTAAAAGGTATAATTATTATTTTTAATAATTTACTTCCCCAATTTCTCATTGAGATTTTCCCCCTATTTCTTGGATGGAGCATTTGCTCCAAGGTTTGCATAGTGTAGACTCCTCTGATCAGATATGTAAGTAACGTATTTCTTTGCACGATTGATGATTACACTGTTATATTTACAGTTGTGTTGCATTATAGCTGCCCTCCCAAGACCGTAGATTGGTAGTCAGGTTTGATAGGTGGGTAGAGAATAAGAGAATTTAGAAAGTTCTGACCTTAGCACAATTGCATTACCGTTACATTTACACTTAGCCTACATTTACATATCATAACTTTAGTAGCGCATTTACATATAGATTTACATTTAAATTTCCATTTTCATTGTGATGTGTTTCGTTAGGACTCCCATTGTAACTGTGCGCGACAGAGGTTTCCTGACAGAAGAGATGATGCGCTTTGTAACGCTTGCACTACGTGTGATGCCCGTCGTTCTGCGCTCCATCCAATGCCTCCATCGCCCTTCTACGTCACACCTTCTGCCCGGAAAGTCAAGACCATTGGCAAGTATTTAATTTGTAGTTCATTCATTGGTAAGCATTCATCTTTTTCTATATATATATATATATATATATATATATATATATATTACTTACTTACTTTATATATATATGTGTATATATATAATACCATATTAGTGTTAGTATTAGAAAGGGATGACACTAGTAACTTCTATTAATCGCCTTTAGATTAGGTTAGATTGGATTAGATTAATTTTATGCGTTAGATCAGTTGTGGTTAGACTAAATGCAGACTTACATGATTGTATCGATGGATGCAGACACAACGACTTTAGAGATAATAATTGTTGTGGATGTCATCGGTATAGGTCTACTTTCTTTTGTAAACAGGAAATCCGATTCTCGTGAAGGTCAAACCGACACCAAATACCGTGGAGAACGATAGGAATCGTATTGGGATCGAGTGTGAACTCAGCCTCCGTATCCCAGGTATCATTCATCCGCGTCTGTTAATTACGGACAGTCTCGTCAGTTTTGAAGAGGCAGAGATGCGGAACATGTCCAAATAATATTTGAGATTACATTTTATGAAAAAAATGCAACAGGTATCTGTTTACTGGTCTTGCGGTGTAATAGCACGATTGTAATGTGATGTAGACCTAATTCTTCGAAACTTACTCAGGGCCGCAATTTCCGCAAAAGCCATGGCAGAGTCCCAGGCAGATCAACTTATTGACCTTTGCTATGTTAAATCAAGTCCGCAATTATAGCGAAGCGTCTATATATGTCACTCCAGTCATTGAAATCTACCTTTGAACACATTATATTTATGTAATATATTGCAGGTTCTAGTCATTAAGTCGTTTTATTTCATTAACAAAAAACTTCCAATCTATGCTGCAAAAGTCCCGGATGTAGCCACACACATGATCTAGGTCACTGACCCAGTTTTCGTCGGCTTCACATCTTTGTGGTATTTGTCCCAGATGTAATTGTTTGTATGAATATATATAGGTCTGTACGTGTGGTGTTGGGTGTTTCTTAAAATTCTTAGGAGTAAGTGGTCGTCACTTGAAGGCGTCAGTTGAGAGTCCGTCGGGATTTTCGGAAATACGAACTGTTGAGTATCGGGCGCAGGACAACTTTTGCATTCGCTTCGTACCATGGGAAGTTGGAGTTTACAAGGTCAGCGTTCGACACAATGGATCGGAAATCAAAGGTATCCCCTTGGTCTATAGCCCACGTCATCAATTCATCATTAGACTATATCGTCGTCGTTATCATCAGTGCCGTTTTTAGTATCATCATCAGCAGCAGCAGCATCATATCGTCGTCGTCGTCATCCCTTAATGAAATAAAATGGCTCTTTTTTTTATCATCATCGTCATCGTGGTTGTCGCCGTCTTCTAAGTCACCGTTATCACTTTCGTCTTCATCCTAATTGTCTCCATGGTAATCGTCGCCAACATCATCATTATCGTCGTTATCATCATCATCGTCATCATCGACTTCTCTTTTTCTTTTTATCACTGTCGTGTTCAGACAGAGAATGAAAATAAGTTGAATTACAACTTTTGTTATTCGTGAAATTGTCTTTTGTTGTTTGCGTATTATAGGAAGTCCTTTCCGTTTTCGAGTTCGTCCTTTCGAGGGAGGAGGAGGATTGGATGACGGACGTTGTGCACGTAGAAAGTTGGAAGACCATATTCCATGTAAGCAAGGATTCCGGTTCAACACCTATCTGCCTGTCGGTCGCCATTTTGTGATGCGTAATGCTGCTTGCTCAGTTCTTCTAATCTGGTTTCACTGTTTCAGGATCTCCTTGGTATCGTTAAGTAGGACTATGTTGTATGTAGACTGTATTCGATAAACAGCAAACACAAGGAGTATAAATAATAGCATTAATTGTAAAGTATAAATAATAACATTAATTGTCAAGTATAAATAATAGCATTAATTGTCAAGTATAATAGCATTAATTGTAAAGTATAAATAATAGCATTAATTGTCAAGTATAAATAATAACATTATTTGTAAAGTATAAATAATAGCATTAATTGTAAAGTATAAATAATAGCATTAATTGTCAAGTATAATAGCATTAATTGTAAAGTATAAATAATAGCATTAATTGTCAAGTATAAATAATAGCATTAATTGTCAAGTGTAAATAATAGCATTAATTGTAAACTAAGTCAGTATAACAATCGCATAATAAAAGATCAACTATAGACAGGCAGAGTGAGTCATATGGTCTGGATCGCAGGTTGTATTTACTGTTGTGTAGGGGCCTATGGCCATTTGAAAATCTGCCTTTTTATCCGAGATGGAGCTGGGAGCGCCTTTTATTAGTTACCCTTAATATATATTTTTGTTTTGTTTCAATGAATGAATGAATGAATGAATGAATGAATGAATGAATTAATTAATGAGTGAATGAATGAATGAATGAATGAATGAATGAATAAATAAATGTATGACATATCGTTGCTGGCATTTCCTCTTGGGACCACGTACTTGCCCTAGGCTGCGTGCTCTCCAAGTTGCATACTGGTATACCCATTGAGAGCGATGACAAAGAAGGATCCCTGTTCTGGGATACTTTTGGACACGGTTGCACCGCAGACAGAACTCCCTTCAAGCTAAGCAATGGCGCACCCCCGAAAGTTTTTTATGTTAAAAATACAAAAAACTACTGAAAACGAATCCCATACTTTGTGACCATGTCCAACGTAACCCATCTCCACAATTGTTTCTTGTTTTTGGTTTCACGTGCTACATACGTTTATGATACAATTGCGTTCTAGACCACGGCCGCTGGCACGGATTCGCGAACGCGGCGAATGCAAACTCCTGAAGTGGGGTGATCAGCATATACCAGGCAGCGCATTCCTCATCAACGTTTAGTCAACAAAGGGATCGAATCTGTTCCGGAGTTTGCGAGCTCACCTTCCCTCTTTTGTTATCTCGATCTGCCAATTCCATCATGGCTAATTCACTTGCAGAACTGTAGACCTTACTATTGGTATCTTCCGCCAGAGATTTGGTCATCATATTACAGATTTATAACTGAATGATCCCTTGCATGGTTGTTGACGGTTAAACTGATAAATTCGACACATGTGATAACTTGCCATTTTTCGTTCATATTATACTTGTAACGTCACAGCGAATATTAATAAATATTGTCAATTTTAAATTATATCGGCAACATCATCATTATTGTATCGTTGTTACGATATTCCATGTCTATTTGAAGTGAATATCGTATTCTTCCTTGAGTAATCAAACAGCCTATTGTTCCGCCTGATAGCGCCCTAATATCGCTCTAATAACATCGCGTACTTTTGTGTGTTTCTTATGTTCCGCTCTGTCTCGTGTCAATTTCGAGTTTTTCTGCAATTCTCCACAACCTGTCTCAGGCTGTCTGTCGCTCAAGTAAATTTTACAATATAAACTAGCTGAATCACTCGGCCAGGGTATAAATAATGTAAGGTAGCCTTACAATTATGTAATGTATTGAACATTGCTCCCCTCTGATGGGTTATAAGAGTACGTTATAAGAGAAAAGCTGGAAATTTATGACACCGTCGGTGACTCATAGAATTGTCTGCATTATTACCAACCATAGACATTTCAAAATAGGCCTATTGAAACGTCACGCATACTAATTAATCTACGTATCATAAACGGCGTGAGTTTAAATTGGCTCAATTCGCCACTTTAGGGGTGAAATTTTAGGGCAGCGTTTCCCAAACTGTGTTCCGCGGAACCAAGGGGTTCCGTGAGGCGAAGACAGGGGTTCCACGGAAAGCATTCATCAAGCTTGAAACAATCTTTAAAAATTATACGAATTTTTCAGGCGAACTTGCAGTATAGTTGACGCATTTCACGCCTTACTGGATTGCATGATTCTTTTCATTATTTCCGCTTCCAGTTAAACAGAAATCTTTTCATCATTCACGCTTCCACTTAGGCAGAATCTTTTCATCATTCCCGCTTCCAAATACCCAGAAATCTTTTCACGATTCCCGCTTCTATTTAGGCAGAACTCCACCTTCCAGTTAAAATCTCATCATTTCCGCTTCTAATTAAAGGGCGGTTTTTCATCAATTCTTTTCATTAATTATATAAAACCTTCCAGTTAAAATCATTTCATCTATCAAGCTTGTAGTTAGACATAATATTTTAATCAATCCGCCCTCTAGTTAAGATAGAGCTTAAAATACGGAAATGATATCATATTATACGGACGCGAGTGCGTCGCCTAAACTGCCAGTTTGCCATTTTGCGTAATTGCGTATATATAGGCCTAAGGAGGCTTTTTCCTAACATTTGTGTATAAGTTTATATGAAGAGAATTTATGTGTCATTGTCATCGATTTTGTGTGTTGTTATTAATCTAATCTAAGCCTAAACCTATATTGTCTGCATTCTAAAGCGTTTGTACCGAAAACCGAACAATGCTTAGTTTTGGACCGGGTTCCGCCAAAAAACTGAAGAGCAAAAGGGTTCGGCGGCCAAAAAAGACTGGGAAACGCTGTTTTAGGGGAATGGGTAATGTCTTGTGATCGCGAAACCCCATACATTCGTTATGGTGTGGTAAAGAGTTTGTACGTGGAAAATTTGGGAACAATCCGTGGAGTGGATCAAAAGTTTTTGTGGAGAATAGGAACATAGTTATAAAGACACTTTGTTATTTCCGTTTTGGCTTCTTTTGTTTACACGACGTAACTATAAACACAAACACAATGACTTCCCAGACATTTTTAAACCATGATATAAAAACGCAGACTGGAAAATCCCTAGAGTTCTCCAATACGGACAACATTTGACAATACAAGGCCATGATTTGCTCACAAACCATACCAAATCCCATCTCATTCCGTGCCTCGGCTGCGGTACTCTTTGTCTATGGCAATCTCTCTTTCTCGCTCTCTGTCCCTACACAATAGAATTTAACAAAAACTATTTACAGATTTGCACACTTTCAGTTTACTATTTTTTTTAATTCTTAGAACTTTGTACGTCGCCCATTAAACAAATAAACTCTTAATACGTAGCAAGTTATGAGCCCTGTTGGATTTTGAAAACGCATATTGTCCATCCGGTAGATATCCACACGCATAAAAAGAAACGTTGCACCCTTTGGTCTGCGTCAAACTGAAAACCAGTTTACTTCGTTCAAACACAAATAAAATTACACCAGAAAGCGTGAAAAAAATACTTCGTACACCTAATAACATAATCGCAAGTTTCGACTGTTCTGCATCATATAATAATTCTATAATTCGATAAATTTCCGAATAAAGGATTTTCCGAAAACGGCGGTCAACAACTTTACTCCGATATACAACATTTGTCATTTGTGGTCCGTGTCAGATTTTCATAAATCTAAAAGTTTGCCATTTTAAAGTCCGTTTAACAAGCTAAAAAGCGTAAATTCATCTTCTCCAGTCTTCCGTCAAGGATGTCGAGCCTTCGTCGCAGTCCAACAAGATAAGAGCGGCTGCGTAGCATCAGTTTAAGTTTTAAGGCATTTTCTTCTTCTCTACGGAGGCAGCAGTCCAGGGGTCGAGTGACTGGGCGTTATTGTCGCACCTCTTTTGGCATCAGGCTCTTGCCTTTATCTGGCCTCTCGTGAGGCGGCAAAGACAAAGACGACGCTGTGGCGCCACCTGATGATGAAGTTGCCACCGTCGTCTTCAGACTGTCCAGATATTCACGCTGCGATTCGGCGAGCACGCGTGCAATTACGTCATCGTCGTCGTAGTCGGACAGACCTGGAATGGGTGCATTGCCTAATCAGGTCATCATCTCATATATTTAGTAATCATCATGTAATTAACCTTGATTATTATGTGATAATGCATGACGAGATACATATGCAGCTGAAACAAGTATGTTCGTTGTGCAAGTGCCAGTATTTAACAAACAAGGCATCAGCCACATATAAAAACCACGCAAGTATCAGACAGAAATATCCAGAAGGCTATTACCCAAAGGTCACAAAAACAGTCATGTTTCAGATAAATTCTTAAAATTTCGTGGTGTTCTGAAGGGCATCATGTCGGGAGCTTCGAACCAGTCTTTCCACACTACAAGGCGTGTTCTCAAGCCTATATAGCAAAGCTCTCAACAAGCACAGCATAATAACGCAAAACAAAATGCCTTTCAAATTCCTTTTACACCACTGATACAGCAAATTCTACAAACCTCTTCAAGGTACTCCTGGCTAGCCTAAAAAATGCTTTAGTCCAGTAAAACAACAAACATATCCAGAAGTGAACGATGCTAGAGTAAGAGGAAGACCATCCATTGTTTGGCGCACACACTGGTTCTAATGGACTCTATATGCGTAGGAAGGTTATTCGTCAACTTACCGAACATCTGCGGAGGAAGGTCGTTCATGATCGAAGCGGTTTCCGGAAAGCTGTAGACGATTCCACCAACAGCACCCTCCAGCGACAGAGAGGAATTGATTCCAGACGCAGCAGATCTGCCGGATGACGTACTTGGAATAATTGGTGACAGAGGAGATGGACAAGAGACGCCTAAACGACAACACGACGACATGGATTGTCACATTATCAACATAGATAGCCTTTTAAATTACCAACAGATGTGGTGCCAACCACACTAGTCCAAATTATGTTTCAACATTATTTGGTTGAGATAACTTTATATGTAAGAAACCAGCGCTCAGATACCTAGAAAAGTAAGACTGGTGGGCTGTATCGCATGTGTAGAGTCAAGGGATGGATTGTTACAAACATCTGAGAACAGATAAGCTTATTAAGCTCTGATAGTTAAAAAGTAACTATTATCAGAAGCCTAACCTTTGTAAAGCAAGAGCAGTAGTTACATCAATTTGGTGGATGGAATTGAGGTAAAGTAAAGAAATCTTTTTCTAATTGGCATCATAACATAATGTCTCAATCGACTTCTAATTTGATTGTGTTGCATAATACAGTTCAGTTCGTTAAGTGCCAGTAACATAAGTTAATGATGACACTGCTATAAAGTCTTCCTTTTTCAATCAGTCTACAATAAAAGTTAAATTCATTGGAAGACTTTTGAAGAAAGACATTTATGACAGCGTTCCCTTTGATTCGAGTAAGCCCCCTTTGAAGCAACAGAAATTCAAAGGTACCTGACATGTAGTCGCTATCCTTCTGTTTGGGGCTGTTCTGACCAGACCCCCCACTCCCTCCTCCTCCTACGCCATGGCTCCTTGGAGATCGCGACGTTCTTGGCTGATCCGGTGATGCAGATCCATCCAAACAGGTCTGCAGTGCATCCGTCGAAGTGCTACATGTTGCGCTGGCACTTCGGTGCTTCAAACAAACGAAAAATGTCATTCGATTCTGGTCTATGCTGCACAAAATCAATTTCGAAAGCACCTGTGCGATATTGGATACCAGAGATAACTTGTGGGTCCATGGAATGACCTTCCTCCATAATGACTCGTTTCTCTGCATCAGTTTCTTACTCTTTAAAGGTGTTTCTTTTTCCACGGTCCTTCCGTGCTGAAAGCGCCTCTGAATAGTAATTCTGTGACAGGCGCTATATAAATCTAAAGATATGATGCAATAACTGCGGAGGATATACTATGCACATATATGATGTAAGCATCTGGATACTGAGCACAACACCTTTTAAGCACCTAAAAAATGCTGCAAATATATTAAAAAAATTGATAAACAGTTCCAGAACCATGAAAGTAGAAATGGGAGAAATGTGATGAAACAAGTAACTTCTAGATGGCACTGGTGTCTAACACACAAGGCATTAACCAATAACACACCAAAATCAATCTGTAAACAGGTCGTGACATACAGAAGAAAATAATTACTATATTCTCAATTAACCAATTGCTAATCACTCCATGATGTACAGATCACTAATAAACACAGTCAACAAAGTAAAAAGAAAGATAAACAAACAGAGGCCGAGAGGCAACCGATGGTGGCCAAGCGATGATGATAATCAAAGATTACCGATGTTCGTGACTTGGCGTATTTCTCCTGTTCCTGGAGCCACTGCAGGTAGGACTCGCGCGCCACCTGTTCCTCGATCGTCTCCTGAGTCACCTCCCAATCCGTCTCTCGCAGTTTGTCCTGCAGCATCGTCTACAGACGTTCAACAACAAAATCAACTACACTCAGCGGCAACCTACAGTTGCTCACCTATTCATTCATTCATTCTGAGCATCCCTTGTAGCTCAAACCTCTTGTTTCTCTTCTTGTAACTGAACCTCATGTATCTCTCCATCCTGTTTTTCAAATGGACATGGCCTATAAGGGAGGATCATCACTTATGATTCCAGTTTCACTTATGACGAGGAGCAGTCTCTTGAGCTAGACTTGGGGCAACATAGGGTATTTCATTCATTCATTCTGAGAATTTATATAGCACCCATTCAAGAAACCTACTCAAGAGTGCTCAATGATGAGTTAGACACTTCATTTTCTTAGACGTAACATATGAGTAGAAATCTTGAAGGGGCGCTATATCAATTATTTATGATTGATGAGGGCGGGTGGCCAGTCCTCTCCCTCGCTTCCATCTTCCCACCGACAGTGTATGGTTGGTGTACTCATTACAACTGAGTTGGCTAGGGGTGACACTATCCTACTTTGCTGTCGGCATTACTCGTGCAGGAATCACAACACAAATTTTACCCCCAAACCTTTCATTCGACCATCTAGGATTCTAACCACTAAATGGTCTCTTTGAGTGACGTCAGAGAGACCATCATATAACCCCATTTAGCTTAAAGCAACCATCACTCAATATCTTATGCATTCAAATAATAAAGCCATCAAATCATTAGACTAGATCAGAGACTTTCCTTCCCAATAAACCAGAAATGAACAAAGCGAATAAACAGCTTTGCTCTCAAAAAAGCTTTATAAATTTATAGCTTACGGCTACATTTAGTTTTCAATAAATTATTAATCATACAAACAGTGTTTACATTCCTTCAAATCCAAACACTGCTTCTGGTGCCAGAGGAGAAATATTTAACCTCGACAATCAGCAGAAGCTCTGTTGTGCGTTGCAGCACGTCAACATTCACAGCAACAAATAATCGACAAATATTATTATTATTAACCTGTTCGATGTGGACTTCCTCCGACATACGAACAGCCTCGCGTATCAGGTTCTTGTCCGCCAACTGAAAAGAACAGAAACCTAATCAACGAACACGTCCACACAGAGTTCTTGAGACACTTTTCCTTGGCATGATGTCAACAATTTCTTTAGATTTTGCAACAGGTTTATGCACACCTGTAATTGTGTGCATTTTCAGCATTGGCAGACATAAACTTGAACGCAATGTAATTGTAATTATTAACTTCTATTGCACCAGCGTCCAATGCAAAAGATATTGAGAAATGTTGTGCCAAAGCTAAGCCATAATCCGGTCAATACCAGAAGATTCGTTCACAATACAGATTGACAATTTGTACCATAACAGAGGTTTTGAACAGTTCGATAAATGTTCTGTCTATCTTATAATCACCATAATTGGTGACAGCATTCCATAGAAAATCTTTCCTAGCTTCTTCCTCTAAAAAGCTATTCACGATAGGGCCATTCCTTTGAATTGAACTGAATTGAATGATTGACAAGCTCATTGAGACTCTACAACACAATCTTCCAAAAACACTACACAACTCTTGAGCCAAAGATCTCTCTGCCAAAACTACTCACACTTCCTTCTACAAAGGAACATTTCTTATGAGGCAATGTATAACCATAACCGAAGTAAATAAGACGCCTGCACTCACCCCTGGCTGCATGCCCGGTAGGCCAAGACCAACCCCGATCGTTGCCTTGTGCGGGTTAACAACCGAGTTATAGTGAACGTTTCTGTGATAGCTCAACCGGATGGGTTCGTTGTCCGTTTCGTAGGAACTGTGAAACGTGTTGATTGGGTCTGAAATCAAAAAAAATCACACTTTGATCACAAATGAATGCACTCAGATACAAAAAGATGTTAAAAGAAGCATCTTCACATATTGTATCGTATCCTTAGATTTATATAACGCTAATCACAGAGTAACTATTCAGAGATGCTCCCAGCACAGAGAACCCGAGGAAAAAGAAACGCCTTTCAAGAGAGAGAAGTCAATAGAGAGAAATCAGTCGCCAGTTTAACACGCAGTGAAGGTCATTCCAGGTAGATGGGACCAAAAGGAATAAACCATGAGGATTGGATATGAATTGAGTCAAACAGAATTGAATGGTGACAGAATTTGCTTATACATAAAAAATTTGAAACAAAAGAATCATAAATGTTGATTAGACCCTAAATCAATCACATAAAAGAATTCTGAAATGCACTCAAACTAACATCAAGAAAATGCAATTTGTTAATGTTGTAACACTAAAAGAATGGAATAATGTGAAATGTCTACAAATCACACATGACATTCTCCCTCAAGAAGCTACTGGAAATAAACTGAAACCATTTCATAATCATTCCATTACAAAAAGTTGACTAATAGTAACTTTGACTTCTTAACAAACACTTGGACGTCTAATACTTATAAAAAGACATAACAATGCAGAACATAGGACTGGAGTGGACAGAACACCTGACTTGTAATGCAGAGACGAGTGCGATTTCGATCCTCCTCCTCACAGATGACAACTGTGAAGGGACCTTAGGCAGTCCTTTGCAGGCAATTGCTCAATGCCAACTATTGAAGGCAATTGCTCAATGCCAACTATTGAAGGCAATTGCTCAATGCCAACTATTGAAGGCAATTGCTCAATGCCAACTATTGAAGGCAATTGCTCAATGCCAACTATTGAAGGCAATTGCTCAATGCCAACTATTGAAGGCAATTGCTCAATGCCAACTACTGATCCTTGCAAATGCTTGATGAGTAGAAAGTGGTACTAAATGCATAATAATGAAACATCAATGGAATCAACATCCTAAATGATTTATGAGTAAATTAATAGAGATAATGATAACTAGCAACATCTACAGCATCAGAGTCCAAGGCAAACGACATCAACCAGCAATGCATCGAACCAACCAAGTCGGGTCAACGCCCCGATCGTTAGACCAACTTTCAAAATCATACACTAGTTTATCAGGAGGATCTAAATAGTACCCTTTCAAGAACATCTACTCAGGAACGCTCCTGACTCAACCCCGGCTAAACAGGACAGTTTCAACTGGTGGTCTACTAACCAAGACTAGTGCACTTGTAGACTTCGATAGGTCGGTTGTAGAGCTCGGACAGAGCTTGCATCTCAATGTGGTTGCCGTGACAGTTGTCGGCGCGCTTTCGATTCAGATACGTCGTGAAGTCTTCGGTGACGAACTGCTTATAGAAATCCACGTTCTTTGCCTAGGAATTAAGAAAATGGTATCAATATAAATGAATCGGCCCAGTGGAACAAAAATACCTGAGAAACAAGCATCAAATGCAAAATACGACAGCAACATATTCTAGTATGATTTTTTTTTCCTCAGACACCTGAAGGTGCAATTCCTATCTCTCTGACAACCAGACTTGGACATCCATTGAACATCGAACTCTGGGCAATTAAGTAGGTAGAAGCCGTATCGTCTTTACCATAATTGCCACGAAATATTTTCAGGTGTCCTTTGAGAGGCAGACCATCGACACTTGAATTAAGGAATTTCTTAATCTCTTTGCAGGGATATGTAACATTATGTCCATCAGAAATGGGAAGAACAATGTAGCCTTTTACCCAACTATTAGAGGCAGGCAGTCAAGGGAATGAAACTGTAATGACCCGACTTCCCTAGCCTCAGCACACAAGGGCAGTCAGTCATCTCCCTTTTTGTCCAGCCTTTTCCATCAGATTTTGTTGCCCATTTGAATTGGATGACAAGTAGTAGTACAGCTATGCCATTTAGCTATGGAAATGACCCCAGAGTCAAACTATAAATGAGAAGATAAAGACTTCTGCTCTGGTAGGAATTGGAATTCCGAACAAGAGTGAAGTAAGCTATCCTATGAGAGGCAGACCATTGACACTTGTCACTCGTTAGACTTCAATTTCTCGGCATATAACAACTTGCCAGCGGGTGACCAGTCTCCTACATCGCCATCTCATCTTCCCACAAAACAATATATCCTCAGTATACTCATAGCACCCGAGTTGGCTAAATGTTTTAAGTCAAGCAAAAATTTCAAATAATTTCAGCCCCCAGCAGGGATCTGAACCTCAACCGCAAGGCGGACTGTCCAACACTTAAACCACTAGACCGTCACATATCCCTTGGATGGTCATATAAGAAATAGATTCAACATCAAATGAAAAACAATGATGATAAGAGTGCTCACCATATAATCGACACAGTGTTGTCGAACAATTCCGTGCATTTCTTGGTCACCATAGACTTGGTCGGCTGAAAGTAAGAAACAATCAACTAAAACCAACTCCTTTGGCACCAACCACAACTAGGGCTGAACCGAATAGGCGATTTTCACTATTCGGCTGAATACGAATAATTGGACCAACTATTTGGCCGAATACGAATAGTGTGCAAGATAGATCGCCGGCAAATCTAGAAATTTAAAATGTGAGCAAAAGGTTCAGTTCAATAAATTTAATATATAGACTAAAAGTAACAAGACTGTAGACTAAAGTAGACTTTAGTAGACTAAAAGTTAACAACATAGGCTATAAATTTTGCATCTTGTCAGTCTGTGTTAACTAGGAATGGAACTGGTCTGACTAAACTTAAAAACGAGACAGCTGACACTGAGTTCAGGGACTCAGAGCAGTAGAGAGTCATGTCAGTCAACTCGAAATAGCAGATGACGCTTGCGCAGAAACTTATGCCACGTGACCACTATCGGTATTCAGTTAGATCGCTACTATTCGGCCGAATACCGAATAGCTATTTGGTCCACTATTCAGCTCCGAAGCAAACATGAAGCGAATATTCGGTACAGCCCTAACCACAACCCTCAAAACGAATAACCAAGATCATCTTCACACGAAAACCATTCACACAAAACAACAAATCAAAAAGTAATGAAACCAATATAAAGTTATGACATATTTAAAACATAGCTATGACCATAATTCTGTCTATATATATAAATGCAAAAAAATGGCATTTCAATACAACACCTAGAAATATACAAGATCAAAAACTCTCGAAATGGCACTGCAATATAGGAAAACCACTATCAGAGTAATAACAGCAATTTCTTTAGCATCTTCAGCAGCACGCTTATACCTCTAGGATGCTTTACAAAACTGTCTACAGTCAGCGCAAATGCTCAGAGCTATGTAACAAGCACATTTGAAACTTTTTAAAACTGATTGCTTGTGGCTCACTGAATAGGTGCAGGAAGACTGTCCAAACATATGCATCAACAAAATGACAGCCAAAGACAATCTTAGATAAATATACGGGTGTGGTCATTTAACTGATCTGCCTTGATATATACTCGGGTAATCGCTGATAGAGCATTGCATGCTTCAACAAGTAACATTTCAACATTCACAACATGGATTATTCTAAGAAAAAGCTTTATAAATGCAGCATTTCAAATGGTACAACGACAAATGGTTTATGGCAAATGGTTTACCGACAAAAAGTTGACGACAAATGGTTCACAGACAAAAGGTTCACAATGAAAAAATTATTATTCGCACATTGTAATGGTAAAATAGAAAAAATAGCACTTACCAACGGCACGAAATAGACAAGCGCCGTCCTCGCCCATCTGTTTAATTATGTAGCCTCGTTTCTCTTTCAACTGAGTCTCAAACCATCTCTCCATCTAGATGTTGAAAAAAGCAGAAAAAACAAAATCTTAAAACTATTACAAAAATTTTTTATTGCAATGCATGCAACACTTTTCTTAAAACACTCAATTTTACATGATGTAATCATATTTCATCTCAACTTCTAACAAGAAATAATAAATAAAATCACAAAGAACACATTTCTACCACAACTTCATAACTCAACATCTAATCTTCATTGCTTATAATTTACTCTGAAACCTACAATGTGCAATTCCTGTCCTGACCTCTCTATGGTGTGTTCAAGAATGATCAATTCAGAAGTCTGCTCAGACAAATCCATGGATTCTTCACCAAACTGGGCAATGCACTAATTTGGTATCCCACCTACATGCATGTCTGGTCTAATTGGTCTCATCTGAAACTGCATCTGAAATCGTTTATCCAATAATTAATTTTTATAATCCTCTCTCTCAACTTTCAACTAGGGATAGATGGTTTATAGTGGGAAAGCAGAGTCCAACCTTTATACAATATAACATGAAAATGCAGGATATGTTGTTTGTGATTGGTGGATGATTTAAGAAATTGTGTCAATTCAGGTGAATCCGTTAATGTAAAAAAGCACTGGCAATAGATTTCACTTGTTTTCCATAAATAATCATATTGCTTGCACATGCCACCAGTGGCTCCTGGGAAGAATAGCACAATTCTAGCAACTTCTATACAGCCATCATATAACAGAAGCCAACGATCAATGACTGTATACAATTCACTCTATGTAACAGAGTGCAAGTAAAAATAATTAAAAGCAAACTGCAGTGCTCAGCCATAAAGAAATGTCTGGAAGCAAACAACTGAATGCTCACGTGTGTTCATAAGTTGATGCATATGTGAATATATATGTAATATGTATACACATGTCTTATGTTCGTGTAAACACTTATGTATTAACATAGGCATGCATGCGGGTATTTTCAACGCAAACTAAATGAATCTGGTGAACATTCTTCCTAAGAAAATCTTAATACCTCTTCAACGTTTTGATCACAAGGTCCAGGTGTACATTCGTCCTCGCTGTTATAACCGCTACATGCCCGTTCCTCTTCCGGAGCCATGGCCTGCCCGACGGGCACAGCGTGGCTTGTGGCGTTGGTTCTCAGGTCAGGGGCAGCGGCAGATGTTGTCGCCTGTCGAATGCCAGAAAGCCTTGCATGAGCAATCCCTGCAGCCGCTCCGGCACAGAGGGCCCCGGTTCGGGTATTGTCATGCCTCTGCTTTCTGGCCACCCCGTGAGGTGGAGAACGGTGTCTTAGTCGTCGCTTATTACCGCTACCCGACGCCGTCTCCTCGTAACGACCAGGGGGTTCGTGACCCGTGGGGCCCCGGTCGTGGTCAACGGGAGGTGGTGAGCTCCAACGCGGCGGTCCCCCGGGCGAAGACGGGCGGCGGGCTCCCCCTCGAACCTCTGCTGGGCCTCCCGGACTTAAAGGCCGCTCGACGCTCTCCGCTTCGCTCTTATCCTTGGACGGCTTCTTCTTCGGAAGGATCGTCATCTTTTGCGAATTTCAGGGTATCTGGAAGAAAGAAAATGTGGACAAACACACGGTCTTCGTCAGCGTAAATAGGGAGGATGGACGCAACGAAACTGCGTCGGGAAAAGAAAGCGGAAAATCCGGAAACGATCTTATTCCGGGAGAAATTTGTGGTGCGACGAGTGAAACTATAAACGATGTTCAACCTAAGAGAAACGACGATGGAAATTCTTTAAAATACGATATGAACGGATTTCTCTTTTTCTTATTGGAGAAAATGGCGACTTATAATGACGTCACCCATGCACCGAGGTCAAGGACGGTTTCATCTATTTACCCTCCTCCGACACTTGCGCCGTGTGCAGTACGGCGAGTAGCGTTGAGGTCAGTATTGTAGCGACGGTCTGGATTTATTTTTATAAAGGTTACTTTATCTAATCAGCTTTAAAAAGTCAAGTCGACATAACCAACTTTCAAGCTACACTGTTTTCCACCAAGCTACAAGGCTTATCAATAACTTAACTCCTCATGAATTACGTTGGCTCACCGTATAAGTCCGCATATATTATATTTACAAAACATTTTTTATAATAATAATCTTCATTTAGTTTCAAACTGACAAACCGCAGTATGATTACAAGTACAGTATGAACGAATGATGAGGAGTTATTACAGGAGTCGAATTTAACCGTCAGCAGCCACGCAGATGGCATTACGATTTACATCTCATTTATAACAAACGTCGCCGCCTAGCGAAAGAAGTCAACCTTGGGGATACGGCACGTACAGGTCTCGAACTTGGTTCCACAGCGCAGCGTCATAGTGTGTTCACAGTTCACCACTACTCAAATACTACTAAAAGTATGAATAAAATGTCTTGTGGACACTCTTTGCAGCGCTCGTGACTCTGGCGCTTACCGGGCAACAGCGCTGACAATGTAGCTGATGAAATAAACGAGTACAGTCGTTATTTCATATTATCAGATGCCGTGCGATTTAGTTTTTGAGACGAGTTAGCGAAAACTATTTTTAGCTAATTTCGTCACGTGTTCACTCACCTAAACAACACAACGTGTCTGTCGACCCAACCGCTCAGCTTGTTCTATTCCTTGCAACACAAAACGCCAACCAAACAAATCGGTTTAGCGACAGCCGCTGGCTGATTAGACGTAATCAAATGCGTGATTCATGATGCAAAAAGCCAATTAAAATTACTTGTATATAAAGTAATTATGATTAAATATGGCGCTAAATGAACGTAAATAATAAGAAACAACCGACGATATATTGCAGGACTGTATGACTGATTGACTGGCTATCGGCGATCTACTAATCGTACGACGCACGACATTTCGCAACAACAAATATTCATCACACAATGTTTATAAAGTGGTAGCAGTTAAAACGCGTGAATCCAATATTTTGTACTGAGCCGACACAGTTACTCCGCAAGAACGAAACTACAATACAGTACAATAAGCCTACAAACTAAGCATTTATAACGCACTTTAACAAAACAAGTCTTGCACGAAAGCGCGTTGCGCTACATTCCTAGTCGTAGCTCCGGGAGAATAAGTAGGTCTTTATTTTGATTTAAATTATGCAACAGATGTGGTCTGGCGGACTTGTGATTATAATAACGACTGGCGCATCAGATTAATGAACAAAAACTGACTTGAGTCACTTGACTAAAGACAGGCATGACTGTTATTGGCTATAACTTATAGGTCGCTGCTGACTTAGCAAGGTGATGAAATCACGCCATGAGGCCTATGGGTTCAATAACCTCGCATAAGCATTTTGTATAAAGGCTAATTAACGTAACGTAAGGTCCTCCATTTATATTGTCCTAAATATATATGTAGTGTCCATATATAAGATTCTATATTTAGGGCCTACAACACAATTATATATAATAGATATAGGCCTAATTGAGTTATGTAGATCATGCCTTTCATCAAGGTTCAACATTTTTTTAACTAGGTTGGAGCATTAAAATGAGTTCATGTCGTTAAATTCAGTTAAAGAGCTTACTTTTCGGTTTATAATCCCGTAACTACGGCAGCCAAAACGAATAAAATCTTCGTCTGAGTCGACCTTTTACGCTCTTGGTTAAATGAGAATCCAGTTGGGCTGCTATCATTCTCGTGCTAGACAAGGACCTCTCCTCTCATATACAACCCCCACTCCGACCTACACTCTAATGGGAGACCGTAGGAATGCCGACAATTTTTTTAGCGCTACTCAGTTTCATGTGATATTTGCACCGAAGTTTCCTTTTACTACAAACTATAATCATGATATTATCGTATCGTACTCTCCAAACTTCTAAAACACAACTCGAAAAAAAGTGCAGGGAACCAGCTTATTCACGAGTGCTGTGTCGAATCAGATGGGTTGCACAAGCAAATATAGGCCTATAGCCTATCAACACCTATTAAGCCTAAGTTCAAAAGGTAGTCAATGGGAGGTTCCAAGGATTCGGTTGTCGGAAGAGACAGAGTAGCTGCTAAGGCGGGTTTCGCTTAGGGCGGCAGTGGGAAAGTGGATCGAGGATCAGTTGAATCAAGGCATAAGTTTCGAAGAGATATGTCAACGGTTTTGAGTGGAAAATCCCGGAAGTGATAGGCCAAATAAAGTAGTCTTAAGATGAGAGAGGGATGCCTGAGAATGGATTCTAGGAAGGGAACGGAGTGCCAAAGGGAGGCCTCGGAGGCCATTCAAATCGAGGGACCTGCCACTGAGAAGGCACGGCTCTGCCTGGTGTTGGTGCGAGCATGAGGAACACAAAGGAAACCCTGTTCAACCGATCGGAGGGAGCGCGTACCCCGAGCACTAAGGGTGGGGCTGCAAAGCTCGATCAGGTACGCAGAAGCGAGGCCTAGCAGGCATCGCCAGACTAGGGCAGCTATTCGATACTCTATTCGCTGCCTGAGGGGGGGGGTCCAGTGGTGGACGTCGCACATGTAGCTGGAGACGTGGTTGAATTTGAGTATGTGACCAATGAGCCGGGATGCACAGGCAGTTCATTCTAGCGCTCGGGAGGCCATCAGCATGAGAGAGAGCAGCAGTAGTCGAGTCTGGTGGTCACAAAAGAATGGACAAGGGTAGCAGTAACGGTAGGAGTTAGTGAGTGAGCGATTGTGCATAGTTGGTAATAGCAAGCACGGCTAAGTGAGTGAATGTGAGGAGTGAAAGTGAGCTTATGGTCCAGAGTAAAACACCAATTAAGGTCACGGACGGCAGAGAAGACAAAATGGGGAAAGGACCTTTTAGACGGATGAGAACGTATTGAAAAATTGATAATGTTCAGATGCTTTGGGCTCATCCATATATTACGTAAGTATTTTCGGACCTATCTTCCCTCTGTTGCACCACATATATTTTGTGGGCTCTCCCCCATGGCCTTGTGAACGTACATCTGAGCTCTACCCCTCCCCATTGCAAAGCTTAAATAGCTAAAGCCATTTAATAGGACATTGATTTTACCATAGGCATTTATTTTTCATTGTATTTAATAACTTAAATTTGTTAACTGTTATGAAGAAATAAAATACTAACTATAATTATGTGACCGTTTGTGTTTTACAGCTTCAATGAAATATAAAATTCATTAAGCAGGAATATAATCCATGATTGGATTTACAGATCTGATTTTAATATTCCGTAATGTGGGCGTCATAATTAGACAATTATATCAACTACACTGACCAATGAAAATAAGACAACTACATAGCAGAAATCTATGTTTATTGAAAATAAGAAAAATACTGGACCTCAACAAAGACCTGGCAGGTTACAAAACAAAACACTGGAATAATAATCTTCTTTAGAATTAGTTCATCTATCCATCTGCCTCAAAATCGTGCTTTCTATTCTTGCAGCAAATAACTTTCATGCTACTCACAATATCCTGTCACATTTAATTTCACGTCTTTATAACTACTGCCTCCTGTATGTTATCCTTTCTGCTACATATGTTAGACAGGTTTTGTCTTCAAACTCTAGCTCCTAATGAAAAAATCTTTCAGACAACCATCAGCCTCAGACAATCATCACCTCTTAGCAGGCTGAAGGAGAAACTGCAAGTCTCTCTTCAAACTCAACCATACATAGATAGTTATGTTACAATATTCGCCTCAAACACAATTCTTAGGCAGAAAATACAAGAAAAATATTTTCACCAAACGTAAAAGTCCAAAAATACAAACAACTGGAATAATGATCAAAGCCTAACAAAAAAAGATGACTACACAAGACCGACCAAACACAAGGAACCTCAGTTCAGCAACAAACATGACATCCGTGTAAGGTCGAGGGCCTCCATTTGTATGCGAACCCACTGCAGCACCAGTATCTACACAGACCAATAATAGTCATCTTGTTTTTTTCCTAAGCATGAACTAAAATCGTTGGCTGACGTGAACGACGAAGGCATTGTCAAACCGAAGAGACTAACCAACAAAAAGTGCTTGGCACTTCAAAAAAGGAATGCACCACTTCAGCGACACAGAATGACAAAAAATAGTAGACTCAAACATCCAACAAGTAAAACACAAAAAACAATCCGGTCAATTACGAAGAATGCTGGAAGTACAGAACTGACAGGTGGTTTTACTAAAACCATTCTGACTGGAGACATAAATATTATGTCACTTGGAGACATTTCCAACATTTACGTCTTTGAACTTTTTGTTGCTATTGCACCATAAAAAACTGACGGCAAGCATTGATTGATGCATTGTGTGTGTCTTGATAACAGTGACAATGTAGAAGAAGTCATTGGTCTATGCAGACAACAAGTACTTCTGTGAGGATCTTATAAGAAGGTTCTCTGCAAATGAAGATGTAAACAACAGAATATGAAAAAGTCAACATGAAAGCAATTTCCAGCTTAAATGGCATGTGCCTTGACCCTGTAGACCTCCTAACAGTCAGGTATCAAATGACAAATATGCTCTATAAAAGAATGCCCCGATTGGAGAGAAAATGATCAGCTATACTTTTAGTTGTTCGTAAGGCGCCCTTGTAGCGGTATGGCCTCGTTATGGCGCCATATAAATTGTCTTTATCATCATTATTGTAGTGTTTAACTTATAATCTTCAATAAATATAGTCTAATATTTTCAAGAACTATAGAGCAACATTTATTTTCTAAACTACAGCTCTGTAAAACACTAGCAAAAATGCAAAACACTGAATCCAACAAAACCTTTGTCAAATCTACTACAAAGACAGTATTTCTTTACTACTTAAGTGTAAACTTGTAAAATCTGTAGTTACATTCACTGTAACAAGATACGTAAAACTTCACAATCGCAAAATTCACACTTTGTCAAAGTGCACAGTTAGTCAGTTGTCTAGGAGTCTTCTGTAAAAATTCACAAAATAGAGTAATTCAAGTAAACATCATCTCACACTGTGAACAAACTACGATTAAGAATTTGGCTAGTAAGTAAATCAGCTGTTTTTCGTGCATTTCTAAATATTGAAGAGGCAGTGGCAAAAAGTGGTTAAAAAACATCACTTGTGAATACAAGTGAGCCTTAGGTGAAAAATGACTAGCTGACAATGACAATAAAAATTAAATGCCAAATGGTAAGAATGACTACCATCTCTGAATCGTCTCTTTGAAAAGGCACTATATAAATTGATGACTACAATAAAAAAAGCATTGTATATGGACTCACCTTATAAAGTACATTTTAGGAACAGCGATAGTACACAACATCCTGTGAAACTTTACTGTAATTGTAAAGGAATTGAATTTCTATCAATGTTAGTCCTTGAAGGGTAACAGGATATTCTAACTGAAGCACCAACCACACAATCTCTCACATTGGTTAAGTGTGTTGACATTATTTAAAGCATTATGGTAAGGTAACAGATGCACACATTCACAATCTGCCACTGTAAAACAAAAAAATTACCACAAAAAAACGTGTCAAACATACATATGTCATGTAGGAAAATTTCAATGCCGAATAAGAGTACTTAAAAGTAAACAATCATAGATTAATCACATCACACAATAACCACGCTAGAATGTGTTTCGTTGCAAAGGAACTAATTACGATGCGCCACCGAGGTATTGCTAGTTCCAAGCCTACAAAAAGAAGGAGGTCTTGTCAATGGCCTGGCAGCCATAGAATGATGTTGAACTCTGGACAACTGCATCTGAGATATTCAAAACCATAATTACTTCCCATCATTAATTGATCATGAAGTCCATATTCCAAGATCCAGCAATCGTCCGAGGTATCGTCAATCTTTCACGAACATGTCTTGTGGCGGATATGCCTTAGTTCAGCCTCTCCCATTACCTGCAATATCATCTAACCACGCGCCATCGACTTCATCCTTCAAGCGGCAACTTAAAACTTCTAATTTCATGAACGCATACCAGACACTTGAATTCCTCTTTTGCTGTCCACTATTTCCCTTCCCTTACTGTGGTGACTTGGGTTTGGTGAACAATAGTTGATGCATTACACCAGCGCTATAGACGCTATCAATTACAATGCTTGGTTCTCAACAGAAGTGTTGTAAAGAGGCAACAGCATGTACCACACGTACTTCCATTATTATGCTATTCATCCTCTGGGACACTTCCTCTGAAACTTACCAAAGATTCCAAACATGATACAGTACCGTAACGTCATATACAAGCAGTTCAAGTACATCTGAGTTAAAGTTAGGTTTACAGTGCACCTAAACACGAGCAACAAAACAGTCGCTGCTTAGTTCCTTCTCTTCCGTCCGCAGCAAAAAACTAACCAGAATGTTTTTGTCAGAGGGAATTTGCTCTGAGCTGCATTTGTGACATGGAACAAAGCAAATTGGTCATTGTCAGTCTTTGTTGAAGCTTGAGGACCATTCTGTTTCTCAGACAAAGATAGGGACGCGCCTTCCCTGCTGAACTTCCTCCCCTTCCTTCTTCCTGACCTGGTTCTGGAGCTGGATTCGAAAGAGACGAAACTTCTCCCTGACCTGTTCTGTGTGTTCCTCTTCCTCGCGATTCAGGACGAAGAGAAAGTTCTCCAGCTCCGGAAGACTAAAGGCATCCCACTGTAGGTGATAAACAGCCAATCATCTTCAGAAATAACAAAATATACATACAGCAGCCAATGAAATTCAAACAACTATAGATACAATCACCCAATCATTCAAACACACACACACATATATATATATATATATATATATAGCAACCAATCAAATTGAATCACAACTATTTAGCATCCAATCATTTTCAGACACACCAATATAACATTAAATTATATTATTCAGATACAACAAAATATAGCAACCAATCAAATTCAAACATTATTATTTAACATCCAATCATATTTAGACACATATCTATTATTTTTATTCGACATGTGCAAACATAAAATCAGTGAATCTAAAATAGCTGAGAGGCAAAAATGCAAGAAAATAATCAAAATAATATTAGATTGAAATTTGAAAATGCAGATTAAAATCTAATTCACACATAATTTTTTATCTGCTCAAGTGATAGTATATGATTCAAATGACTTCAACTGGAATGAGTTCCCTAACCATGATTTCGCCCGTGTCATTTTCCTGCAGAATGAACATATTGCTATCCAGTTGGTCGACTCCTCCGTCCGTCCAACTGAGACAGATCGCCAGCGGAAGCTCCTCTTCCGCCATTCGTCTCATCACACCTGCACAAACAGAGGAACAGATGAGATAACATTATGATTATACGAAGATTCATAAAGCTACAATTCGACGAATAAGCTTCAATTAGGTCAATGAGCTCCAAATAGGTCAATGCTCCAATTTGACCAATAATCCCCAATAAGGTCAGTGTGCTCCAATTAGGCTACAGATAAAACCAAGAGATTAATTACTCGGCGCATTGTTTATCTTAGAGATATTTCAAGTGCTTAGGTCGAAAGTACAAAGAAGTATAACAGCATTCCTTAGACCTGAATTATACTTTATTATTATTATTATTGAGTATCAGAATATGTAACAATATCTCTGGCTGGTCCTACCAGTTTTCCTGTTTCCAAGGTTCTTTTCGTAGAGGGCAAACTTGCGTGGGTTATCAGTTATCTTGAACTTGGCCAACAGAGCTCGAATGACCTCCTGCGCAGTTGTTGTACTGTTCAAACAAACATTCCCACATAATACAAAACTACTGTAATGTTCTATATATACAATCTCATCTATAGAGTAAATTTATTGGTGCAAACAGAGCATTAAAGGGTTGAGATTTTGTTTGAGACTTCTGCAGCAGAGCCATAATGAGCAGATCGACGCTGTCGGTGGGAAGATGAGATTGCGAGGGAAAGGACTTGCCACCGGCCCTCGTGTGCAGAGGCTGAGAAAATGAAGTCGTTGATACTTTGTACCAGGCAGCCATGGTTCCTGATATACATGGATAACCGCACTGCAGAAGCCGTTAGATCGGATTGAGCTAGAATAAGAACGCACCTGGAAATGTGAATGACCTTGCTCGTGTTCTTTGGCAAATAGAACGACATGATCTGCGTGTTCTCATCAGCCAAACTGTTCTCCGTTTCGTGGGTTAAGGCGCTGTAGTGTGAAGGCGGATTTGGCGATATCGACACGTTAATCGGTCGGATTAGATTCATGTGAACACGTATGAAGCCCTGGAATGCGTTTCTACCATCAATCTGGTAAAAAAACACAATGCAGCATCAGCTTCTTTATGAATTAGTTAGTTCCGATTGGAGTTTCAAAAGCGCTTTATTCACGTCTGTGTAACTATATCTGCAGTTAAAGACATCGTGTAATGTAAGTACATTTGCAGTTACTAAAATTAAATGCACACTTAATGGATGAAACTCGATTTTGAATCGGTTGAATCGCCATTACTAATAATTGTATGGGTGCAAACAAAATTGTTCACAGGGCGTTTCACGGGTTAACAGTTCGACGGCCTCTGAATTTAGTTGCCTTCTTGGGCAAGTTGTAGCCTTTCTGTCCAATGGGAGGAAACGGGTTGAATCGTGAGCTATTATATTTTCCAGCCCGTGATTCTTCACTGGTTAACAGCTAGTAATCAGATAATAACCAAGTCCATGTTCATCTGTAGTCCATGGTTGTTGAGGTTGAATGTGTCGATTCTTTTAGTTAGTTTCTCTCGCGTCCACATTGACCGGCTCTGACTGTCGCTTCTCTCTAGCGACCCTTGAGCCGTGCTACGGCAAGTGTAATACCCGGATTCATCGTCCTCATCGTCATTTTCCTGCGAGTTAAACAAACCCTGTTACACTTCGGCATAATGAAACTCACCCACCACTGAAACATCAGTTGTACATGGTTCCATGGCAAATGGTTCACAGACAAACAGTTGACGACAAACGGTTCCGACAAATGGACAACAGACAAATAGTTGATGACAAATAGTTGCTGGACAAAAGCTTCATGACCAAAAATCATTATTCCCCCATTGAATTCAGTGAAAGATAAGATGGATTATTTATGACGATAATGCTGCAAATCCAACTTTTATTTCAGCAAGAATTACTTTCAATAATCCAACTTCCATGTTAGCAAGAAACTTAGTTTTAAGTGCTAATGGGAAATGAGTCTTCACAAAATGTATGGCATGCAACACATTAAAGAAATTCTTTTTTTACATACGTACTGTAATTAGAACCTTCATAATAATGCAACTAATGATGACCATAATGAAAGCAAAAATAACAGTGATTGACATTCATGAAAACTTACAGGTTCTGAAGTGAAACACGTTTCTGTCGTTTCCTCGTCAGTTTTGCTATCGTCGTAGGCACGAACGTGACACTGAAGCGTCACCGCCGGACGACACTTGAGGTGACACGTGTAGCGACAGTCTGAAAAAGATGTCACGAGAAGTCGGTCGGAGGAGGTCTGGCATTCAAGTTAAACTTCTTATAGCCAATAACATTTATTTGTAACATACACCCAGATGATTGAGACCTGTTTCTGAAAGGTTGTGGACTAGAACATCTTGAAATAAGTTGAAACATCGCGTCCGAGTGTTGCCATATGATCGATGTGACACAGCGTAATTTTAACCTTAATGGTTTATGAAGTACATTTTTATAGTGCTCGCTGTGTTACATAGAATAGACATGACATGGGCACACATACTTTGGAATGCATAAATCATTGCACCCCAAAATTGGGTTTGGTCTAAGATGCTTAGAACTTCTTCTAAGCAAGCCAGTACAAACTGGTGCTACATAAATCTTCTTATTAAATCCTCTTCTGGAGTCAGTAAGCAAAGATCCGCATAACATAGAAACAATTGAGGTGCAATTGCTGTTTTAGCAAAGTAAATGAGTGCATTTTGCTTTCAAGGATTTGTATTAATACTTAATTGATCTGATATATTTAAAATGGCCAGAGATTCAGCCTTCAGTTATTTTCAATGAAAAGAAAGACCTACTGATGCAGATGTAGCAGTGCTTGTACATGCCCCAGATGAATTCTCCACATTTGTCGCACCAATTCGGGGCCTTTAGGCTAACTGGTACAAAGCGATGGCCGTGATTGCTTGACTGCGGGTCGTCCCGCAGATCTGCCAATTCGTGTCTTTCAATTACATCAAAATCGTCATTTCCTATGTTCTGTCGCGGTCGGACCTGACCCCCTTGATCGCGGGCGAAAATGTTGGTTGTTGCAAAGTCGTACAGTTTATTCCCATAATGGCCAAGCTGGCTCGACCATTTGCGCTGCATGTTCCCCAGCAACCCACAAGCCTTGACATCGTTTCCAGGCTCATTGCTGACTTTTGGCCAACCGGAAGCACCCAAGTCTTGTCTTCTCTCCAGGTCACCATCCGATCCCAAATTCCTAGACTGCTGAAATCTCTCGCGTACTGTGGAAGTCACGATGTTATTCTCCGAAGCCGATGACCCATTCCGACGGTGCTGCTGTTCAACACGATGAACAACACAGTACGATTCCTGCTTCCACCCTCCATTCGCAGTTCTATACACAGTTTGCGTTCTTTGCGCTGAATTATATTCCATCGTCAAAGAAGGTTAAGGCATATCTTATTTAATTTCATATCGAACGCATCGATAGGTTTCTGCAAAACCACAGATGCTACCTAATGGAATTAATCCGAGTTAGGCCGTTGTTAGATCGTAGTGTTATCTTTACGATCGAACATCGAATGTATCACGCTAGTCAAATTCGATTTGTTTCGATTTTAATGTCGACACGAGTTATTTAGGATAGGATCACTTTTTATGACAACCGCTGACCGTTCTACGTTTACGTGGCAGTGATTTAACACAACAAATATACATTACACGTATGAAACTGAGAAATAAATCACTTTTTTATCGTACACTATACCGGAAAAGCAGCTATTCATAACCACCATATAAATAGCGTTTATACGTTTACACTTCCATTTAGATGGATGCACACACACTGAACGTAACACACTAAGTTTGTATAAAAATTGGAATTTTTAAATTTAAATTACGTATATTTGTGTAACCTATTTTATTTGTTAATTGTCATTCAAAACTTTTAGCAGCAGAAGCTCCTGGTGAAAGGAAGTCAGAAAGATTAAGAGACACCTTTTTAATTAACGGCGGCTGTAGATGATTGGAGTATAAGACTTGGATTCCTCTATGTACTGCGTTGCGGTTTGTCAACTTAAATATTCAATTTTGAGTGTATGCTCTTGATCCTTGACTCTATGTATATTTGTCCTTGACTCTTGATTATTTCTAGGTCTGACAAAGAGATTGTCTGATTTGCATAATATGACATTAACATTTGCGTAATATGACATTAATGTCTTGTCTTCGGCGTTTCAACCTAAGAATAGGTATATACGGTTTCAACCTTATATACCAGCTGGCAGCTCTACATTGTTAAGTCACTGCATTAAATTTCTTCACTTCGGTCAAAAGATGTGGTGTTCTGTTGTCGTGTGGTTACCGTGGTTTCTCTGTTCTTGTTTACGTTATATACCAAACTATCATGAGCATTTCTCAACAACCGCTCACTGGGATAGCGTGTTTATATTCATACTCAAGTCCACATGTCATTTGGCGGTCTGCTGGCCAATAGACTCCTCCTTGTAACCCATCACAGACTGATCTTTACTAAATGGTACTCCATAGCGACTTAAAACTATTTGAGTGCCTCAAATCTTTGAAACTGGCGAATCAACTGTTTGGCGAATCAACTGTTTGGCAGATGCTCCCCGTGATGCAGGCTTTTACGATGTCTCTCATTGGCCATGTAAACTACAATAATTGTAAACAGTATTTGTAAGTCGTCATTTATAATGTTTAATTTGTGAGTCATGACACAAACAAATTTAAGTGGTATGTGACCATGCCTGCAAGGATCTCACTACAATCGCCTAGATTACTGTCACTCACTTCATATACTAGTATCAAAAACTTACAGAAGCTGCAGAGTTCACAACTCTTTGACTGGAGCAATAACTAATGAGAGTATTATATGAAATTGAACGTGTAAAACAAACACCTTAACAGTGACTGGGTCATAAAAACACGTCATTTCTAAAGTGTCAAATCTTTGCATATGCTTCCTGTTTCGCATAAGATTGGTTTAAAATTGGGGCTCATAGTTTATAAAATAGCTATAAAACTCTGACATACGGCCAACCAACCAACCAACCACATTACTTAAAATCAGTTGTCATTCTCCAGACTAATCATTATTCACCAGGGTCATCTGATGACCTTTCTTTGGTCATACCTAAAATAACAAGTGTTTTTTGGTAAATGAGCTCACAATAAATTACGGCTTGGTTTTGGCATTAGATACTAACACAGCAGATGTTACTAATAACTTACATTACAAAAACATTGATATGGATTTGGAGGCATCTGTGCATTACAAACTGAGCACCATTTCACTATCTCACCCACAAATAATTGACTTCTTCAAATCTACAACATTCTCCCTCTGGGCTCATCAAACAGATGTAGCGAATCTAGTGATTAATAACAGTAGCAGCTTTGCAATCAAAGAACAATACAACTGGAGTTTACAAATCATATTAATACAATCCAAGATGCAATGAAAGATATTTTAAAAAAACAATTATCAAAGCTTTGTTAGATTAGCTACACACTTTCAAGTGTTTAAGTAGATTTGGATCCATGATTTGAACAACAAAACCGTCAGAATGCCCCAAGACATTAAAGTTACATATACACACATAATCTAGAATCAGATAGCTCTACAAAATACACAACTACATATTAAATTAAATTTTACTTTAAGAGATCTAATGTAATACCCCACAGACCATCAACACGTTGTAATGTATGTCACCAATTAAGCAACAATTACTTAAGCAAAGAGTAGCAATAGAGATAAATGCTGAGACTATCCTGCTTGAAAGCTAAGCATCAGGTACCATCTTATTAATGAATGCTGCATCATGTCAGAGTGGTTGTCCAGAAGTAAACAATCCAGGAAGACAGGAGACAGAGAGTAAAGGAGCTGTTATGGTGGGTTGTTTGTTGGTTGAGACAATGGGAAGGCACGGAAAGAGCAGGTAGCTGATGGTGCATTACGCTGACAGAACGTCTCTCTTGTGTGGATTGTTGAAGTCGAGATCCGGTCCAATTGCAACGATTCCAAATGGATTCACGTGTTTATGGCTCATCTGGTAATGCTTCTGGATATGTTCGGCGTCAACATTCTCCGAAACTCCCGGAATCTGATAGATGTCGCGAGTGTAGCCCCAAAGGTTTGGGTAGTCCAAGATGCGCTTCTTATTGCACTTGAAGTGTCCCACGTAGACCATGTCGAACCTCACGAGGGTTGTGAAAAGTCGAACGTCGGCCTCTGTCAGTCGATCTCCTATGAGGTATCGTGATTTCGCCAGGATTTCCTCCACTCTGTCCAGGGCACTGAACAGGGATCGAACTGCCACGTCGTACGCCTCCTGGGTCTTTGCAAAACCCGATCGGTACACGCCATTGTTGATGTCCGTGTAGATCCAAGCATTGATTTCGTCGATGGCATGACGCAGGGGCTGCGGATAGAGATCGAGGGCTTTCTGTTCTTCAGTAGCTGAGAACTCGTTGAACTCACTGTTCAGCATACGGATTATCTCGCTCGACTCGTTACTGACGATCGTCTTTGTTTTCTTGTCCCACAGAACGGGCACGGTGATGTTTCCGTCGTAGGTGCCATCGGCAATCGCGTAGACAGCCCTCAGATTCTTACACCCGTTCACTTCATCCAAGCTACACTTGGGTCTCTGATCAGTGAAGGACCAGCCACCTTCCCCAAGCAACCAGTCCACCACAGTGTAGCTGATCGCTTTGTCGAGCCCCTTTAATGTGCGCACGATGAGTGTACGATGCGCCCATGGACACGCGAGAGAGACGTAGAGGTGATATCGGTTTGCCTCTGCCTTGAACCCACTCGAACCGTCCGCTGTCACCCAGTTGCGAAAGGCGCTCGCCTTTCTAACGAACTCTCCAGACGGAGCGACGGACTTAAGCCAAGACTGCTTCGGATCTGATGAAGTCATTGCCGCTCTACAATTTTTTAAGCTTTGAACAGACTCCTCTACCAAACTGCAAATAATACCACGGTCCACTTCCCTGAATAAAGTACGAAATTTGAAAGTCATTGGGCTTTGGGAAGCGTAAAAGACGGGAGGACCAGTTTACGCTACCACTCGCCCTCTACCGGATTTTTTAAACCAGCGCCTTCAATATTATTAGCCTTGATAAACCGTTTCCGCGCGAACCACGGCCACTGTGGAGCTGATCTCCTCAGATGGTCCCAGGCCACGTCGGCCTTGTGCGAATGTGGCGATGTATAGACGATCTTCCACATTGTGGAGGGCTGCGCAATCTCAAAATTTCCCTGCGGTCTCCGGGCCTTCACAGGGTCGAGGATGCTGGAAGAACCTGGCTCAGCAAGTCAATAATGATAATAATTTAAATTATTAATAAATAAATAAATAAATAATAAATATTATTGTAAAACTAAAAAAATAATCGTTTTCCGCAAACTGATTGGAAATACAAGCGAAATCAAGAATATGGGGAAATCGTAAAGACTGGATCTCGAGCCTTCAGTAAGAGTAGGTCTATTCATTGGAACGATATGTCATATGTGTCCTGAATTCCTTACTTTTTCAGTTCCTCCACGCTGCCTGTTATCTAACATCATCTGTGTGAGACTGTCTCAGGATCCTCGAGCTATACATCACCATCGGGCTTTCCATTCTAAACTTAAGTCTCGCCTTTTCAAGAACTCGTGCTCAGACTCACTTGATCGTCCACTATCCAATACTCGACCAACTCGATATGTTGATGATAATACACCATTTACAACAGCGATTCCCAAACTGTGGCCTAAAAAGTGGCCATCGACCATTCAGAGAAATACAAATATGCGTTAAAAAATTAATATTTGACAATAAAATTATTTTCTATTAAAATTATTATATTTTGTTGGCGCTTATAGGTTAAGTAACATCACATTTTAGTTTTATCGATTTTTAATTTGATTCTATTCTAAAATAAAAAATCTGTTAAAATTTAACATAATTATTTTTAGCGTTGTGGCCCATCGCGTCCTCGAAATGAATAAAAGTGACACTAACTTCCCAAGTCAGAAAAGGTTGGGAACCGCTGGTTTATAATATAATATGCGCCGTATCCAATTTCAACCACGATTAGTGACTTCAACAAGCAGTTGGCTGCACGCCAAAATGGCAGATGCCAAAATTATGCAAATTGCCTCTTACGTCACTGTGCAAACGGTATTGATGTCACAAGACGATGTTCAGCTTTGCGACAAGTTTATATAAAATCAGCTTTGCGATCTGTATACAATTTTTGCCTTTCTGTTTAGCACGACAAAAGAAATTAGTGACGGTACTGTTGCTACACTGGTTTAGGAGCTGTGATAGATACAATTCACCAGCATATATTGTTTATTGGTTTTGCGAATTCTTATTGAAGAACAATGTTGTAGAGCACAATCCATTGTTTCGTTGGACAATGTTTTCGCTACGTAATCGTCTTCATGCGCATTGAAGAAATCTTGTTGGTGAGAAACCATACAAGTGCCGTTTATGTGAGAAATCCTTTGCACATAAATCAATGCAACAGACCATACAAAAACCCACACTCGAGAAAAACTAAACAAGTACAATAGGCCTATATGCAACAAAGCGTTTTCATTCCGCAGTTCTCTTTACCAACATTTAAGAACCCACGATGTTGAAAAACTGTGCATGTGTGATATATGTCCTAAAGCATTTAACTATACGCCACAGACAGACAGACACACCGTGGGGAAAAGCTATATAAGTACAATTCACGTGACACAGCTTTTGCATGGAAATATAGCCTAAAGGTTCACTCAAGATCCCACACTAGAGAGAAACTGAGAGAAACCATGTCTTTGCAATTTGTGCAACAGAATGTTTTCATGCCCTAGTAATCTTTGCCTACATTCAGGAGTACACACTGGTAAAACACCAAATCTGTGCAATTTTTGTAATAAAGTATTTGCACGGAACGTCAATCTGGCACAACATGAATGAACACACACTGGAGAAAAACCATACAAGTGCAATCTTTGTAAGAAAGACCTTATGTGGAAAAATAATCAATGGTATTGCAATAGAGAAAGATGGTTTAAATAGGTTGGTCACATAACACCTTGGAAATTACCTTACAAATTAAATGGTTTGCGCAGATTTGTAAGACCGAAATCATAAGAAAGATCAAAAAGTAAGCTGTTAAACTTTGTGCAAAGGATGCTGGATATAATACAAGGAACATAAGAAATGGTAGAGGACAGAGACAGAATGATATCATTGAATTTCTGAACAAAGAAAAGAACATTGAAGAAGCAAAAATACTTTAACAGCTGTTATATAGTTGCCACATCATGAGTGACATTTTCTGCTCAAGATGGACGCTTTTGAGTTAATTTTGCGGAACTTGTTCATGTTTGCAAAGTTTATCTTTTCAAACAAGTTATTGTCTGACTAAAACATTATTTACGTATCAGCTTCAGCAAAAATTTGCTGCCTCTTCAGTTCGAAGCTGTTGTCCATGTTTTCTCAAATGCCAAGCAATTATCAGAGAAATGTAAATGTTTTAAGGCACTGGAATGAGACAGCTGTTTATTTTTTTATCATTGAGCACAATGTTTGGAATTGTTTCCCTAACAATATGGCTAAACTACCTGTTCAATGGTCATATAAAGTTGGTATGTTTGTCCAACATTGGATACTGTGAAAGATAAGCTAACAAAAACTGATCAAGCAGTAAATGATAAAAATGTCATCTCAATTTTCTGGGAGAAATTACATGATCACATTCGTGGGACTTTTCATTTTGTCTAATAGATTCTCAGTTGTTTCATTCATTGATTGTTGTATCATGTTTACTTTAAAACATTTCTATTAAAAATATAATTATTATTTGCCCCAAATTGGGAAATTGCTCCTCTTGTTATATGAAATCTGAATAGAATACTCCAATAATCAGACTCTTCTGTTACTATCAAATTGAGATGGGCCAAATGGTTTTCGTGAACATGTCATGTTTAGTTTTTATTTGTCAGAACTGTTTAATTGTCAGAATACAGCAGAAGTTTTAGCAGTTCTATTTTCTGTTGAAAGTGTTTCTTTCACGTTCTTATTATCTTTATGTCAGATGACCTGACTTTTAATTACACTGAAAACAGAGTTATTTTTAAATACCTGTAATAAATTGCTATTTAATTTAATTTGGTTTATCTTTGCATCTATCTGATGTAGGCAGGCATGGGAAAAGTTAAATCTGCAAGAACAAACTTCTCATATAGCTATTAAATCCATTGTATAATTTTTATAAGCAGGGCATAAATTGTGGATATTGTATTGGCAAATGATGAGGCATTGCTGAAATACTGCAGAGCAGTAAGTAAGTCTACTGCAATCCAGAGCGTCCACAGGTGGCAGATAGTAGAATGCCTTTCAATATGAACGGTGTTTACGAAATAAGTGACGCGGGCCAACAGCGGCAACACCATTATGGTGCAGTTGGGTGGTGAGTGGCGACACAACTTCGAAAAGCTGCAAATACCAATTGACGGAGTTGTGGCATGATGAGATCAGGTCGCCATCACAATAAACCTGGCCCCCACTGCCCAGTGGGTACCTTGGGATAGGAGTAGTAATAGGAAAACTCTGATGTCAAATTCTCACTCTAATCTTCAAGGCTCAGCCCCAAGATATCTGGTTGACGTAATACATCAGCCTCATCCAGCGTCCTCCCACTGTCCACTCCGTTTGTCCAATAGACTCGACCTCTTGGTTCCTCGTACTAGAACTGCTATGGCTCAGTCTAGATCCTTTGCTTCAATTAGTCCCTCTCTCTGGAACTTGCTTTCTCCTTCTGTTCTCTTTAAGATTCTCTCATCCTCTTACTTTTCTCAAAACCTGCTTCTTCTCTCAGGGCCCTGCACCTCTCAGGGCCCTGCACCTTCTCTCAGGGCCCTGCACCTTCTCTCAGGGCCCTGCACCTTCTCTCAGGGCCCTGCACCTTCTCTCAGGGCCCTGCACCTTCTCTCAGGGCCCTGCACACTGGCAGTGTTTCTGAACGGGTAATCCTAGGGGAGGAGGTGCTTTACAATGCAATATAATTCTGCATCTCACAGCCCAGCTTCGCTCAACGCAGCCAAAAAAAGAATCAAAGACAACACGTTTGCACAAGATTTTCAAACCTATTTCTTCAGTTGCATATTCAACAGTTACCATCTTCAGTTGTTAATCAGACACAGTTTATTCGTAAACTCGTTGACCTTTCTGTTGTTTAATTAGAAACAGTTCATTTGCAGACAGCTACTAATAACTCTAATTCATTCACTTCATGCAAAGCAATTAGCAAAATTTGTCATTAACCATGTTTCAGAAGTAGCAACGATTCCCATACAATGATAACAAAAGCAGTTTCTAGGCAAATGCAACATTCGCCTTACGTGAAGTGTTACCACTTAATAAAACAGAACCAAGGATGACAAAATTTAGGATAATCAGGTGACAATCTCTACATAGAATCTTTATTTAATTGTGGCATTTATATGGTGACTCCATCCTAATAAGGTTACATTAAAAGATGGCATAGGCAACTATACAAAAAACGACTTGCTCATGGTCCCAAAGGCACAAACCAAGCACATTCTGTGTTACACTGAACACAAAAATCTCTGAATTTAAAAATTTGGGAAATAACTCGGGAGATCCATGACAATTTTACCCACACATCTGGAGAATCATCCAGGACAACAAAAGATGTTCCAAAGCAATCACAGAGTAACTAACATATAACCAGCTGTTGCAAAGCCTCAATGCCGCCTGGAAACACTCCAACTTTCCAATGAAGCCAGTTGTACTGAGAGATGTTTTGTCTCTTCTGGCTTCTGCCATTCACATCAATCTTAAATTTCTGGTACATTATTTCAAAGAATCAACAAAATGGATGACATCTTCAATTGCTCAAAGTGAATCGACTACCAATCAGTCTCAAGTCCTTTTATTCTGCCTCAGCCATGCTACGATGCAATAAAAATTGTCTTATCATAAATTAGAAAGTGTTATAAAGAGAAATAATATCCATCCCTTTCTCAGAATGTAAAACATTGTCAAAGGCATTTCCCTCCACCACATATTATCCATAAAACTCTGGTGTCACGTGTTCTTCAAATCAGACGAGCAAAGCTTTGTCAAATAATCAACAAATTCACTCCACAGTTACTCGTAAGTAATTCAATACAACAAACAATTGCACCGGTTACCGTAATATGAGTAACTATCCTATCTAAATAAACAACATAACGATCATTATTACTATTACTATCATCATTATAAGCGCAAGTTAATATAACTAAATATACCACAAATGCGCTAAACTATATACCACAATGGAATAAAGAACCAATTATTCCAATCAGCTTAAATTAAGAGCTACTCAAACCCCTGCTAATAAAACAGTTGCCCAAAAATATGAAGTTATTCTACTACAACAAAAAATTACCCCATTGTAAGAAACAGCGAGGCATCCCAATGCTCAAATCATCAACTGCAATAAAAACAGCGGAAGAATGTTACGAACTAAAGTCGCCAAAGTATGCCTCAACAATTTTCATCGTCATTATCCTCCTCCTCCTCCTCTTCCTCATTATCAGCTTCATCAATTCATGTAGTTATTATCGTGGCATAGTTATTAAGTAGTATAAAGTAGTGCATTATTATGTAGTTATCAAATATTACTAAACGGTAATACGTAAACACGCAATGACAGGCATTTCTCCTGTCGTGCGTATTTCTGCATCAGCCAGAAGGAAAATTTCTTAATACGTTAAATCACAAATCAACTTCTTTACAAGGGATTTTAAATGTTAAATGTTTTACCATTTATCACATACTGTAGCTATTTGAAAAACACTAGCAGGAAGCAAATCTAGCAGCGACAGATTGTAATGTAACTTAGTCAAACAAAGAAGAGAACTTTTATGCACCTGCAGAAATCAACAGCCAATTACAAGATAAATTTGCTATATTTATTTAAAACAGCAGCCAATAATAATAATAATAATAATAGTACCTTAATGACTACAGACCCAAAAAACCAGAAATAATCAAACCAAATTAATTTAACTAAATTTCAATAAAATTCTCAAAATGTCAACAACTGATAACATATGCTTTGCAGTCACAAACCAAACTTCAAGAACATTTTTAATACACCAACCGCTGATTAACAAATGCATGTATTAAGTGGCCAGCTACTAAGAGCCTACTACAACTACATGGCAGCCTTCACGAGGAAGTCGTTGCATCTCCGACCGTCGCAGGCGGGTCGCTCGCGAGCGCTGAACGCCTCGAACTTGATCGGCTGTTTGCAGAACTCGCACTCGACCGTGCAGTGGCTCTTCAGCTCCAGCCCATTAGAGAGCCAGACGTCCAGGACACAGTTGACAAAGAAGTTCATCATCTCCGTCGTGTGGTGGGGAGTCGGTGCAAGACGCAGGAGTTCCTGGCCACGCGGAACGGTCGGGTAGTTTATTGGTTGGAGGTAGACGCCGTGCTTCGACATCAGATCATTGGCCAGTTTCACGACCATCACCGGATCACCGACCTAAAACAACGATCAAGATTATGCTATGATCTATGAAATGATCTCTGTGGGTCATGCCCCGAGATACCTGGTTGACGTAACACTTAGGCCTCGGTCAGCTTCCTCACTCCGTCCACTTCGCTCGTTCAATAGACGATAGTTCCTCGAACTGGAACTGATAGCTCGGTCTCAATCATTTGCGTCAATTGTCCCTATCTCTTTCTCCCTCTGCTCGCTCTAAAATTCTATCTGGCAGCCTGTCATCTTCTTTTACTTGACTCAAAACCTACTTCTTCTTGCGGGGCCTTTCGCACTGGCAGCGCTTCTGAACGGTTCATCCTAATAGAGGCGCTTTATAAATACTTAAATGCAATACAATACAAGGCAAGCGCTCCAACTAAGAGGGAACGACCTTTGTCTTCCTTTAAGAAAGATCAAAAACACATAGATTCAGATGATGTCTAATATCTCTTCAAATGTCCAAATCAATGATTTGTCTCTGGTTCCCATTTCTGTGTGATACAACATACATTAAAAATATAAATTTAACCAAAACAATTATTGCTTGTACAGAGAGGATTGAAATCTTACGTGGATCGGAATGATGTGACTCGGGCAGTGAATGACCGGAATTCCAGCATCCACGAGACTCTGGCGTAGGTAGGTCACATTCTCCTGATGTCTGGCTCGAAGTTCTCGCCCCTCTTCGCCTCTCAGAACCTAACCAATAGAGACATTGGATATCGCAATTTAAAGTCACAATCCAAGCACCAGGTTGAAACTCCATGAGACAAATGCATGAAGACAATGCAAAACAAGTTAATGAACTCTGAAACTACTCCCAACAACAGCGCCATATTTACCATTAGGCCAACAAGCCCCCAGCCAAGGTGTGGCACATTTCAAGGGGTGACAAAAGTTGGGATTTAAATATTTTTTAACGTAAAAAGTAAATGAATAACAGAAACTGACTGGTAGAGTCGCCTTCTCTTTCTATCATAACTCTGTTAAATTTTGTGGACTTCAATATGTAATTTCAATTTTGGGAGGGTCGGACAAGAGGCAGTAAATTGTGTTAAATCCACCCGTGTCCAAAGATGTCAACCCATCAATAATACGGGTTTTCGTAACCTCAACGTCTCTAAGTCGGCCACCTTACCCTGACGGATGCAAGAGTTCCATAGAGAACGGTCGGAGGCAGAGAGGTTGTGAAGATGAATCCGGCCGCGTAGCTACGTATCATGTCGACGAGATTCGCTGTTCCTACGATGTAGCCTCCGACGTTACCAAATGCTTTTCCTAACACAAGCAATCAAATCAAAATTACCAATAAATTCCCATCAAACGTCGTCGACCGTATTGACACCATTCTGTGCGATAATTTCACACAATCAACACACAAGTGGATTCACATCGTTCCCTAAGAAGACTCCAATACCCAAGCGGGGAAGGACACCCATCTAATCCTTCCCTAAGAAGACTTCAATTACCCCACCGGGGAATGACACCCATCTTGTCAATCATAAACAAACCGCTGACATAAGATGCAAGGTTCAAGAAATGAACAAATTAACTCAACTTTCAATTTCAGACTTATGTACTGGACATCATTCATTCCGAAGACCTACACAGCGCCCCTCCAAGATACTCACTTAGATGTACTCCCAGCCCAGCCCTTGTAATAAAGAACAGTTTTCAGATACTCTTAAAAGGCACATGCAAGAACCAAGCTAAAAGACATGAAGACAATGACAACCTGCAGACAATAGAAATGGTTAGAATAGAATCACTCATCCTTGCCTAGGGTTCCGGATATTATGTCCATCTCATGTAGTAGTCCGTCCCTCTCTCCGATTCCGGCCCCCTGGCGACCGTAGAGTCCGACGGCGTGCACTTCGTCGACATAGGTCACGGCGCCATACCTGTGTGCTATGTCACACAGCTCCTGCAGCGGACACACGGCACCTACACCACAGACACATCAACACAGACAATGTAGAAGATTCTGATGTCATCGTAGTTAATTTGCAGACTTAGCAGTAAACAGTCTGTTTCTCTCCACATTTTCTCTGTTTCTCTCTCCCCATTCTCTGTCTCTATTTCTCTCTCCACATTCTCTGTCTCTATTTCTCTCTCCACATTCTCTGTCTCTATTTCTCTCTCCACATTCTCTGTCTCTATTTCTCTCTCCACATTTTCTGTCTCTATTTCTCTCTCCACATTCTCTGTCTCTATTTCTCTCTCCACATTCTCTGTCTCTATTTCTCTCTCCCATTCTCTGTCTCTGTCTCACATATCTTTATGCATGTATGTACATATATAAGCTTGTATGAATGTCTGTATACTGTATGTATCATATGCATAGGGATATGTAATGTATGTATGTAAGTGTTTACTACCGTAGTATGTATTTATGCATGTAGCTATGTACAAATGTGTGGCTATGATAAGCGTCTGATGGTTCTATAGAACATGTATTGTATGAACTGACCAGTCATGGAGTGGACCGTCTCAAAGGCGACTATTTTTGGTTGTGCTGGATCGGACTTTGCGAGCAATTCCTCGAGGTGTTTAGGGTCATTATGTCGGAAGATGTGCCTCTTCACTCCGCTGTTACGGATGCCCTGGATCATCGACGCATGATTCCCGGAGTCAGAATAGATCTCACAACCTGAAAAGACAAAGAACTACCTTAGAACTAACCACTCTCTCTCTCTCTCTCTCTGTCTCTCTCTCTCGCTCTTTCTCTCTGTCTCTCTCTTTCTCTCTCTGTCTCTCTCTCTCTCGCTCTTTCTCTCTGTCTCTCTCTTAATCTTATTCGACTGATTCTCTCGGTCATCGTTTCCAAATCTTTTTTGGCCATAAACATATTCTGTTGTAGGTACAAATGCTTGAGAATACAGACTAACATAAGTTTAGGACTAGGTTAGATTAATAATAACAACACAAATATCGACGACAATGACATATGAATTCTCCTTCAGATAAAGCTATACACAGATGTTCAGAAAAAGGCTTCCATTTATTTACACTGAAATTTTCCCCGAAACCCTCGTCTTCACTTCACAGATCCCTAGGGTTCACACACACAGAGTTTGGGAAACGCTGCTCTGGGTGATAAACACTTACAAACATAAATGTTTGCTAATGTGTTTGTTAACAACAACAATATACTATTAAACAATTAAATAGATAATAAAACATCCTCGTTAGGAGACAGCAGATCTCACCAGGCAGAAGCTTTGCCAGAGTGAAGAGAGTTGAATCGTTAGCGACGTAACAGGACGTGAAGAGAAGCGCAGCCTCCTTCTGGTGAAGGCTGGCCAACTCTCGTTCCAGTTCCTCGTGGTATGGCGAATTCCCAGAGATGTTGCGAGTTCCCCCGGCCCCAACGCCATGCTTATGGACGGCTTCACTGCAAAGAAAAACAACGGCCATGAGACATATGCACAGAAGGATAGCAATGCCAAGGCCAAGAGAATCAAGCGGTAAGAATGCTTTGTGCTCAGGTGTATCGAAAAAAATGAAGTTTTGAAATTGACATCGGCCTGGTTGTTACTGTGTTCCGTATAGAGGAATGTTATAGTTTGTTAAATTAGATGGAAATTGGAATGGAATTAGAGCTACTTCTCAAAGCCCTGGAGGAATTGTCACTTAGAGAATAGAATGCGATACATTGTAAGTTTCAAAGATCAAAACAAATTTCAATGCTCAAAAAGAAATTATGAGGTAAAATCACCCTAACTGATACCTATGGCTGGCTCATGAATAGCACCCTACCTAACACCCCTGACGGGCAAAGGGCTTCTTCTTCTTCTTCCTCAAAGAAAACACGACCAATGCCCATAAAAAACACACATACAATTGGACGGATTCTGCTCAATATCTCGCTTAGGCGTCGATTGGCCCTTTGCTTTTTAACGATATTCCCAATCTGACTCGCTCTTTTATTTTAACTGTGGGTGCTTCTGCTTCTGCCGGTATCCTTCGGAGTTTAATTTTTCCATGGGGTCTTAGCACCTCTGATTAAGTTGTACTAGGAGGGGCATACGTAAATACAACACAATACAGCTTATTCCTCTCTCTGGCAACCAGTCTTTGGACAACCACAGGACAACACTGACACCAGACAGAATATTCTCAATTGTGGGTCCCAGTGTTTGGAACAGCCTCCCATATGACCTGCTGTCTCTCCTGAGGGACCTGTCTTACTCCTATAAATCTGTCAAGACTTCCTCTTTGGCTAAGTCTCGGTTGGCAGCACCTCTTAATAGTTATCTTGAAGAGGCGCTATATAAATCACACAGATAGATTGATAAATAGATGTGCTCACATGACGGCCTGCTGGACCTTTGGATGCCAACTCATTCCGAGATAATCGTTGCTACACCAGACGGTTATGTCTTTCTCTCCGGAGGAGTGCTCAACCGCGCGCGGAAACTCGGTCGCTTTGCGGCTCACTTTCTTGAAGACGCGATAGGAGTTGTCTCGTTTTTTCTGGTCCAATTGCTGCTGAAAGAAGCCCTCATAGTCGAACATCTCTGCCTGGCTTGGCTCTACATCAAAATAGAAGTTTGTGGAATTAGTTGATGATTTAAATAAAATGGTTTGTTGTCTCTGGGTTGCTGGGGCCTCATTGCTTCTGACAGTGAGCATAGATTGAGAGTGAGCATAGATTGAGAGTGAACATAGATTGAGAGTGAGCATAGATTGAGAGTGAGCATAGATTGAGAGTGAACATAGATTGAGAGTGAACATAGATTGAGAGTGAGCATAGATTGAGAGTGAGCATAGATTGAGAGTGAACATAGATTGAGAGTGAGCATAGATTGAGAGTGAACATAGATTGAGAGTGAACATAGATTGAGAGTGAGCATAGATTGAGAGTGAGCATAGATTGAGAGTGAACATAGATTGAGAGTGAACATAGATTGAGAGTGAGCATAGATTGAGAGTGAACATAGATTGAGAGTGAACATAGATTGAGAGTGAGCATAGATTGAGAGGTAGCATAGATTGACAATCAGCATAATTTACTATTTTTCCTACATTAACGTTCAAATGAGTTCATACTCTTTTCCAGGATGGCATCCTTCTCTGGGTCGAAATCCTTCAGTGGAGATGGAGTGGTTGGAATCACTGGATCCACACACTTGGCCTTCACTTCATCCATTAATGGGGTCGACTTCAATGGTCCAATTGGTCCTGCCCTCTGGCCAGATGCTGTAACAAACAGGAATATCCATTGCTTATTTTTTTGGAGGATTTATATAGCGCCAACCCGAACCAAATAGGACGACAGTTGACTGTGGTTACAACTAGTATTTCCACGGAGCAGTACAGCGAGTCTTTTGAAGAGTTCCCAAAATGAGCAAAGTTGCAATAGTCCAGATACATACAACTGACCACAAAATGCAGAACAAGAACCAGAAAGAGACAGGCAGAGCAGAGGTTTTGGTTGTGAGAGAAGGGTGATCCTCGGTGCATTAGGAGTCATGGTAGTCTGGATAAACCCACGATGATGAGGGTTTTTCCAGACGGCTGATGCAATGGCAGTTGTCATAACTGAAGATAAATTCTGAATCCTTCCATCAGATTTGTTTATTTTTAATTCAATCTGAATTTTCAAACATTGACCTCTGTCACCTCTGAGCAGATATCTTGAAGGGCCGCTATATTAGGCTCACATTGATTGACCTACAAACCTATTATGAGCTGCTACTAACCACGCGAAATTTTTTTTGGCAATTACAAAAGTATTGTGGTAAAATATTATTGAAACACTCTTTGTGTCAATAAATAGCTTGTATGATCTCAACATTAAATCCGCTGAAATGAACTACATGTAGTGCTGAAAAAAAGAAAGAAACTGAAGAAGAATTATCAGGTTTCTACATCATCCGCAATAATCACCATCTAAGTAAGTATGACACCAACACAAGGATGCTGCTCGCTATTTTAGTATCTTTGTTTCAAACAACCCACTAGACATAAATAAAACGATGTGAGACGAACAGAAAATCAAAGGAAGAAACTCTCATAAAATGAACTGAAATATAATTATTACCTATAAAGTGTCAACAGCCATTGAAGTCATAAGGTGTCATTAAGCTTTATAATAATAATGACCTACAGACCTTGTAAGATTGCTTCAGCCGTGTGAGTAAGGTCGATGAGTTCTTCGCTGCCTGTCTTTGTATGCAGCTTACTCATCATGAACGGACATTTCGTCAGCTGATTATTCGCCTGATCTAAAATGTACACCACGAAAATCAGGAATTAGTTTTTATCAGTCGGGCAACAGACCAATCTAACATTGACGGTGATCATGTAGCACCAGGAACAATATTAATAGAAGATGTACAATGCATTAGTCTACATAATGTCAACTGTCATTTAAAACTAGGGTGACATCAGAAACCAAAACAGAAAAAGATGGAAATAGCATGATAAGAGCCACATAGTGACAGCTGCTGTTGCAATTCAAGAGACAACATTTTTGTCCAAATTAATCCGATATATGCTTAATGTCACCAATGGGTGGAGTCGATTATTTTGTAAACATGACTGTGCAGTTTTAAAATGAATTTCAGGCTCCATCCCTCTCTGTTTGTCTAAACTATCACTTTAAAACACTACCTAGGTCCTCCTGTATCAAAGTACTTTGCCCAGGCCTATATGCAACCTTTGTCACCCAATCCACATAGCCTATCCCTTTCAATGCCAATGTACCCATAGATCACTTTCTATTCAAGGTTCCATCCCTGGAGGAATTCCCCATCTGTCCCAAATACTGACCTTAAGGTCTACTTCTGGGGAAATTTCCCCCACCCGTCCCAGATACTAACCCCTAGCTGGCGTCATGCCCTCCGAGGTCGTCATGGCTGAGTACTTCATGACGTGGCCCATGATGGGACAGCGGTCGGCCATCTGGAGCAGTTCAGTGGCATGCTGTCTCACCTGACCCAGAGGAATACGGGTCAGGAAGGGGCAATGCATCGCCTTCAACACACCTACACACACACACACACAGACAGAAAAACACTCAATTCAATTCATTTTATTGATGCCATGGAAACCAGAACAGAAAAAACAATTATTTACCATAAGTCAGCAACAACAGAGGACCCAGAAACGACAATGGTCATGCTATGCATAAGGCCACCTAAATAATTTATAACATGATAAGGCAAATAAAGCAGGGATTGATACATTAGAGTCAACTGTCAAAGCAGCTGTAAAGTTCTAGAGAAGGCAATTGTGCAAAAATAAAACTTAACAAAAATTCTTAGCTAGAAGCAAACTATACTTAACCCAAGCTAAATGACAATAGAGTTGCTTAATATAGGGAGTAATGCAGACAATTGTCAAATAAGCAAAATGTAAACACAAATAAATGCTAGAATACGTAGATAGGCACATGCAATCAAATCATATGTAATCAAATCATATGTAATCAAATCACATGTAATCAAATCACATGTAATCAAATCATATGTAATCAAATCACATGTAATCAAATCATATGTAATCAAATCATATGTAATCAAATCATATGTAATCAAATCACATGTAATCAAATCATGTAATCAAATCATATGTAATCACAGCATAGACAATAATCATTACCAAGAGAATAGCGAGCAAAAGTATCAAATTTCGACATAATCGACTTCATAATCACCCATTTCTATAATCAGCTATACTCGGCAAGCGGCATATTCGGCAAATAGTGATATCGGAACAGCTCCACTGACTTGGTATCATGAAGAGGTGATATATCAATCAATAAATCAATCAATGTGAATTTAATATAGCACCCCTTCAAGGTATCCACTCAGAGGCGCTCCCGTTTGACTAAGGCCGATGTAAAACAGTTTTCAATGAAGAGTAAAATGCAGGCAGGGAAGAGCAAGAGACATCGCTCTTTGGGAGCCCATTCCAGATGGTCTGAAAAGGACGGATGTTGAATCATAATACATCACTATATTTTAAGTTCATATATTGATTCAATGGATGTAAGATATTGAAGACAATAAACAAAGGTAAATAACTCTGAGCAGTGCTCCCTATCACACTCATCATTCTATAGAAAGATCAATGTTCACAAGAATTTCAAACACGATGCATGTGTGCAATGTAGCGATGTATACATAGCAGCACCACTGAATGGTCACTACATAAATTAATAAATACAATCTCGTTATTTCTGTAGTGTCCTGAAAACATTAACTATGAGAGAAATCAAACATAATGGATAAAGACCCTCACAAAGGATGATGAAGCAGAGGCTAACAGCTGTTTCTAGAGCATCATCAAAATAATCAAAAACATTGTTCTGTTCTGGTGATGCCTAGTTGCTGGGGGAGTCACTGACTGATTGTAGCACACAATCATCTTTTATTTACATGGTTTAATTTAAATTAATAAATAAAATTTTAAATAAAAATACTTGGACAACCCCTTTTTTTTCGTGGCCCAGTGCCATGTCGCCTAGACCCACCATTTCAGAAATGCTGTTCTAAGAACAGGCGTTAGCATCTGCTTCATCTTTTGTAAGAGTCCTAACATTTTAGTGAGTCTTGAAGGAGAAATATAAAAATAACCAGGTCACATAAAAAAGTTTAGGATACAACACGAATTTGTCAAAGGTCACACATGGAGACCGATTCAAATCCTCATTTTCCCCACCCATACCTTTTGCAACATGAAACATCCTGCCAGAGGTATTTTACACGCTTCCAGATAGTATCGTGTATCCTCCCCTTTTCTCCACCAGATGCTCTTTCTCCAGCCGTCCAAATCGCCCCCAATGCTTCGTCGGACTTTCCGCGCAAAAGCACTGCGAGCGACGCCCGGTCAAAGCCTTAAATACTCCTCTGGATGAGAGGGTACGAGCGAAGTCGCCCCTGTCGCGGTCGGCGCCCCAGTGACCCTTAGCCGCAACAATGCGACGAGCAGCAGCAGCAGCACGAGCAGCTGAGAACTCGGCGCCTCTTCAATGGGGATCCGTTCAGCCTCTCTGGCACCTATCAAATTCAACCCAGTCCGTCTGAGTCTGTTTGTTTGTAAGACCTGGACGACCCTCTTTCTGCCAGAGCGGTGCAAGAGTCGCACTCGTGTTGCATCATGTCTCCTCTGATGACCTTTGAGTCTCTTTCGTAAGCAACAAACGATCAAGACGCAAAAGCTCTTTGCAAATCACTTTTAGTACTCCCAACGTTGGGCGATAATTCCGAAAATTGACTCTTTGGGGCTGTCTTGCGTCAATTACTACCCCAAACCAAACCCACCTACACCCCTCCCGATCAGTCCCCACGACGGTGCAATCCCATGTCCAAAGCCACATGTACAAAACACTTATTGTTAGGCTGTTATACCAAAGTACGTACAGCCGTTGTTCTTAGCCTTTCAGAAGACGAAGTACATGGTCTTGGAGGGTGGTCAATAATAATAACAAATTGAATCATAATAATGACGATGATGTCGATTTATAGGCGCCGTAAACGCGGCAATACCACTGCAAGGGCGCCTAAATAAACTCCCCCTTAGCCCAGCAAAACTCAATTTCTACACAGTAACTATAAAATATTTAGTGGCTCAAACTTCGGAAATTGGGCAACCCCTTTTTATTTGGCGATTAATGTTGCCCGTGGTGACCTTGACCCCTAGCCGCAGTTACGTTTCATTCCTGTAATAACTTGTCATCATTCGTTCATACATGTCTGCAATCAGATCGCGGCTTGTCAGTTTTAATTAAACGAATATTGTTATTATTGTCTTCAAGTCTGCCACAAATATGTCCACTGTGAAAATACCGGTCAGGGCATTCCTACTGCAGCCAATTAGTTCTTTTCAGGCTCGGTTATCTGGGTCAGGTGACCTGTCTTCTCCCTTGCCGTCTGGTTGACCCCCACGTGCGTTCTTATTTTATTGCATCAACATATGTGATATTCGTGCATAACAAGGCTGTCAACAGTTCCCTACTCAACTCGGTCATGCAATTCTGGGGTGCTTTTTTATTTTGGGGAGGGGGGGTCGTACTCGGGCCGATCACTGGCCTAGTGCGCCGAGGTCAAGAAAAAGGTTGTTGATTAACGTCACAGTCATGACTGGTTGGCTACCTGCCAGGTTAGATATCAGAGATGAAACTCAGTAGTCAAGAGCGGTCATTGCTCCTCTTCAAAATTAAGTGACTTGAAATGTAGTATGAAATTAATATCATGTTAGTTCTTGTCACATCAAATGGTTCACTGAGAAAAAAAATGGTTCACCGAAAAATGGTTCATTGACAAAAAGCTGATGACAAATGGTTCACGGACAAAAGGTTAATGACCACAAAGTAATTATTCGCCCACTGTATTCGGTAAAATAGAAGTTGGATCGATGATAATAATCCATGCTTAAATAGAAGTTTGATTGAAGATGAAAGAAATTTTTCCAAGTAGAGGATATTTTCTAAATAGAGGATATTTTCTAAATAGAGGATATTGCATATAGCCTAAAATAATAGTTGCTTAAATAGAGTTGGATTATTGAAAAGTATTCTTCCTAAAATAGACGTTTGATTGATTAAAATAATTCTTGCTGAACTATAGGCTGGATTAGCAAGCATTATTACCATCAATCCAACTTCTATTTTAACTAATACAATGGGCAAATAAAAACTCTTTGGCCAAGAACCGTTTGCCCGTGAACCATTTCTCATCACTATTTGTCACCAACTATTTGTCATCACTATTTGTCGCCAACTACATGTTCATGAACCATTTGTCGTGGAACCTGCTGTGGCATACAGTGTCTGGATAGCTAACTAGTCAGAGTGATTATTTAAATATAATAGCAAATAGTACAGTTACAAAACTATTTAAATAGCATTTAAATGACAAATTGCTGAGGACAATTGCAAATACAGTTTCAGAGCAGTTTTCTTATTTGTTATCAGTTTCAAAAACAGAAAATTGTTTAGGAAGCTTCCACTTTTCCATTGCGCAGCATTCCTACAATACTTTGTAAAGGCAAGAACGAAGCCAAAGAACGATGATACTGTTAAGAATGAAGCTAAAGAACGATGATACTGTTAAGAACAATGTTGAGAATAGAGACAAGTATGCAGACAAGTCTGGTGACTGTATCTCACAATGTAAGGCATGCACTTTGAAGTACAATGTCTTTAAATTTATGGACTATTGTCTTTAAGACAACGCCTCCAGCCGATGTAGAAACACAGAGACAATGCAGTCGACAGTTTTGTGTCACTTTGCAGATAAAGTCGACCTCTGGCATGTCGCGAATAAGTCACGAAGAAACCAAAAACGCCTGCCAACAATCATGTAAGCTACTTCCCCCCACGATTCATCCGACTTAGCAAGGCTGATCTTCTGCCACAGTGACTGACTGGAGTCTGTCTTAACCGCTTCAGTTCGTCTCATTGGAGATGTACCTCAATTTGAGCATTATATGTCGGAGAAATGCACTGGTGTCCAATGGACAACCGCACTGAGTCTAAGATCCTAAATAATTTAATTTTTAGTGATTACTTCACACCTGTATCTGAACTCAATCTCTATTCCCTGCCCTACTCTCAGACTATCTCATATAAACCTATTTATGCTAGGACCAATACAAGGGTGTTTGCCATCAAATATTCAGGCCTCAGGGTCTGGAATAATATTCCTGAAAGTTTACAACTAAAGCCAAATATCCAGACATTCAAAAAAGTATGAGTGAGCTTATGCACTATCTGATCGGAATAGTATCTGTATCTATAAATACCAGTTGTTTGTTACTATCTTTCTTTTATAACTGAAACTAGAAAATCGTTGTTACTATTGTACATTATCCACAAGTGGAGCATAATATCATGGCCATAATATGATGGCCATAATATGATGGCCATAATATGATGGCCATAATATCATGGCCATAATATCATGGCCATAATATCATGGCCATAATATCATGGCCATAATATCATGGCCATAATATCATGGCCAATGTGTGAGCTAAAAACCATCCAATGTTATCTACAATCATTAAATGCATCATTTGATAACCAACTAATTAAGTTTATGATGTGTTTATCTAGTTAAGTTTAAATCATAAGACTAAAAGAAGTCAACCTCTGCGTGTCCCGGCTTTAATTTGTTTTGTAATATGGCCCCCCCCTACAGGACCTTGGTCCTTCTTGGGGTTTTATCCTCCCTATTGGACTTGTTATATTGTTTACAATAAAATGATTCTATTTGAGGATAATAAAAACACTTGTTTGTTTGTTTTTGTTTTGTTAATGTTCCCTGATAACTGCATCAAGGGTTGGTTGTGCTCCCAGTTAAATTTATGAAAGCCTGATTAAATAAGAAAAGAAACTGACCTTGTTTCATGATTGCAGCAGAGTTGTTTAAAGTGAAGATGAAACGATGACAAACAGGTTCACTTATCCTATGTAAGAAAACACAAAACAATTTAGGCCAAAACAATCGAAAAAATACTTATAATAACAGAAACTAAAAAAATGAAAGATAAAAGAACCAATGAAAATACTTGAAATAATATTACATAATGCCATAATATTTACTATAACTTAGCCACTGGCTGTTATTCTTTGGTGAAAAATCTGTGTTACGCCACTGACTAAGAACCTGCAACTGATTCCCGTCAACCTAGAAAAGAAAGACTGAGAGATAGAGATATGTGAACAGCTGTCTGAATTGAACAGCTGTAGGCTCAATTAAGAGCTTATATCAAATGGGAAGGATGGCTACCAAGACAAATATTAAATTAATGATAAGCACGGGAATGTTGCACAATAAGACAGCTGGCATTTCTTACTTCTTGACCACAGAGCTTTGTTCTCTCACTACTCTCAACTCAGTTAAGCGTCATAATATTATTGGTATGTGGCGTGTGTGCCTTTATATCATATATTGCTCGATAGAAACACATGACACAAACCAATTCTTAGAATCCTTGCCCAGAAAACGAATAATACGAATAAGACACAGACAGAAAGAGAGAGAGAGAGAGAGAGAGAGAGAGAGAGAGAGAGAGAGAGAGAGAGAGAGAGAGAGAGAGAAGAGAGAGAGAGAGAGAGAGAGAGAGAGAGACAGACCTATGTGAAACACGTCAATACATGAATAAGAGGGGCAGTAGTAATAATACTCAGGTAAGGAGAGGGGCGTCCCATGTTGTTAGCTGTTGAGGATCACTTTCAGTCACGTACTGGACTTCCTCAATCTCACTCATTTATTCATTCGCGTGTTTACTCATTCTGTTTATTTATGCAGAGCTTCTTCTTCCTCTTCTACCTATCGACTCAGAAGCACTTAATACTGATCCTTGTTGGAGAAGGAACAATTTCCAGGCGATGATATAAATCAGATCGACAATACACAATGAAAGAGGAAAACCATTCCAGGTACAAGGCATACCCATCGAAGAGAAGAGAAGCATTTATCCACGCATTTATTCCCAAATATATTGACTCATTAACTCACCCCTTTTATTCACATGTTAATTCATACATTTATTCACCCATTTATTTGCATATTTATATACCCATTAACTCACATATTTTATTCTTTCATAACACAATTTTACCAATTTGTTATGTAACTAGTATTTCACTCGGAAAGTTCTAGCAATAAATTAGAAGTTTTGTTACTGAAGCGCCAGACGTCTCTACATCAAAGCCGATTGACTCTGCTTTCGGTTAAAACCAAAACAGCTCATTTATTACTTAGTACCTACGAGTCAAAAAGCAACCAATCTTTTCACAAATAGTTTATGATATACACCTTCTGACAGGATACTAATCTCACACATACCTTACCAGTCAAAACTATTTCACACAACAAGTTTACGACATAAGCCCTCAGGCAAGAATGCTGCTACAGTTGTAAGCCAGGCACTGAATGGATGACAACAGCCACGATGATTGTCACATTTTCTATGTGGGCAGAATGCAATGGAACGTGACCTGTAACACAGCCTAAGGGGTAACCACAGGTGCCAAGCGTTCTGCATGCAGCAGCATGTTTGTCATCGTGACATACTCTGCTGAGTCATGGCAAATATTGTAACTGAAGAACAACGAAAATTCCAGATTGATGGAAAAAAACTGGATATCTAATATGAACCTTGGACGAATTTTAGATTCCAATTCACTTGTCAATTTTAACACTGATACTTAACAATGTTGAAGCACGTCTTAAAAACCTTAGCATCGACAACTTCTATGTTTGCATGCTCAGGAGATACTGCACTCCTGCTCCTAGTCAATCCACTTTTATGCTTTCCTCAACAACGTTAGTGCTAGTCTTAAAACTCATCCACTCAACCTAAAAACATTTACGCTCATCTTAACAACTTTCATGCTCGTCTTAACACCTTCAAATCTGATCAACTTTGAAGCCATTTCTCTTCTGGATAAAATGTCAAAACTATGAAATATGATGTGAATTGCCAACATTAGTTAAGCTTCATAACATTGTTCTGTTTGAGTGTAATTAATTAATTAGTAATTTATATAGCACCGGTGTATAAAGCACAAGGCATCAACTAGCTGATGGTGCTCCAGTTTACCAAATGACACCAGTGTTTTTAATTGCATCATGGTTCCGTGTAATCATGAATTAAAAAAATTAAAAAAACCTGGTCTTTATCCTAGAACCGAGAGTGGTAGCCTTGCAGGGTTTTGCAAATAGAATAATGGGAGAAAAACCAATTTCTAAAAACATTTAAAAGTCTCTCTCATCAACTCATCAAAGTACAAGTCAAATGCAACCTAATTCGACTTCTATAGCGCCGTTATCAATCGTTCGAGGTCTTAATCAAAGGTACTTCAAGCAAAAGTGGTGTAAAAATCCCTAGAGCAGCACGGTGGCATTCCGGTTTTGTGAGAAAACCTGCGAATCAACTCCACATTAGGAAAGCAAGGTTAGCAAGACTTGACCCACATCAAAACATGACACACTAAGTCTTAATAGTAACAGTTCATCGAGTCTTTACATGTGAAACTAATTGCGACTTTTAACGACAAGCTGTGCTCATTGATTTCCCAGCGCTATAAGTGGACTCACTTTGTTTTTAAAGTGCAAAAAGAGGAAAACAACAACTGTTTTGGTTGATACCTACAACTGAAATATGTTCAAAAGCAGTGATAGAATTCACTGATATCTACAGTTTCATTCAAAACAATCAACAGACAGGTCGAAGTCTGTGCAACAAATTCAGAGATAAGAGGCAGAAACGATGCCTTCGATATCTAAACCAGACTTTGGTACAAGAAAAAAAATAAGAAAAAAAAGCACAGACAAGCAGAGTATGAAAGCCAGGTGGGATGGTTGTGGCACCAATTGAGTTGCATCCAAACTCCTAATTGAGAGACTGGCTCGCACGAAAACCACCACATCTGAACAGTATCTAACATCAAAATAATTCATAGCACATAAACAGGTCTACGACATCACAGAGAGCAAGGACATAGGTAAATCAATCCATGTCATCCCTGTCACATTCATTCAATCAATCAATGTTCGTTAATTCTGGTTTCATGCTGGCAAAAACGCAGCTTGTTACAATGATCATGATAGGTATGTACATTTAGTTAGTTTATGGTTATGCCGAATCAGAAAATCAGTTTAAGTTTTAATTAGATGATTTATGTAAGTTGATGTTATTGTACAATGTTCTAGGTATAAAATTTAGAATATCATTATCCTATAAAAGAAAGTCATGAATCCAGAGATCACATCTAGGTAGGATGGAGCAGAGCAATGAGTGCCACAAGAGATCAGAAGGTGGTTATTGACCACCATCTATGCTCTATGCTCATGATACTCAAATCTGTATATCATTCGAAAACCTCAGTTGAATATCCATATTGTGTCGTCAGAGATCAGTTGGGCCACAAAGCAGCCAATGCAGCAGCAGAACTCGTGTGTAAAAAGTTCCAAGGGTTTGGTCTAATGTTGTCCACTTGAAATGTGGTGCTTCTTGTTACACAGTTTCTGAACTATACTCTGTCAGAGTTCGACTCGAAGGTCGTCTTACGAAACTGAGGAAGGGACAAAGTTGAGGAGAAACCTGAGGAGATCAGTAACAGCTCACACGAAAGGCAATTCCAGTGGATGGATCAAACATAGACAAAGCTTCTGGAATAAACTGTAGCAGCATGCACGCATACGTTAGCCAGGGACCGAGGGACGGCCAGGAACCAAGGGACAGCCAGGAACCACGGGACAGCCAGGAACAAATGGAGAGCCAGGGATCGATGGACAGCCAGGAACCGAGGAACAGCCTGGAACCGAGGGACAGCCAGGGACTGAGGGACAGCCAGGGATAGAGGAGACCATCCAAGAGTAGTCCTTTTGGTTATGCTGTAACACTGAGTCTTAAAACTCGGCATTCAGGTCAACAAAAGCAAAGAGGCTTAATCAGACAAGATGCTCCTGCTGGGTAGAGAAGCAACATGCAGTTCGTTAAATTTTAATTGAACTAAAACAAAATCATTCATCAAAGTGAATGGACTAAACAAAAGATCCAACAATCTGCTGACAACAGAGGAATTTTCATAAATAAAACCATCCCAAAGGACGCTATCTGATTGATGGCCTGGTTTGAGCTCTTACCCTGTATTGTGGATGGTATGGGCATGAGGCTCATCCCCTCAGACCGCTACTGAATAGGGACACTGAGCGAGTCCCCACAAACGCTCAGCACCACCCACTTGTGCTCCGTGATTAGATAGATAGAGGCGCTTCATAGATTCAGATGTAATAGATGGTATAATTTAATATATAACACAGATCTCCTAGATGCTAGTTAAAAACAAGTTCACATCGATATATAATGCCAACTGTTGCAAACTCATAGTTCAGAGTTTCCAATAACATTTAAAGGACAAAAGGTGACCACGCTTGATTACAAAAGACTTCTGGAAAGTTAAGTGATCAGACATTGAGTCAGGAATAACATCAACACAATAATGTCATCACAACCAACATGCGTGGTTAGAGCGGTCGGCCTGTAACATGAAGAGTGCAGGTTCGACCCTCGTCCAAGGAGTTACTGTGTGCAATACCCTTAATCATTTGAATATTACCTGGGAACAACTCTTGTCCATGATTATCGTAATTCCAACATCGTAACCATAATACAAGGAACAAGTAGCAGCAACCAATTTCTCAGGAGCTAAACAAAGTTCATTCAAATTCTGGTTGGAAATTTATAAGGGGCCACTTTCCTAAACCTAAGGCAATGAATTGTTACTGTAGAGTTCAACTACACTACAAATGGAACTGTAACTCTTTTAACATTGTTGATATCATGAATAAAAGATTTCAAACTGTATGAACACTACAGTGCATTCTGGTATCAGACACACGAGTTCGCCCCCAGGGCACATATCCATAAAACTAAACACCAGAAAGATTTCAAGTCATGAAACCTAAAGATTACGTGTCTATCTGAAAACATGTCAAAAGTGTACGGTTCATCCCAAAGAGCAGGAAGCAAAGAACGCAAGAAATCATACGTTACCGATCAGGAATTTCAACTGACAGAAAATGACAGCTGAATAAATAAGACAACCTACACACTAACATTAAACAAATTTTGTATAAATACCCCCTTACGCAATAATTACAACTTAATAGCGTGGTAGAGGTTACTAAGTGGTACTTTCATTCAGTCAAGGACGACATGTTGAATGACTCGCCCAATAAAAAAGCTCATCAAAAGTAAAAGAAACGGAATATAAATTTATCAATTTATACCACTTATTATCTTCGTTAAAACAACTCCCATAAGAATTACTACAGTAATTTATTCACATTTTAATTAATTAAATAACCGTACTTACCCCTCAATCGGACATCTAAAGAAGGAGTAGTCAAGATAGTAAAATCAAGGAGGTACAGTAGAGCATAAGACCTGAATGGTATTATTCATTGGCCTAAAATATTCTGTCAATGGTCGCATAGCTCAATAATTAATTGAAAGCAATAGAATTTCAGAGGCGTCCAGATAGGGGAGTCCGGAGACAAATAATTTAACGTATTGGGGATGTTTTTTAGTCTTAAGGGAATATCTTGCTGACACTTGCGATCAGAGGTTTTACCTCCATCACTCAGAGGGGAATCGACGCGGCCTGTAGAATTTAATTATCATTCCACTATCCATCTAGCGCAGAGGTGCAAAAAACCAAGATTTTTTAATAATCTAAAGTTTGTTTTTTGTTTTTTCGGTTTTTTGGCTATATTTGTTTTTTTGGTTTTTAGTTTTCCTTTGGATCTTGTAACAACACTTCTGTTATGAAAAGCATCAGCATGAAAAAGAGCTCCAACTTATTTATGTAATTAATTTAGCTTGATATCCGACTGAATAACACATAATTAGTAATATAATACTAATATTAGTAAATTAAAAAATATATATTTTAAAAAACCAAAAATTGCCATTTTTGGTTTTTGTTTTCTGTAAAAAAAAACAAATAACCAATAAAACCAACATGTTTGCAGCCCTGATCTAGCGTAATACCACATCTTGAGCATTTGAACGCTTAGAATTGTAAGGTTTTCTCGGTCGTGTGTTGTGTGTCTGTGCTCAATAAAAAATCTTTGGTATTGGTAATGGTATTGGTTTGACTTGGTATTACTCTGCTGAAATGCGTCCGTGTCATTTAGAGTGCTAAATGTGACGTAATGTATTGTCAATCTTTGAAAACTTTTCAGTGCCCACAAGAGCCATATAAGACAGATAAGCCTAAACGCTGGCGCTATACCAAATCAATAAGTCCTGCTCTCGTTACTTTTCCGGTGCCAGGTCGAAACCCGAGGGTTAAACCGAGGAGACAGCATAGGGTACTACGTACGGTGATTGTCGGTGACTCGAAGGTGGTCAAGTGGAGTAGGAGTACGATCTCAATGGGACACATTGAAGAGTTCGGTTTTCACTTTTCAGTCTTGGGTGGAATGTAGTGGAGGAGAGTGGAAGCTGGGAGAGATGTTAAATTTGGAGGTGAATGGGGAGATCGATGAGCAAACTGACGGAGTTCTTTTGTACCCCGGCTCAAGTCGAGATTCTTTGATAAAAAGTTTCGGTTCCATTAATTTTGTTTAAATTATCATTTTATGATAACACTTGCTAATGATCGAGACCGACACTTCTTTCGTTAGAGACGTTCTTTACATTGACAACTATCAACGCAGAAAACGATTCACCACTATTTTCAAGGAGGTATGCTATACATCATAACTTTTACCTCTCAGATAAAGACCCTCGAAATCTTTTCTTTTGATTTGCATCATCCGAGTAGACCCTGTTAAGGCGCTATATAAAATTATCAAATGAATTTAATGAAGTTTCAGTAGATCGGCGTGCCATAGCGTCGTGGTTGCTTTGGTGAGCTGCGATGGCGTCTGTTGTTGATGTCGTTTGAGCCAAAATAAAATGGATGGCAATCGCTTTACAAACAAATTATTAAGTTAGTTGTAAGTGCCAGATTGCATCGTCGTGTGGTTCAATCGAGGATAACGAGTAGTCACTGTTTTATTTAAAGCAAATACCAGGGTATGTTATGCCATAATTATCATACCAAGGTTACATGTACCTCTCTCATAGGCGCCGACTCCACTGAGGCAACAGGGTTTTCCCTCTGTACTTTGGAAGGTACCAGGGCTAACGCTGTCAACGGGTACCCGGGTACCCGACCGAAGCTGACTACTCGGGTAATGAAATCGGTTTTCGGGTACCCGAAATTCTGTAAAAATGTGCCGTTTTACCTAAACATAGGCCAGAAATATTCCCTTGGTCAAAGTTGCCATATTACTGCATTGATTCATACAACGTATTAGCCAGCTCAAGGATTATTCAAAATACTAAGCGCTGAAACGGTACAACGACTACTACCTCTGTGGTTGCACTTCAAAGTTACCATATATATGCATTGATTCTCACAACATGGCCCATACAGCAAGTTTTCCAATCTAAATAAAAAAACTCTTCCCTAATAGATCATTAAGTGATTCACACAGCATATTAGCCATATCAAGTGCTACCAAAAGCACTAAGCGCTGAAATGTTGCAATGACCAGTGCCTCTGTAGTTGCACTTTACATAAGCAATTGGTGACCTTTGTATCAGTACAATGGAAGTCAGTAAGAGTTTTCTAATGTTCACTTTGCTCTTTCTTTGACCCATTTTTTAGCCTGCGCTCAGTCGAGTATGGAGGATTTTCCATACGAAGTGGGTGCCTCTGAGAAGGTCAGGATCTTTGAGGCGGAGCTAAAGACGGATCTTGCGGAACTGAAAGCGGAACTAGAGGAGAAGGAGATGGCTCCTCAAGGACTCAGTCGAGTCATCAGGTGAGCGATCGACCTTCGCAACACATGCGCGTCTCATTAACTCTTAAATAATTGAACCATAAAAATACAATATTAGTCGTTTGTAGCAACATCATGGGAAGAACCAGTCATTGTCCACTGTGAGTCTGTCAATCATTTGAATGGTCAGTCATTTGGTCATGATGTCAATTGTCCTGCAAGGCAGTGTCTACAAATACAAGACAATAAGGATGTATGTATGTATCTGTGTGAACCTGACTAAGGCCTAAGAAATGGATCTGATGAAGTACGTTGACTTCTTACTAGCAATTGGTGGACCTGTGTATGTTTTAGTTCTGTTGCTGTTCCAAAGGATGTCGGTCACTTTTCAAGGCAGAGAGCTTTTGCCATCAAGAAAGCACTCAAGGTACTAACCTGTTGTTGCTATTTCTCAAGCCAGCTGAAAACCCTTTAATTCAAGATTGCTGACATTTACCCATTTATGTATCATGTTACTGTAGATTTACTCATATATTTATCTCTATATTTACCTTTGTATTTGCATTTGTGTTTACCTGTATATCCACCTGCATAGTTACCTATGTATTTACCTGTGTATTTACCTGTGCATTTGCTACAGGTGTCTGAGGTGAGTCCATTGCTCATCCAGGCAGATCAGATGACAAGAGAGCTTCAGCTCTGTCAGGTTTCGGACTATTCTCCCGAAGGATTGCCACTCCTTATACATCAGGTATTGTTTTATGGAGAGGATGCTGTCTGTGGTTGATTCAAATAAGCCGTTTGAAAGGTTATTAATTAGAATAGAATAACTAGAAATTAATAGCAATAACAATAAAATAGTTATAAATTAATAATTATAGCAATAAATTAATACTAATAACAATAAATAACATTAGCAATGAAGTGACAATACGGTGATAATAGTAAATTAATAACACTTTACATTTATTATAATAAAATAGCAATAAATTAATGACAATAAATGTTTTATAATAAAATTGCAATAAGTTAATAATATTAAAAAATTTATTACAATGAAATGGCGCATCAACAGAATAGGAGCATCATGAAGCAGTCTTAGAGTTTTGGCTTCAAATGTCTAAAAGTATTTAACTGCTTTGAGTTGCTGTGTTGTTGTTTTTGTTGTGGTCTGAAGCATTTTGTCGACCGCATTCACCAACTCATTCAGTGCAAATACATGCATCTGCTCAGATGGAAAAGATTCCAGGCTCACACGAGAACCATTGAAGCCCTCTTTCCCGACTTTAAACAGCGACTTGAGTACGCCACTTGGCAATTCCATGATTCACACTTTATAAAAATCATGCTTATTGCCGATTGATGATGTTGATGATGATGATGATGATGATGATGATGATGATGACGATGATTACGACGACGATGATGAACCACTTCCCTCATCTCATACCTGCATCTGCCCAAAGGCAGATGAGGAAAGTGGTTTCCTATTGCCTTCCTCACAGACAATTATGGGTGGGCAACTTGTCCAAGGTTGCTATGCAGTGATTTGAGGTGGGTTCAAACCTGCAACCCTTCAGTTGCTAGGCACAGAACATACCACCACACCAACATGTCCCATTGCCAATAAAAAATTATTATTAGCTTAATTTTCCCTCAATCTGAGGTTTATTTTAAACTGACAAACTGCAGTATGTTTACAGGAACAGTATGAATGGATGATGACAAGTTAATTCTGGAGTAGAATTTAACTTTTGGCAGCCATGCAAGGTGCTCATTAGGTTATACGTCTAATTTAGCCAATGCTGCCACCTAGCAAGAGGAGGATTAGTCAATCTGAAGAGGAATACGTGTTGTGAATCGGCAATTTATACTTCTTCATTTCCTAAGCATCGCACAATTACTTTCAGCATCATAATGACTGAATTCTCGGACTGCGTCGAAAGAGCGCAGAGGTTGTCGATCGCTCACGAGGCATTCCTTGCCAAGGACAACCTTCGAGCACTCATGTCCTTAAAGCCAGAGGACGTCCTCATCTATCTGAGGTTCATCGTATCCCACTTTGCGTCTCTGCGAAAGGTGCATCAGTTTCTTAGAGTGAGTTTCTGCCTTGCTTTATCTCTTCTTTCTTATCAGTTCTATTTGTTAAGTTGTCTTTTGAGTAAATAAGCAAGAATATTCCTTATTAGACTACCAGCAAGTGCACAATAGCCTAAAAGAGGTTTAATAATATCATCAATTTAAACAAAGTCAAATAGCATTTGCATGATAAAGAAATCAACTCTAGGTAATTCATTTGTTAATTACTTATTAATTTGAATTATTAATTTACATCTTAGTTTTCATGTTTGTTTGGACATAATTTGTTGCTAATTTTAAAATTGATTTGCGTATTAATATCATAATGGATATCCACTCGTGTCTTATCTTTTCCAGGTGTTGGAGTGGTTGCCTGTAGTTCATCATTGCGATGTTTCAATTCCATCTTCCACTAATCAATCAGTAAGACAAACTTTGCATTTAGAATTTCTTTACCAGCGAATCGATCATACGTGTTCATGTTCTTGATCCGATCAGAAATAGAAGAGCACTGCTGCTCCTACGTTTCACATGATTATTATATGCGATGCTTTATAGTAGGATTCTCTGTTGTAGTATAAACTGACTCTGACCCTAACTTGATGACTCACGCCGTGTGATGGTGTGAATGTTGCAGGATAGAGTAGAGACGTCTCGATTGACTCCGAGTCGGATGGAGTCTGCTCAGGATGTGTCACGTCCTCTGTCATCTGACGTCATCCGTTCATCTTCAAATGCAATCAGTCCAACCTTTGCAACTCGTCATGGTTCCAAAGCCTCTCACCAGATATCTTCATGTCCAGCCGCTGGTATTTGATTACTTTAATTTATTTTTTGTTGGTTTAGGTGTTGCTTTTATTAACCATAATTAATCGTAATGAATTTATTAATACAAGATTATACTTTATCAGTTGATCGATTGATGATTAAAGAAAATTTTTAATTAAATATTCTGAGTAATATTTGCTAAAAAAATTTCCTTCTCTCAACATTTTTCTATTCCTTCTCCTTCTCCTCCTCCTCTTCCTCCTTTTCCTTTCCTTTCTCCTCTTTCTTCTTATTCTCCTTCTTCTCTTCCTCTCCTCCTTCTCCTTCTCCTCCTCCTACAGTCCTACTCCATGTTGTTGTTGTTAATAATAATAATAATAATGATAAATGACAAGATGTTCAGAGGTCCTTAGAGCAGATATTCAGATGAATTGATTATTTGTTGAATTGAATGTGGTGTTGATATTGAAGGAGGTGGATTGGCCTCAGATGAAGCGACCCTTGGTCTTCCTCTCTCCAGTAATCAACAGACCGACTTTGCAGCACAACTCAACCAACTTCTTGTCTTCTATGGCATCGAGATGGTCAGTTAAGTGATGAGGCACATTGTCACATTTTTATGGTGACATTTTTATTATGACATTTTTATGTATTTCATCATTATTTTTTTATTATTTCTTTCTTATTTATTTAACTTATTTATTTACTATTTATTATATTTGCTTATCATTTATTTGTTTCATTTATTGATTTATTAATTTATTTATGTATTTAATTATTTATTTATTTTTATTTTTTAGACATTTTATGGCTTTGATAAGAGTCTGGCAACTTTTATGATATCGTAAGTTTATAGAAGCAGATCACCTTGTTCTATCAAACCAGATGGTTGTATTTCAAAATGATTATAAAATAAGGAATTTCTATTTATAGATGTAGGTCATGTCTTTCAATTCAGTTCAATGTTCGTTGTTTAATGAGATGACCAAGCTGTCACTACTGCAGCCTATTTACAATAACATTCGTGGTTGGTAAACATTTACTCACACATATCTAATGTATATATCATCATGTCTGTTCATTACTTGATGTTTTGCGTGACTTGGAAATGCATTTAATGTCTGATACATCAGACAACGTATGTGTCTTATGAATATTTAATATTTAACCATATAGTAAAAATTTTGATAGTAGGGAGTTTAGAGGCAGAGAGTTTCTAGTGATAGATATAGGCCATGTCTGTTCATACTTTGTGTGGCTTGAAACTGAAATGTCTGATATATCAGACAATGCTTGTCTTTGGTTGTCTGTGTCTGCAGAAAATGCAATCGTCGATGTTGTCTTCTGATGAAATGGAGTTGTATGCACATGTTCTGAGGACATTCCGGACGGTGTTTATACGACAGGAACACATGAGAACATTCCGGATGTACGACCTGACGGAGGTTGTCTCTTCCCTAATTCTATTTGACATTCGAGATTTGACAAGAGATTCAATCTGAAATTTGATCTCAGATTTGATTTGAGATTTGATTTTAAATTTGATTTGAGAGTTTATTTGAGTTTGATTTGAGATTTAATTAGATTTGGGGTCAGTTTTGATCTGAGATTATCCTGAGATTTGCTCTGAGATTTCATCTGTGATTTGATTTAAGACCTATTTAAGTTGATATTACATTTATTTGAGATTTTAATAATGATAAAAATTATAATAACATTAATGATAATATAAATAGTAATGATTTTGTTTTTGATGCTTTTCAGGGGGGTCAGAAGACATGGGGAGCGGATTACCCGATTCACGCTCTGAAGAAGGACTCCAACTGGACGTCCTTCGTCAACCTAAAGCCGGACGTTGACCCTTATCAGGAGAAGCAATTGGTTGACCTTAGAAAGCGCAGGAACGTTGACCTTCTGCTCCAGGCCCAGGCACACTTCATCCGAGTTACGGATGCAGAGGTAATTGTAATTGTAAATCAGAATTTATGAAGCACTATTCTGAAGTCATGATTGCTGCGATTTGTCAAATGGAAACCATAAAGCGTAACATTTTACTGTTTGTCCTAAGAAGGGCTCACGAACGGAATGCTTTGGCATATATGAGAAATTTTACAAAACGTTATTATGTAAATTTATTAGTCAACGTTACTATTTTCAACGCACACTTTACTTGAAATTAAATTTTTTTCTACATTTTTAGTTTTGAATTGCACAATTTGTTGACAGTCGATATAACAACAATCAGTGTTTGCTTTGCATAATATGAAGGCTTTGTTAATTTTAGTATGCACATCAGGCACATTAGCTATAAAACCAGAGTGCTCGCCAGATGGAGCACTCACAAATGGGTAGACCCACACTGGAGCAATTTCAGGGGCAAAACAGTGCACTTGCTAAGTTCGAAATTCAATCCCAGACGAAGCCTGGCTGTAAGGCTTTTAATTGTATCGATATAAATAAGAAATTATAATTATTATTATAATTTGTTGTTGTATTGTGAGCAGAAAGTAATGGACGCACTGAAGGATCATGCGTCTGCCGTCAGAGAACCTCCGACCATCTCTCCGATCAACATCGATGGAAGGATGGCGCACCGGATGGAAGGAACTGCCAGTCTCTGGCAGAAGATCTACACCAGTCCAGAGCTACACAGGTCAGCCTCGATCAGCTCATATGCACCTCGATCCCTCTGTGGGGTCTTTGGATCACGATCGTAAACAGTGTCATGACAATTCTACAGACTTTTGGCTATGGACCGAAATTTCGCCTAATATGACGTTTCGTCCACAGAATTTTATTGCACTCGACTAGATAGATAAGAAAATGCTGCTTAGATAGAAGCAGGATCAATAAAAGAAATATGTGTAATTGGAAGCTGGATTGATGAAATAACTCATGCTTATATAGAAGAAGGACCAGTGTGAAAATTCTGTTTAATTATGAGCTGGATTGATAAAAAGAATTATGTTTAATCAGAAGCTGGATTGATGAAAGGAATCATGCAATCCAGCTCCTACTTAAGCATGATTATTTGCATCAATCCAGCTTCTAATTAAACGTAATCCTTTTCATCGACCCTACTTCTATTTAAGCAGAATTTTCTCTCGAATCCAGTTTCCAGACGAAGTGCCCTAGATGAAAAGTCATATTAGGTGAAATGTCGGTCGACCAAATGTCTGTAGACAAAGTGTCGTAGAGGAAAAGTCATAGTAGGCAAAAAGTCACAGTAGGCGAAAAGTCATAGTAGGTGAAATGTCATTGTAGGTGAAATGTCGGTCGACTAAATGTCTGCCTACAAATAGTCGTGGAATCTCGTAAAACTATTTTACAGATTGATCTTCCTTAGTGTATGATCGAGTGAATGAATGAATTGTGTTTCTGGTGTGTAGGGAATCGGATGTTCTTGGAAAGGAGACGATGGAAGCAGGGGATGGAAAGGCCTCAGAGGGTCGTGGAGGACAGACTGCGAGAGTCTCAAGTGCAAGACCGAAGAGGAAGAACAGCTTCGACTATTTCAATGCAGTTCAGTTGCTTGGTATGAATCACTTACTCACCAAGCATAAATAAATAAAATGTAGAACATAATGGGCGCCTTGCATGGCTGCCGTCAGTTAAATTCGACTTCTGTACTTGTTTTCATTCTGCAGTTTTTCAGTTTGGATGTAATTAAGACTAAGATAAAAAAGCAGAAATATTTGTGTCCAGAAAATTATTTCTATGATTGCATTTACTGCTTAGGAGCCTCATAAAACCCTTAATCATTATTACTATTATTAATAATAGTAATTATTAATATTAATAATATTAATAATAAAATGATATTGATGCTAATAGGTTAGCTATCTCTTTCACTCATTGCTATCGTGAATCAACGATTCGGCACCATTGCAGTAATAAATATTTGAGTTTTAGCCATCGAGGAATAGTATTTTTATTCTGTACATAATATTCTTAATAGGGTGAGGGATCTGAGGTTATTGATTTGATGGTAGGTGGAAATAAGTGATAATATGATTTCTTTCATAGGTTTGGACGAAGGCGATCAGGAGAGTAAAGATCCTTCGAGTCTTCAAGGCTCCTTCCTCTCGTTTCTCTTCCTCCGTCACCTCAGAATACGAGACCTACAGCGCACTGTAATAATTATCCCTCTTACTATATATTATGCTATACAATGCTATGCTATAATAGACTATAATAGTATTATTGTAGACTAGACATTGGCATTTGACACTGTTGAACACAAGGTTATTATCGAACAATTGTAGATATCTTAAGCCTTCATTCTTTGGTTGGGTTCCCCCTCCCTCAAGGAGCGTTCCCATTGTGTGGTCCATGGATCAATCAGGTCTGCATGGGCCCCGGCTACATCGGGACTCCATCCTGGACCCCTTCTCTTACTTATCCACCTTTCTGACCTTGCATTGCTTCTTCCTTCCAATGCTGTCCTGGCCCAGCAATATACAGAGGATATCCAAATCTACCTGAATTGATTTCTTTAATGATTTAGTTTTCGAATGAATGATGGACTGTATGCCTATTTGTCTTTATACCTACTTACCTATTGGTGAAAATTTTCTATGGCCCTACTTACCTATATGCCTATATGCCTATTCGCCTACTTACCCATGTACCTACTTACCGATACACCTACTTACATATATGCCTACTTACCTATTATTATATGCACATTTCCTGTGACCTTACTTACCTATGCACCTACTACTTACCTATGACCCACTTACCTCTCTATGCCTACAATCCCCTAAATCTACTTCCTATATTATGTCGTTAACTGTATGTCTGGTTTTTGCAGTGTCTTAGCTTTCTCAACTATTTTCGATCCATCGAAAGAACGCTGACAATCAATGACTCTGGACTGACCTGTGATGGAGACCATTACAAGAAAACCAGGTCAGCTTGACCTCTTTTAAAAATAAGTTCAGGTTATGCAGATAATTAGGGGTCAAAAGGTTCTACAGAGTAGGCATGAATATGATTGCCTGGACTGTTTCTTCAATTGTTTCCGTGGTTTTACAGCTATTGGTTTGGAATACATCTTTTTCACACCCTTTTGTTGTGTTTTTTTACAAAATATATTAAAACTAAACAGTCAAACAATGTATTTATGCATGCATTTATGTATGCATGTATGTATGTGTGCATGTATGTGTGCATGTATGTATTCTTTTGTGAATGACTGTTGTCTGCATGAATGATTGTTGTGCTTTAGTCCTCAGAGTCACCGTAGACAGACAATCGGTGCAAATGGTGGACTTGGATCGCACCAGTATATTCACAACACACCAGCCGACTACAGGTAACTACACCATGCATTCGTTCATTCATTCATTCAGTCATTCATTCATGCATTCATTCATCCACTCATCCATTCATGCGTTCATTCATTTATTCAATTCATCAAAAGTTTCTACAGACTATGGGCTTGGACTGTGTTGACAATAGTGAATTATGATCGCGTGGATGATTTGTGGAGTCCAGCGGCAGGGCCCACGTGTATGGCGGAGATGCCTTCTTTCTTTGGACCGATGACTAAGCTTGCTGCTCCTCTTGGTGGCATCTGTTGGGGTCTTTCACGCTGAACTCATAAGTGAGCATTTTGTATCTCAGCTGACTCTATGGTTAAGATGCATGCCTGGAATTCGCTTGTGCTAGCAGCAGAAGCCAGGATGGCAGAAAGACATCCAGCTTATAGATGCACATCTAACTCAGTTTTATCAGAACCGGTTCTGGTACAAGGCAAAACTCCAGAGGGTATAATTGTGAGTGGTGTCGATCAATTGCTGTGTGTTGCAAGTTGTAACCAGCGCCAATCTTCCAACTAAACAGTAAACACGAATTTGAATTAACTTTCTTATACCAAGCTGTATTTATTGATTAATTAGTGGAGTAAATAATAATTTTATAAACCTATAAATTCGCTACACAGACAGTTATGAAAATATTATGTCACTATTACTGTCATAATATCACAAATTCGAAACAAGTACGAAGTAGGCCTGAATAAGCTACAATGCGCAAACTAACCGCATTTTACTTAATTTTGTCGTTTCACTGGTCCACGTAAAATTCGTTTTAAAATTTATTGCAAGGCAAAAAGCTTTGAATACAATCTGAAAATCGTTTTATGAAATTAGTGCATGCTGTTACTCGATCAGTAGGCCTATGCATACACTATATGAATAATTAAAAGTAAATAAAAAATTTAAAACTGGGCGCGATCCCTAACTCTTGCCCCTTGAAGCCAAAACTCTCTGTTACGTCACTGATGTCATTATTCTTATTGTTATTATTTGAGCGATAACATCGTGAATTTTTTTAATGACGTAGAACAGACTATGACGTAACGTTGCAATCTGAAAAATGAGGTGTAAGAGATCTGCATGAAAGATATAAGCCAGGATGGTTCTGCGTGTTAAACTAACATCTTGCCTCTACCCTAACTGGGGTAGTGCCAGTCCCAAACCTTGAGAAAAGAGAGGGCCACGATGATCATATCTTTTGTAACGTTGTCGTTAAATAGCAATTAAAATTCGTTGAGAATTAGTGAAAACCCAAACTTAAAAACAGAGTACTAAAGCAGGACATTTACTATATATATAAGAACTGCTACATGAAGTAATTTGTCTTCTAAGTAGTTTTCTTTCCTTGTCATGAACGACCACATCTAGTGAAAATGATCTGGGATTACTCTCTCCGATGTCGAGTGGGATGAAGGTACACAGGTTGTTAGAGCCTGCGGATGTTGGCAAGTCACCCGAGTACACGTTTGCTGTGCCGGGATGCCTCCCCGCAATGATCCATTGGAGCACCGTTGAGGTATTCCAGACCAAGAGAATTTATTGCACCCGCCAAGTCCAGAGCAAGGGCGGCTCCGCTCTGTCCTTATTTAGGGGCCAAACACCATGTTTAAGTCAGTCAACCCTTTCTGCCTGTCTGTTATAAAAATTACTTCAATTAATTCGAACACAGAGGCTACTATATGATAAAGAGCTCCCGAAGATTACAGGCGCTCTCCCTGTCCAAAGTGCCAGATAGACCTTAGTGTACAAATAAGTATTAAAAGTCTTAAGTTTAATCTTGACAGACGAAGTCAGTGAAGCGAATCGAGGTAGAAGGAGGACTGTCCAACGTCTGAGGGACCCAGCGATTCAAAAAGCACGATCTCCAAAATCAATAAGAAATGCTGGAAGGTGGTCTATATTAAACATTGCCTACTATATTGAAAAATTGTATTGGCGGTGGACCGTAGAGTTAAGGATAACAACGGCGCAGAGCTGAGTAACCGAGTTCGGTGCCCGTATCCCCGTAAGGTTGGCTAGTCCTTCTTTCGCTAGGCTTTGGTTAACTTTAGAGGTTGGCCTATAACGTGATATGGTTCCCTAGCATATGGCTGCCTACAGTTAAATTCGACTTCTGTAATAACTTGTCATCATTCGTTTATACTGTACTTGTAATCATACTGTAGTTTGTTAGTTTGTAATTAAATGAAGTTGCTGTTATTATTATTATTATTATTATTATTATTATTACTACTACTACTACTATTATTATTATTATTTTTCTTAATTGCCCTGAGGTACTCCATTCCCCCAAGGATTTAGAGATTACTAATATTATGCTAAAACCGTTGTCCGGATGGTCAGGCCTCGTCTTCTGGGGGTGAGGGAAAGGTGCCCTGGAAGGCCACAAGACTGTAGCTTTGAATACAGATGGATAAACGCTGGAAAAGAAAGGAAGCCTTGCACCTATCGCCACTAATGGCAGAGATGCGAGCTCCAATTGCGTTAATAAAATCAGTAGCGGAGGGGTTCAGCGGGCCCATGGTCTCAATGGCTACTGGCTAGAAAATGTGGGTGGCCGGGAGCCCCAAATACTTCAAGGTCTGCGGCGCTATGTAGGAGGCAGCACAGGTGTGTACTATCGTGGCGTCCCCAATTATGTAATTATTATTTTATATATTTAAATTACATATTATGAATAATGCATTAAATATGAAATGGCAGAATGAGCGAGACGGAGTTCATGCAGTTCAGTGAGCTTGAAAATCACGACGATTTCTATTTGATGGATGAAGGACGAATTCACGTTCAGGACCAAAGAGGACTTTACGTCATCTACGCATCGGCCACTGAAGACCTCAAGTAGATCCACGCTATCACTCTATTCACTCTATTAAAAATGAATCGATTCTAATCGTAATCTGATATTATAGAAAGAAATAACTCATCATTTTCACTCCAGAACCAGTTTATTATATGACTCGCTATAGAATATAAGACACATTTCCAGAGAAAGTTGTAAATTACGGTCCTCGAGTTTTGTATGGACAGTGAATTTCTAATTTTCTGATCAAGTATTTTGTAACTGACTGTCGTTTGACAGTCAACCACATTAAACGAATATAAATGACTTTTTCACTTTCTTCAGGAATCTGGAAAGCGATTTATTGTTGGTGGCGACCCATTATCTCGAGAAAGACCGCAGTCTGCGATTTGCGTCCAAATTGAAGCGCTCCAACACCAGTGGACAGGCGAGGGAGTCAATCAATCGATCAATCAAATCGATCAATCAAACACCCAATCAATCGTTCAATCAATCAATCAATCAATCAATGAATCGACAGGTCGATGGAGTCAGAGTTGGAGTCCTTCTGTTCCCTCTACCATTCTGGCAGTGTCTCATCCTCTTTTGCTTTTTTAAAACGTGTTTTTCTCGCTCAGCCTTGCGCACTGATGGCGCTTCTGACAGGTGCACTCTAATAGAGGTGCTTTACAAATGCTTAAATGCAATGCATTGTATACAATACATATACAATACATACAAATGGTATAGCGCCTCTTTAGTTCCATCGAAAGCACGGCACCTCTGACTATCGAACTTGTCTTAAAGTCTTTGTTGAGAGTGATTTATAATGTACTCAGATATTGAGTTACTGTTGTTCTTACTTCCAACCAGTTTTTTATGTCGTTCAACTTATTTCGTTGTCATCTGTTGATATGAAATCCAGGCAGAGGGATCGAGCGATGGTTTTACGATCAATGGTTATGGTCATCAGGAAATTGATCGTTTTGGAATTCTTCTCGATCTCTGGACGAATGAGACGGCCTTCCTAGACGCAAAGAAAGAGGTTCTTTTGGCTAAGACTTCTTCTTCCCTTTATTGATTATTTAATAGTGAAATAGTTTAAAACTGCGGTTATTACTTTAAATGTGTTTTTTAAAATTATCTTGTTCTGTTATCTACACTTGAAATTGTAATAAAAAGCATTTGTTTGAATGTCAGATGAAAGCCAACCAGAGGTGGAGTTAAAGCTGATGGTGGTTTAGAATCACTCGGCTTTTAAACTTATAGAATACTAAACAATTTATTTATTTAATTAGGTAGTTTATTTCACAGTAAGTCTATACACTAGGATTAGATTAATCTAATATGGATGATGTTCAATTATTATTATTGTTATTATTTTTTTGCCTGAGGTAGAATGATCTCTCTATGAAACTAAACTAAGGTGTACCATACAATTGGAGTTATTAGTCCTCGACCCTGGTGGTCTGTTTGAACGTGATTCTGAACAAAACGGCGTTGAATCTTTGGGCGCATATGGATAAACGCAGAAATAAGTTCGGTTGCCCTCCTGAGTGTCTCCTGATATGGCATTCATTGTTATTATGTTTAGATTAATTATTATCAATTTTCAATTAATTATTGCTGTTAGTTAATTATTAGACTGATTGAGACGTGTTTTGGTTTCAGCTGTTGGATTGTTTCATGGAGTCCTACTGTCACGTCTTTGATCGAGATGAGAAGAGACGTCTTGCTCAGTGCGTGACAAACGTCATGCATCGTCGACCACGCTTTGACTTTCAATCGCCTTATTTCATCAAGTCATATCGATTGGAATGCGACTGTCTCCGGACTGAAACGAAAATCATCAAATCCATTCTTGACAATCAGGTCACCTGCAATCATCAAATTCAATCATCAATTCAATCATCGATTCAATCATCAATTCAATCATCAATTTAGTCATCGATTCAATCATCAATTCAATCAATGTGACATCCTGGAGTCGTATCAGAGTCGTTTTGCTTGTGGTTGCATTTTCCAGTGCAGCAGCTAGGGTTTGGAATGGCCTTTCTCTTGAGTTATGTCTCTTCCCTAAATCGTGTAGACGTTATGGTCATTTGGAAACTTATTCTTTTGTCTGGGATGGAGTTGGGAACGCTTTGGAGAAGTTATCTTTAAAGGACGCTGTATTAATTTTTCAATGAGTGAGTGAATTGTAATTACTGTTACAATGTATGTGTGTATGGCATGGAAGCCAGTTGCTTAGAAAGGAGTTGAAGACTAATTGGTAGCATTTATATAAATAGATGATAATATTAAAGTTTGTTCATTTTGTGTGTGCATAAATGTTATCTTTTCCTTATAATTATTAAGTTCGACCAGCTGTGGTTACCAATCTCTTCGCTCGGCCTTTAGAGGCGACTTTCCGCATGCTCTCTCTGCCACTAGACGGAATGGAGCTTTCACAATTGTGTGTCCCTCTGTTTGGAATTGCCTTCCTTCTCACCTGTTATGTTTTTGTCATAGATAGAGGAGCAGAGAGAGTATACCAGTCGCATCTGTCGTGGGGATGAACAGCAGCAGCAGCATCTGTGGGGAATGCCACATGACGTTATCAGGAAGCAACTTGTTTCCGTCAACAGCAACAGGTTGCCATGGTTACCTTGGTAGCAGATATGGCTTAGAGAAATATGATGATGATGATGATGGTAATAGAGATGAATTGATTATGATGATGGTGATGATGATGATGATGATGATTATGACGATGATGACGGTGGTGAAATGAAGAGGAAGAGAAGGAGAAGGAGGAGGAGAAGGACGTGGATTATGAGGATTGTGATGATGTTGATGACAATAATGAAGATGATGATGATGACGGTGATGAAGATGCTCCTGGCGGTGATGATGATAATTACTGTAGTGATGATGATGGTGAAATTTAGAATGCAGATAAGAACTGGATCCGTTTCTTTGGTGTCTACAGATCCGTCCTGAAGGATGTCTATCTACTTGAATTCCATTGGTCCTTGGCTGTGGCCAGCCAAATACCTGCTGCACTGAAACACGCCTTTTGGGTGAGTTGCATGACTGGGTTTAATGTCTCTTAAGCCCAGGAATCGGTTTAAATAGCATTACCTAGCATAACATAACATTGCATAATGTAGCATGACCTGGCATAGCATGGCATGGCATTTAAATGCACATCACATCAATGACATCATGATTTAGCATAGCCTAGCATAGCATAATGTAGTACAACCTAGCATAACATAGCATGACTTAGCATGACTTAGCACAGTCTAGCATGACATTGCATTGCAAGGCATAGCATAACATAGTATGACTCCCACATTATGCTATGCTATGTTATGCCAGTCTATGCTATGTTATGCTGTGCTGTGATAAGCTATGCTGTATCATACTATGCTTTCCTATGCTAATCTTCCTTGTGTTATGATATGATGTGTTGTGCTGCATTTGATGACGTGTAATATGTCGGGAGTGAGCTTTTGAGTTCTCTGATGGTGTGTTGGTCTGTGTGGTCAGGAGTTGTTCAGGGTCCATCAACCCGACTCTGTAACGACAATGGTGGAACTGGAGAAGAAGATGCTGGAGTGTGCGTATAGCGACTGGGAAAAGATGCCAACAATGGGTGCCTCCTACTCGCAGCAGATCCAAAAAGAGGTCAGGCGATTTCTACTTCTCTAGGAATGTAAAATATGAGATGAATTATTCAACCGTGGGTCAAAGACCATGAATGGTGTTGTAAGGTTAGGCTGGCTGATGTAGGGTATGTGCTACATCCCAATAGGTAAGATCAGGTAAGTTGGGAATAATGCATCAGGTTAAGTTGAGGGAATTAACCATAACCATAATCACAGTTTTTTTATTGCAGGATATGATGAGGGTAGATAGGGTAAGGTAATGAAAGCAAAGTTTAGAAGGTGAAGGTCTTGAGGGATAGGACAAGTCACCCACCATCATATGCCGAGGCTAAGAAAATGAAGTTGCTGCTGCATCATACCTACAACTATCTGAGCCTGACTCTTTGGTTCCCTTTGGAACATTTCGGAACAATGTTCATTTGGAGTATTGTCTTGGAGTGCTCATTGTTTCATTTTTCAGCTCTTTGCTGGTGTCTTCATTGAGGATCCGCAGCTCGTCTGCGAGGCAGCGCAGACTCTGGCTACTCAAGCGGAACAGCAGTCGATGAAGAAGTCACTGCATGATCGCCAGCTCATCACCCTCGGTTGCCTTGGTAACATGCTTGAAATGATCACCCTGCGATCACGATTGATTGACGCCGCCTGGCAGAGCGAAATCCTGGCCAAGGTTTGTGCTGGTAAAATTTGCAGTAAAATTGGTAATTTGATCATGACTTACTGCAATTTATTATTATTATTTATATTATTTATATATAATAATAATTCTAACTTCTAACATTACTACTAATAATAATAATAATCATGATATATTTTGTTTATTCAATTTAGACTGATAAACTGCAGCATGATTCATGATGGTAGGTACAGCAACTTTTAAGACAGGAGTTGAATTTGATTATGACTATGTCATGTTTTATATAATTTCTGCAGATCTATAAGAAGCAGATGACTGATGTGGGAGTGGAAGATTGTCATCTCTACATGAGATTCGTACAGTTCGAATTCGCTCAGGGAAAGGACACGGGTACGAAACCTCCGTCCGTTTTTGCGAGTCCACCGAAAGAGGACCCACGACTTGACAGGTGTGGATATGAGTGACATAGCTTTGCCATACTCACCTCATTCTACATTACATTCATTCCCTTACAACACGTTCCACGCCTTGCATCACTTTACAATACTTTACCCAACAGTATCCTGTATTTTTATAATGATTTTCCTGAAAGAACAACAGTTCTTTGTCTGTGGCCTTAAATTGATTAATTTATTGGGTAATGTGATATAATCAAGCATAATTTTTTGGGTTGGTGGAATTTGACCGGTTGATGCCTTGTAAATTATTCACTGGCGCAATAGAAGGTATAAATTACACTCTGGTATTGTATTGTTTTGCATTGTATTTAGACATTTGTAAAGTGACTCTAGTTGTCTAGTTGGGTGAACCGTTCAGAAGTGCTGCAAGTGTGTGAGGCCTCACGAGAAGAAACAGGTTGTGTGAAAAGTGAAAGAAGCCGGGAGACTTCTAAATAGAATTTTTAGAGTGAACAGAAAGAGAAGGTGCATTCCAAAAGAGGGCCAATTGTGGCAAATGATCGAGATCAAGCTATCAGTTCTAGTTCGAGGAATTAATAGGTTAAGTGTTTTGGATGAACGAAGTGGATTGGGAAGGATGCTGAATGAGGCCGAAGTATACTTACATGAAGCAGATATTTTGGGGCAAAACCCCACTGACCCTTGAAGATTAGAATGAGAATTGTAAATTGTACATGAGCATAGAGACAGAGCCAATGATAATATCGATTCAAACGAAGTCTCCTCTGTTTCTTACCGAAGTGCCTCTTCAGTTAATCAGAGCGATTTTCAGTTCAGATTTTTTGGAATGAAAATAAATTGAATTTGTAGAGTTCCAACACTTCTCGATTCCCCATGAGGGAGATGAATTTAGGAAGAGCACTTTACTAGATGACCAGATGAAGCCCGCAAGACTTGAGTGGTTTTTTTATGCTGGATTTTTTTAAATTGGGATGATGTGCTAATGCTAAAGGTGAAATGAGTGCAGCTGGTCATCAAAAGTTAAACCAATGAAGATGATGGATGGCATTGAATGGTTAATGTTTACATTTGTTTGTGGTGTTGTGTCTTCTTTAGGTTTACTCCGAACTTTCTCTACCTTGCAGTCAACGAACTGGATGAGAGTCACGTCGGTCGGTTCAGTTTTAGAAATCTTGAAGGCATCTTACAGGTGAGATGGTGATTACATGTTTGCTTAGGCTCATCCCACTTGTTAATTGTTTATGAGATGCCTTATAAATTATCATTTTACTAGTATTGGTAATACTATTAATGATGATAATAATAATAATATTATTTTTACGTACAGTTATTATTATGGCAACAGATGACAATAGACTCTTTCATTTAGAAATGTTTAATATAGACTTACAATTCATTTGTTGGTTCATTGATTATTAATGTTAATATTGTTTGTTTGTGTTTAGATGTTTCGTGATAAGTCTGTGGACAGCCTTCGAGCCGTTCTCTCGGCTCAGGTCGTCCACAAGAACAGCCTCATCTGTGCCATCCAACTCTCCGAGATCTGCCATCAGATGAAGGAAATACCTTCCACTCATAGGTTGTTACTCCAGATGATCTTATCTTTCACAATTATCATAATGTGTAAAGGCTGAAATGATGTCGTATATGACTTGCTCCTGCTATTTTCAATGAGACGATCAACAGACGATCTGTATTATTACCCTCAGTCATGATGTAATTGTAAATTAATTACATCTGGGACTAATACATAAGGTATATGAGCCACAATAAGTGATCATCTTTACTGATGCATTGCGGGCGATGTCTGTGATCGGCTATTTAATGAATAAAGTGACTTCCAGGACTCTACAGGATTACTTTGAAAGTATAATCACCAAGGAGTTCATCTAGATTTATGCTAAACCAGTCAATAAATTTTCCTTTGAACACATTTTATTTATATTGCAAGTTTTATATAGTAAGTCGTCCTATTTTGGTAACAAAGACAAACGCGATTTATCCGGCAAAAGACCTGGATGTAGCCACACACATAATCTAGGTAAATGACCCAGTTGTCGTCAGTGTCATAAACCTTCCATATTGGTCCTAGATTACATCAGGGCTCTTCTTCTGTCATTTGTAGATCAGTCACTCCTCCAGTGGATGCAAAGAATGAGAAGAACATGGCCAGTCTGACGGTGGATCTTGGGAGCAGCGCGGTGCTCATGAGCAAAGAGCTCGTGTTGAGCAACGTCAAGAAGCGAGCACCTCAGGCTTTCATTTCACTACAGCTGGAAAAGGTAAGTTATTAGTCCATTCATTCATTTGTTCAGTTTTTATGGAACTTTTCAGAATGTCTTTTAAAAACATCTAAGTCCCAGTCTTGCAAATAAGAATAACGTTATTTCTTTTCCAATTGTGATCATTTTAAACTCGTGTTTGCATCTGTTCTGTACAATCAATTGGTCAATCAATGAGAATTGGTTGATTGAATAATTGGTTGTTACAGTGTGTATTCGAATGGATTGTTGGCTTTTGAAGGTTGCCTATCGTGACCAAATGTTGACCGATTTCGTGAACAAGAATTCGCAGATGTCAACCACTTTGAAGAACCCAATTGAAATGGAAAAGCTCAAAAGGTTACCGACAACAGACTATCGTATTTCATGAAGATGTCAACATCATCATCTTCATCATCATCATCTTCGTTGTCGCTGTCATTATATCATCGTGATCGTCATGTCATCATCACCGATACCTTCGTCTTTTTCATCATTATGTCTGCATCATTATTATTATCACTGCCACCATCATTGACGTCGTCGTCAGCATCATCATCGTCATCATCATCGCGTTGTCGTTGTCATCATTGTTGTTGCTCCTTGTATTTAAATAATTGGAAGTTGAATTCTTTTTAAAGGAAGCTGATCGTCAAGTTCTGTGAGGATCTAAATGGTCGAATTGTACAGCACTCACTAAGAGCGCAGATCATTGCATGCTATGACAGCATACTTGGACTCATTGAAGATTATCCAGCGATTAGGTAGTCAATCAAGCAATCAATCAACCAATTAACCAACCAATCAACCTACAAATGATCAGTCAACCAAGCAATCAAACAACCAATCAACTGACCAAGCAATCAATAAGGTGTCATTGTTCCCATTGATTTCAGTCTATGCTTCCAGTTCGAGGCACTAGACTTGACTACAGACTTAATTCATCATGATATATTTTTCAATTGCCAAGTACTTAGACAGGTAACAGACTTAGAAGTACTAGCATACTTGGACTTCAGGCTTGCGTGTACTTGGAAATAAAAGCTCGCTTTGAAATCTCTATATATACTTGAAAATTACTAAGTACTTAGGCACAAGAACATAGTTGGTATTCTTAATATAGTTTGTGTGTAATTGGACCTCACGAAATACTTGGTTGTTTTGGTATATTTGGAAATCACTTAGAACTGCATATACTTGGGCATCACAGCATTTGGATGTCATGAATATAGTCACGTTTGCTTATAATTGGTGACCTTTTTGAGCTTTTCCATTTCAACTGGATTCTTCAAAGTATTTGACATTTACGAATTCTTATTCATGAACTTAACAATCAATGCCACATTGATTGTAACAACCAACTGTTCAATCAAGAGGTCAACTACACTCATAGTCATTGATTGTTGGATTGATTGTACGGAACACATAATGTAATTGATGTGTGTTAGCGGTTGTGTCTTAGAGATAAATATTTTATGATTGGAGAACCGAACGAGAGGAAGTCAGTCGATGAGGAGAACGGAATGGAGCCTGACCCAAGGTGAGCCTCTCTTGTCCAACATGGATGCTCTCTGTCTGGGTATTAAACACCTTTCATGAGGCTGTTGCTTTCGGCAGCACTTCAATTGTTATCTGTGGGTGTACAAGCCACAATAGATGCTGATATCTTGAGCCATTTTTCTCTGATAGTCGGTGTCTTGTTGAATAAGGCTGTTCAGTTCTTCCACCAATATTGTCACTTGCCAGCCAATGTGTGCTGGTAATGATAATATTAATTATAATAATAATAAAAATGGTAATAATATGGGATATTGTTGTATTATAATACTGATGGTAGCTAGAATAATTATAGTATTAGTACTATAATGCTAATAGCGATTATAATGATATATAATAATAATAATAATAATAATGATAATAATTATAGCAATAATACCTTTCCAGATCACTGATTTTTTTTCTGTTCTTGGACAGTTTTTTAACCTCAGAGATCAGAACTACCTTGGGTAAAAAATGATGATAATAAATGTATTAATGAATAAATTCTATTAATGATAATTGCAATTGATTGTTGGAGGTGTTTCAAGCGACGTCCTCGGTTTGTCCTATCAGAGGACGGTCGGTCTTTGCTCAACATTTGGTTCATTCCACATCCACTCGAGATCCTAACAATGTTCAGACAACTCAGCGATCAAGACACACGACTGGCGCTCACTCACTTACTTACGATCGTCGGATCTCTGCACGACATTCTCCAGTTCCTCTTTGCACATGCTCGACTGGGAACCGCCTGGAGGTTTCCGTCAATCGGTGGAAATGGAATGACGGCCGACTGGGGAGGAACGGACGCCATTGGTATGCTGCTGGAAAGGCTCTTTCAATGAAGATTTTCGTTTATTTTTAAACTGATAAACCGCTGTTTTATTACAAGTACAGTATGAAGGAGTGATGACAAATTATGGGCCGACAGGTCGAAGTTAACTGTCGGCAGCCATGCAAGGCGCTCATTACATTATGTATACATCTAATTTTTCCGACGCCGCCACCTAGCGAAAGAATGTCCAGTCAACCTTAGGGGGATGCGGGTGTATCCGTGTTTTGCAAATTCTGTGTTTTTAAGTTTGAATGGTGATGATGATGGAAATATTTGCTTACCACTATATCAGTTCATGCCACTGCAGTCGATATATGTGTACGAAAGCGCTTCTATTATTTATGCATGCATCATGCATGTGTAATTTGTGTCTATTGTATTTAGATATATAAAATAATGTGTATATTATGTTGAACTATTTATCTGAGGATAATAATCGTAGTCGATAATTAATCGGGTGATGAGGATGATGAGTTTTGTAGTACCATGATGATGATATGCTGATGATGTTAATGATGCTGCTGCTGATGATGATGACAATGACATAAGTGATAGTACTAAAGATGCGGATGATGACCATCTCTTGAAAGGTGCTGCATTGAGAGAGCTTCAGAAGCAGATGGATAATTTGCCTTTGAAGACAGACCCTCAGCAGATTGGTCGGCTGCTTCTCTTACGTCGTGACGTCATCTTCCAACAATTCGATGTCGTCATCAGACATACTCTGCGCGACCACTTCCTCGCCACTGGAAACATTCCAGCATTCAAGGTCAGCCATTGGATCAACAAATGAGGAATAATTATTCATCAAAAGTTAATTAATTACTTAAGTATGAGGGGTTCCCTGCTATTGGGATCAAAGTTCCTTCAAGGCCCTGGATTCTGCAATGTAGGTGTTGTAAATATTGTTGTAGCATTATGAATTTAGATTGATTGATTGAGTGGTTGTTTAGTTGATTGATTGACTGATCGATTGATTATCGATCGATTGAAGTGATTGATTGGTTGATTGATTGATTGAATAGATAAAGGTCTTAATATGAGAGAAAAGTAAATGAAGTTAAGGACAGGAGGCACTAATGATTTCTAATAAGGTTTCTGTGCTTGGTATGATGTTGTTTACCAGCGCAGTGTGATGTAATATAATTATGAGGAGATATTTATGTGGCGCCAGTCTTATGAATGTTTGCGCTCTGTGTTTGTGTGAAAGGCGGTGACAAGAGGAATGCATTGTGGTCTTCACCATTTGAGCAACGCTGGCAAACCAACGGTTCTGTCAACCTCACTGAACGTTCCTGAGCCACTGGAGACTGGAGATGCATTGGCTGTGAAGCTCTATCCTTGGAGGAACTTCATCAACAGGTAGGCAACACCTGTAGACACCAACAGCAGGTGAATCATTGGCCTGAACAGGTATTTATTATTTATTTACAAATTGAATTTGAAACGTGTATAAGGTCACATCGAAATGTGAATCTGAGGCGTGGATAGTCAGTCAATCGCCAGGAGAAGATGCACTTAGATTTCCAATTGCTTGAAGGCCAAGAGGAAATAGTCAGTTTGAGTCGCTTTTTGAAGGAAGGTAGTGAATTTGAGCTATGAAGTGAGAGAGTGGCAGTCGATTCCGTCAAGTACAGGTATTTTATATGAGCCACGATGACGCTCAATGGTAGGCAACGAGGTAAGGTATCTTCATTGCCACAGCTGGACTGCTGAAGTTGACTTTGTGTCGAATGGTTGGCGTTTCCTTTGCCGTTCTTAATTAAAGCTTCTCCAGCGAGATTGGTGTTCGATCTGTGAGTATTTTGAGAAGTTATCTTGCCTGGATAAGGTTTGCTCAGTAGTGTAATGTGTAATGTGCTGGGGTTTCAGTCGGTTGAATGATTAGCGACTGTTGTAAAATCCAAATCCTGTTGTTCTCCTGTTTGTAGCAATGGTCCGTTTGAGATGCAGTTCTGGCAATGGCAACTCATTGAGTATCACATACAGACGTGTCTCTGTGGACTGACGGACGTCAATCGGTTCGTTCCATTTTACACACCGTCACTTGATATGCAGTCATACGCATGAAAATTAATAAATTAATCTACTTTTATGATAGCCAAGTGTGCAACGATTCTGTGAGGTCAATTACCAGTGGATATATATATATATATATATATATATATATATAAAACCCTTGTCACGATATATATATATATATATATATATATATAATGTATATATATATATCATGACAAAGGTTTTATTGGGTTAGAGCCACTGCAGGCTAACCTGTAATGCCTAATAGCCTATCTCTCCTTTGTTTTTCTCCAGTAGTGGTACTGTGCTGCCTCTTTTCCACTGATTAATTAAAAGGCTCCAATTAAGTTCGTCTGCTTGCACTTCTCTCTAATTATTTTATTTATGCGTAGATGATACTTGGTGCAGTGATAATAATCACTGAGTTCTATTGTTAAAAGCGTTTGTATTTCCCAGGTGATAATATTTGTCGTCTGCTTCTATTCGCAGGCGAGTTGCGAATGCGGAGTTGGTGAGCACGGCTCTGTTGATGGAAGATGTTCTCATGTACGGAAGTCAGGATCCTTCGTCTTTTGCTTCCCCGTCTGACGACTCCCCTACGAACCCAGATGATGCGGGGAGTCGCAGGGGGTCGTACGTTGGCCTTACCACTGGGAAGAAGAGTGGGGGGAAGCTGTCGCAGGTCCAACAACCGTTGGAGTCATACGTCGTCATGAGGTCATTCCTATTTCTCTGGAAAAGACTGGAGAGGTTCAAGAGTAACTGGGTGGCAACAAGGCTTGGGGTTGATGAGCCAAACACAGTCGCTCTCTACAAAGCATCATGGTATATTGACATAAACTAATCCAATCTTATCTCATTTAAATGAAGACACTGCCTTTTCTCCTCTAATGTAATGTTCATTGATTCATTGATTCATTGATTCATTCAGTCATTCAACTACTCCAAAGCACTCCCAACTCTTGCCAAAGAGGTAAGTTTTCAATGGCCAGAAGAGAGTTGCAATAGTCAAAGCTAGAGTAGACAGATGCATGAACTACTGAATTCAAGGAGGATGCAGATCATCTCCCTTCTAATAATCTTTTATGGTATGGTCTCTTTTGCTACTCTAGTATGGATGGCGTTTTCTGTTCGGTTTGCTGTTTTAAAATATCAGACAGACTGAGAGTGATGTCGAGAGACACAGAGACAAACAGACAGACAGAGAAACCAGGAGACATAGAGAAAGAGAAGGAGAGAGCCAGCCAGACAGAGAGTGACAGAAAGGGAGAGAGTCGTCTGAATGCGTGTTGTTCATCTTTCCTTTTCAGTCGTGACTATCGGAAGGAAGTGATGCTGTCGGTGATGCAGAGCATAGCCAGGGACCACAACCAACCAGAGATCTATGATGCTTTGGCTGCAGAAGAGGAGTTGATTCTCCTTCCAAAGGGAGTCTCAGAAACGGAATCGAAAACGCGCCAGGCAGGAAAATCCATCAGTTTTAACTCTAAAAATGTTAATGTCTATTTTGAAAGTTAAATTAGCTTCTTCGTTACCTGGGCTTTGTCAGTGAATGAACCTGTAATCCTTAACTTTAGTTTCGAAATCCTTATTTACCAGAGCTGCGTCAAGTCAGAGAGGTTGTACGGAGATCTCTAATGAAGATCCGAGTTCAATTGCCAAAAAGACTGAGTTTCACAGAGAACATCCTCTATTATGTGCATTACCATTATTTAGGTTTTCAGTGGATTGAGTTCAGTTCCTAAGCTCAGTATTTCGATTGTTGTATTCAAGTTTGTGGGTTAAAGTTTATGACTGTGTTTATAATTTGGAATTCATTGTTTAAAAGTTATAATTTTAAGTGTAGCATATTAAGTTTAGTATTTATTAATTTAGAGTTTATCACTTCGAACTCTTTCTTTCTTGTTAAGCAAGTTGAGTTCATTATTTGTTTTTAGTATTTCTTAAATTTTATTGTTTGGAGCATATTCTTACAGTGTAGTCTTTTTATTCTTACAGTGCAGTCTCTTTATTCTTACAGTGCAGTCTCTTTATTCTTACAGTGTAGTCTTTTTATTCTTACAGTATAGTCTTTTTATTCTTACAGTGCAGTCTCTATTCTTACAGTGTAGTCTTTTTATTCTTACAGTGTAGTCTTTTTATTCTTACAGTGTAGTCTTTTTATTCTTACAGTGTAGTCTTTATAGTTTAACATTTACAATTGTTTTGAGTTTATATGATTTTCATTTTCTGTCTATTCAGCTGGTGAAGCTAATTGAGCGTTTTGAATGTCACCTGATTCTCGAAGTAAAGAAGAAACTGCAGAAGGAACTGACGCTGGCATTGGCCGAGAGGACGCGGGAGGAGAACGCGCTTCCAACTGACCTCTGGAAAAGACCGGTCAGTCTGCCATCCATGCGATGCCAATCAGAAAGGGAGGCGCTGCTTACAGGCACTATATAAATGCCCAGAGGCTCACATACAATCATGTATACACAGTTTGATCCAGATACGCTGAACATCCATGCCATCTGTCAGTGGTCGTTGGATTCCGTTGTTTGGTTCCACGCTTGTGCGTGGGCCCACCACTTGTGACTCTTTTCAGCGGACTGTTCATAGTTTTGCTAATTTATGTATTTTACTCGTTCAGTTGGACATTTAACACCATTTAGACCAGCACAGAGAGTGCCTCTGAGTAGATATCATGAACGGGCGCTATATAAATGCTCAATTACATACACCTATGCCTACATACATCCAAGTATACATACACAATTACACACACACTCACACATGTGTTTGCTAATTACAATAGTAATGAGAGATGGTTTTGTTGACTGTTTATTTAGTCGATTCGCGAGTCCTTTACTCTGACGAAGCCACAGGTGGCTGAGGACTTCATCGCTAGGTTGATGACAGATGCAGAGGTTGGCGAAGACAAAGTCACGTTCAGCAAAGACGCTCTGAACGATCGCTTGAACGAACTGTCTCAGAGCGTGATGGCCAGAGAGAAAATGACCTACGAAAGGTTAGGAGTTCATTCAAAGTATGTCCACTAAGTCTTAGGCCTCCCTTTGTGTTTATGAGAATTTGTATTTATACACTTATCGATGTATGCATTTGAAAGTTTGTTGTTTAAACTTTATAATATAATTTAGAATTTAGTATGTCGAGTTATTATTTCGAGTTTGTAATTTTGAGTTCATAATTTCGAGTTCATTGTTTAGAGTTTATTATTTTGTGTTTATGATTTAAAGTTTATTGTTTAGTGTTCGTAATTTAGAGTTTATAATTATGAATCTATTGTTTAGAGTTCATTGTTGTGAGATGTTTATCTTTCTTATAGTTATTCTTCTTTCTACGAGAATCTACTTCGAACGAATCACCAGACACTCTACCAGAGGGAAAGGGTCTGTAGTCCCATCGATTTCTAATTAGTTTATTTATTAGATTGGCTTTCAAGGTGTGGGAAGGCACAAGAGGGTCATGACATCTAGAAGACAAGTGGGTTGATGTAAGTGAAGGTAAGCTAAGGTAAATCGAGTAAAGGTAAGTTAAGGTAAGCTAGGAAATGTGAAGGTAGGCTAAAGCATGTCAAAATAAGCAGTTAGGGCATGTAAGGTATGCTAAGGTATTGTCAAGGTAAGTCAAAGTAAGTGCTTTTGTGATTGGTTTTTTTTCGTTTTTCATTAGGATATAAAGCATCTTCGCGATCAGCTGAAGTCTCACCAGTCAAGCGTATCCGTTGAGGTTCAGTTCCAGTTGGCTGAGTCGAGTCAGGATCTGTTGATGGAGGTGATTGCTCTGCGAGCGAAGGTGAAAGAGATGAAGGAGACGAGTAAGAGGCAAGAGCAGGATGCTCGCGATCGAATACGCCAGGAGTACGATGATCTCGTTCATAGCCTTGTCAGATCAATCTTCGATCTCAAGACGAAGTTCGATGAATTCAGGTAAGTTTAGAGTTATTAGTTGTTATTGTTATTGTTATCATCATTATTATTATGATTATTATTTTGTTTGCCTAAGGTAGATATGATCCCTCAGGCTCTTAGAAACTAAATAACATAATTATGTTTAATCAAGTTTTGAGTTTGTGGTCCTCTTTCCCAGGGTGGATTGTGAAGGTGCCTCTAAAAGCAATGATATTTAAATACTGAGTGCAAATTGATGATCTCTGAAAAAGATAGACAATCTTCTTATTTTATTATTATTTTTATTATTATTATTATCATGATCACCGACTGTGATTGATTGATTGACTGACTGACTGACTGGTTGATTGATTGAGTGATTGATTGACTGACTGGCTGACTGACTGGTTGATTGATTGAGTGATTGATTGACTGACTGACTGACTGACTGACTGGTTGATTGATTGATTGAGTGAGGTTGGTTGTTGTGATTGTTCTGTCAGGAAGGATCTCTACGATGACATTCTGGAGAAGATCAGTTTAACTCGAACAGAGTCCATCGACGCAGTCAGTCGCCTCGCTCAAAGAACAGGAGCTAGCGCAGGTAAATACACCAATGTCACCTAGAATAACACCACCTGCAAAAACGCCATTAACACCACTGCAACACCATCAGCTTTTATTGCTCCTGTTGTTGAACACCAGTCATTTATTAGTAGCATGTCTTGTGAGTTGAAACTTCCAGAAATCTTAAACTGCATAATGTTCCATCACAGTCTATCTCTGCTTCCTCTTTAGATGCGGAAGCGATGAAGCGTAGCCTAGCAACGACGCAGCAGCTGCGATGCCTTCAGGAGGATAAGCACGCGATGAACATCCTGTTGCTGAAACTGAGAGCGATTAGCAAATGGAGACAGCAGCATGATACAAACGTTCATGCCAAACAAGTATTCATCTCTTAATGACAAAGATAACTTCTCGTTAGATTAATTGTGTTGCAATTAGACAATTATTACTTCTTTGTTGTCTTTTAAATTACTTATTTTAGATTATTTGGTTACAAGTTGAGTATTTATTGTTTTGAGTGTCATTTCACTATTTATTTGTCTAAGAGTATTTTTGTACTAAATTAATAAAATTCAGTATAGATTCAGTTTTGCCAGCACTAACTTGATAATGTTTGTCTATCAGGCAAAGTCTATTGTGATGGGATGTGGTTGTCCACTGTAGTATAGGGCATTCGGTCTGTGACTAGATCAATATGATCAATATAATTGATTCGATCCAGCTCCTTTCACTCACAATTGCTCAGCTCCATCTTTTTATTCTTCAATCAATCAGTCAATCAATCAGTCAATCAATCAGTCAATCGATCAATCAACCATTGGTTCATCGCCTGTAGGCGTCTGATGCCTTTCTGACCACGTCCCTCCACACCTCTGTTCATTTCAGTGCAACTCAGGTTTGTCATTGGTCATTAGATAATAATACTTAATAAATGCATAAAATTAATAGTTATGCTGGAGATGGATTGTCAGTTTAATGGGGAGCTGATTGGTCAAGTGCACACCTTCTGACTATGAGATTATAAGTTTTAGTTTCTTGATCTGAGATGGTTACTGTTTATGGAGCCTTGATAAAACGCTACACTCAATTAAAGAGCAACATACTTGTGCATAATCTTAAGACTTTTCTTTTCTCTAGGGGTTCTTGCACTGGCAGTGCCTCTGATTAGGTTGTACTGTGAGTGGCGCTTCATAAATCCGTAAATAGAATAGAAATAGAATGAAATAATTGTGTTGCGTTTTGGCAGAAATCGTATCTGATGAAGATGGTGGAGACGAGCGAAAAGGATCGCATCAAGAATCGAATGACTTACGAAAAGGAGAAGCGGCTTCTACAGGAACAGATGAGCGCTCTTCGCTCAGCGCTCAAGATCTCCCAGGCTGAGAATGACGCCATTCGAAAGGATCTGGAGAAGGAGGTACAAACAGGTGGCTCTGGGTTGCTCGATTAGGCGTAGCGGCACATGCCAGGGCAGAAATTTGATTTTCAATATCTGTCCCACATTTGCCCCATAGCAATCGCAGTGATGATGGCACGATTAGATGGCAAGGAGAGGATTGGCCATCCATCCGCCCTCGTATGCCGAGGCTGTGAAACTGAAGTCGATGACACTTGATACCCAGGCATACTCTGTTGCTCTTCCTTGTTTTAGTTTTATTGAATGTTGGCCATTAGGAATCTGCTTCACTGCTTCATAAGTGTAAGCCAGTTGCGTTTTACTTGTAATTGTAATTGAAATCAGAACTTTGGGCATTACCTGTGTTCAGATGAGAGAGAAGACGGACAAGAGTCACTCGACTCAACAACAGGCTCTGAGTCTGAAGCAACTCGAAGAGGCTCGACTCGCAAAGATCAAGAAACTGGTCAGCAGATTAATAGTCATTGTCACTATTGCCATGTTCATTCATTCATTCATTCATTCATTCATTCATTCATTTGGCTTATATAGTGCAAATAAAAAATAACCTACTCAGACAGGCACTCACAGCCCAATGCTAGGGATAAAGTCAAGTTTTCAGTTGCTTGTAAAAGGTATATCCAGATATGTGTTTAACCAGAGTAGGTTCTTTAAAGGGGTGCTATGTAAATGCTCAGAATTAATTTATGAAAATGATATATGTATATATTGTTTATGTCGTCATGATTATTCATTATCAGCTTCATCGTCAGTGAAATCCTCATCTTCATTATCTGCATCATTATGGTACTATCATCTTCTTTGTCATCATCATCACCATCGTTTTCTGCGACTGGTTTTCTTTGAGTGCATTGGAAGTCACGAATTCACGGATTCGGTTAGCGCTGATGATGACTGTGTTTTTTGGTTGTTCAGTGCACTGAGTTGGAGGAGAACAAGGGTCGATTGCAGATGATGTCAGAGGAACAGGAGAAGAACCGACGACTCCAGTTACTCAGCCAGGAGAAGGTCAAGAAGGACGTCGACTCCGTACGCAAGCAGCTCCAGCTTGAACGAACGCTCAAGCTCAGCGCCTTCCAATGTCTCGAGGACTTACGGGCAGAGGTTGGATCGAACCAATCATCTGGGTTGTCCTTTATGGGTTCTGGGAGCAGTAGTCGGAGATATCTCTCGGACTATTTGCAATATCTGCAACTTCATCTCGTTCCTTGCGCTGTGTTGATTTGATTGTCTTGATCTATTTGTTCCTAGGACTAAGACTGCCTTATCCCAACACCAGGTGTTTGCTGTTGTGAGGTCATCTGCCTGGAATAACCTTCGTCCATCACTAAAGGCTAAACTGATGACTGGTTTCTCTCCATCAGCTTTTCGCTCTTCAAAGGCGTTTCTTTTCTCCCTGGGTTTCCGTGCCGAGATCGCCTCTGAATAGTTATTCTGAGAGACGCTATAACTCTAAAGATACGATATGATAATGCCTGTGGTGTGAAAGACTTTGTCAAAGCTTTTCCAGGTTTCATTCAAAATCTTACCCAGCTATAGTAGTACAAAGAAAGGATCCATTTAAGTCAGATCATTGCTCTCTTGCAGACTGTATGCGATATTGTTTAGCTAGAAACTTCACAGCTACTTAGATTGTCATTTCCACAGTTTCACATGTGCCTGAATTCTGTAATTATTTGACAGCAATTTCTCTGGCTCCAATTAGAAGCGCAATCGATCAGTTCTTCCTTGAAGTTGCTCTTTATAAATGCAAGATATCAACAACAATTCAATATATTTGTGATATCTAACTATAAGACCTTTGCGACAAAGTTCATCAGATGAATGGGTTAATTGGTTGGCAACTGCAGAATGTCTCTGTTGGCTTTTAAAATTTATTGCAATCGATGTCATCGATCGTTCAACAGAGCTGAAATCGGAGTTTTATTTGGTAAATTCATGTGAATATGATGATGACATCTGTTGATATTATATTTTAATAGATCGGTGACAGCGGACAGGCGATGACGCCATCCAGACCTTATACTGCAATAGTCACCTGTGAGTCATTTACACTTGTCATCATATCATTGTCGTTGTAATCTGACATTTATATAGTGCCACTTAGAGTTTAAACGGTACTCCCAAAGTGAACCAGTGAAATTAGTGTCGAAGATGGAAGATGATGAGAATGATGATGGTGGTGATGATGTTGCTAAATTTAATGACAAAGGCGATGACGATGATGATGACGACGACGAGGATGACGATGATGATGATGATGATGATAGTGAAAATGTGGACAGTGATGGCAGTGATGATGATGGTGTTCGTCTATTTTATATAGCAAGTTCAAGGTCATCACGGTTGAACTCTGCTGCTCCAAAATCGGTCGCCAGATTAGTCCGAGCGACCAGCGCGCCGTTTCGTCCGTTGACTGAGCCAAGATATTCGCCGTCTGCCATTGTCGACAATCAGGACTCGCTTCCAAACAATTCGGCCGAATACAAGAAACTGCAACGCCCCAAAACAGTACGTAACCCAAAAACACTACATTGGCCCAAAACAGTACGTAACCCAAAAACACTACGTTGGCCCAAAACGGTACGTAACCCAAAAACACTACGTTGGCCCAAAACGGTACGTTGTTCTAAATCACTGTGTAGCCCCCAAACGGTACATTGGTCCGAAACATTACTCTATATTGTCCCATAACGGCATGTTGCCCTATGGCGTTATGTTGTCCCATTTGCCCCAAAACTTTGTATTGGCCTAACTATGAGCAATTATGCAATGGAATTCATATTTATCGATTTTTTTAACCACGTAACTGTCTTCACTGTTAATTAGTCTGTGAGTGAGGCTTTTTTAAACATCAGATTACAATACAATTGAACTGATTTTAATGCGTTCACTGAATGTATCCAGGGTAACGTTCGATTTCGAACAGTTTTGGCAAATCAGCTCCTGCACGAACTCGATCCACCAACTCATCGAGAACTGGCACGAATTAGGTCAGCAGTGACCACAGAAAGGTCAGCACCGACCACTGAAAGGTCAGCACCGACCACTGAAAGGTCGCTCTCAACAACTGGACTCAGACCCTCTGCAGCATAATGACTCACGATACTTAGAAGTACCAAATATCTTTTACATAATGTGTCACTTTCCTGTGTTTCACACGTATTCTTTCGTAATTGTAACAGTATTTATTTAGCTCCTCTTCTTGAAAAGAGACTTGTCATAGACTTGTTCCTTCCATTTTACATCGAATTTACATGAATGCCTACTTCCAAGAGTTTGCTCGCATCAGTTTAAGATGTTTCAGGTGTTGTCACAAGTGTGTGATTGTTTCAGAAATTAATAAGATATTTCTATAGTTTATTATCAGTGTATCAACTTTTTTATTTTAATATTTGTCAGTATTATTTTTTTATCATTATTAATGCTTTATTTTTGTGTGGCTCAGAGAAGATTAGCTGCAAGTGCGGACTTCCTCTTACAACATATCATGTGACTTCAGCAGAGTTGCTGATGACATTTATTTGTGATTTTATTCAGGTGAAAAACGCATAAATAAGTGTGTAACATTTTTGTCACTATTGCTACGATTTTCGCTTTGAGAGATTAAATCACAGAGTAAATAAAGAATTTAATAAAATTATGCTGCGTCTCAAATTTGGATTCCCAGTCATTCTGCTCCTATGGTCCCTGCTGTCCACCCCATGATCCTCTTGGCCCCTGTCCCCTTGGCCCCTGTCCACTTGGCCCCTGGCCCCTGTCCCCTTGGCCCCTGTCCCCTTGGCCCCTGTCCCCTTGGCCCCTGTCCCCTTGGCCCCTGTCCCCTTGGCCCCTGTCCCCTTGGCCCCTGTCCCCTTGGCCCCTGTACCCTTGGCCCCTTGGCCCCTGTCCCCTTGGCCCCTGTCCCCTTGGCCCCTGTCCCCTTGGCCCCTGTCCCCTTGGCCCCTGTCCCCTTGGCCCCTGTCCCCTTGGCCCCTGTACCCTTGGCCCCTTGGCCCCTGTCCCCTTGGCCCCTGTCCCCTTGGCCCCTGTCCCCTTGGCCCCTGTCCCCTTGGCCTGTCCCCTTGGTCCTTGGCCCCTGTCCCTTTGGCCCCTGGCCCTTTGATCCCTCTTAATGCTTGTTCCTCTTGGTTTTCCTGGTCTCCTCTGTCCCCCTCGATCCTCTCCCCTTCCCCAGATATTGTTTTTGAAGGGTTTAGAAGGGAGAAGAATAAGATATAAATTCTAGTGTAGCGTAGAAGTGTGTCGTTGACTCGTTAGGAAATAGGAGCCATTTTAGCTAGCCTAGTAGCGACTTTTTGTTGATTTTAAAGAATTCTGGTGACAATAAAATACTGTTGAACCATTCTGTGGAGTCTTTCGCTTAATTCCACAGCCGATCCCTTTACGCGTTGAGCAATGAGCACAAGATTGTTCATCCTGTGAGCAGAGTGCAGACAAATAATTAGACTAAGACAGAAGAGTAGAGGCATTAGAGAAGGAAAGAGTTTTCCTTTACACTATTGGTTCGCATCTGATTCGATAAGCCTCCAGGCAAACTCCAGATCGTGAAACTTTCTATCACACCCTGGCGTAACACACTTATCCGGGGGTTCTTGGACATTCTGGGGGTCACATTCGCTTCCTATTTCTGCACCTTCTAATCGACCTTTCCGCTCCTTGAACTGGCGTGCTCTTTTTGTTCCGTGAGAATCCATTGTTCAAGACTTCAAGTCACAGTAACAGTTTAAGACAAAACAAACATACAACCAAAATATATCAATTGGATAATTTGAGCTGTCGCTTAAAAAACTAATTGCATGTGTATGATCAAGCATACAGTAAACTTATCACTGTAGATAAGAAAATTGCATAATGAATGTTATATAGAACTATTATACGCATGCCAAAATAGGCTACATTTGTCATCTGTGTGAATTATTATTGCGATTATGAGTACTTCTTTCTTTCAATATAATAATAATTATTATTATTTTATTCAATGACGCACTTAGCGAAATATTTAGAAAGCTCGTAAATTTCTCTCATAAACTCTTCGCATTCTTCTTTGTCCTCAAGGTTCGGCATGTCAGTCTCCAACAAGACTTCCGTATGCTCGGTCTTTTTAAAACACCCATCCAGCTGAAGTCTGTGTTCCGTACCTCGGTTAAACTTCAGTGTGAAACGATTCAAGAAGACGTCGTCCCAATCGTCCCTTTTTCTTGTCTTCGTAGGCCCCCTACCTCGAAACTGATAAGTCGTTCGATCTTTGTACCGAATATATTTGATCATTTTCTCGTAATTACGTAACGCGACTCCGTCGACCACTCCATCGCTATTCCTGCGTAGAATTTGATCAGCGTTCTTCAGCAGATCTTTGCACCCTGGACGCTCTTCCAATTCCTCTGCTGTGATGAGTGGCCTTGACCGCATCTGAATGCGAATATCCTTCAATTGTTTGTCTCTGAACCGCTCACCTATCCTGCCGCGGACAACGTTGAAAACATACCATTTAATGTCCTGGAGGCGATACATCGTCAGCTTAAAGTTCTCGTCCAATGTAATGTCTGCAACATCGTTTACCGTAGCTCGATGTTCACGCTGGTGTTCCGTTTCAACAAAGTTGTTCTGCTTCAGGAAATCATGAAGACGATCCACGTCAAGACCGCTTATCGGTAAAAAGGCTGAATATTTGTTACGTGTGTATCCTCTAGGAAATTTAGAAGCAGATTCAGGGGTAGATGTCAGCCTTCTTCCGTGATCAGAAACTGCTCCACACCCAACTTCTGGAACACCGTATAACTGCTGTTGCGGTAGCTGACGGTTAACTAACCCGACTGATGAATCGTGTGACGTGGGATTCTGGTAGTTAAAAGAATGTCCAGTTGCACCAGAATGACGCAAATAAGAGTTATGAGACCTAGTGTTTTCAGCCATATCATCTCTAGAGTCATTGGCGTTTGGTGGAATCTGTCTAGTAGAATTTTCGCAGCTAGGCCTATATGCGCTTGTCCTTGACAGCACAGCGTCGCCACAAGCGGAAACGCTATCAAACAGGACTGACGAATATCCTCTACTGAATGGTTGAGGGCTAGGGGTGCTTGAACGCTCCATGGTACAATTTTCGCTTGTCTGCGTAGGCCTAACGATATTTCTTGGATCTTGTCGTCTATAGTCGTAAGGTGTGCGAATTTCGCCCTTGACGTGCGCTGCCTTCTTGCAGTTCGGTTTTTTGGACAAATTCTTGCCCAATTCGCCAGCCGTAATGTACCCTGTCCGATAGCCTACTGTGTAAAAATTTCCAAAGCTTATGGTAACTCTGATTCGGCCATGAATTTCGGACTTATGATTTTTCCTTATGAAATCTCTCTGCTCTTCGAAGTAGTCACTCACTTTCTTCATATTATAAGCATCCATTGAATCAAACCTATAGCTATTGACGAGTGGGATCTGTCTCAATCGTGGCTCGTGCCAATCTTGACATCGCCCAACGTATTCAACCATTTGTAACGTATCCGATGGTCCAAGTATGCCTTCAAATGTGGTTCTGTAGGCTCCAGAGATCAACCAGCGATCGCGAGCTATTTTGCCAACGGTAAAACAAGCAGCGGAACTGATGATGCCTTGAATTCTAGCGCTTAAACTTTTTATAGCTATGGCGTTTCCCCAAGCCTCAATTACATGTCCAGAAGGAAATCCTCTGAACTTCTTTCTTCTAACATTTACAACACTGGCACCGGTTTCCCGTTTCAGGTTTCTCTCCAGCCCTGCTTCCATGTATCGGTAGAGAGAAGTTACTTCGTTTGGTAAAACCATCGTGAAGCGTCGATCCTCCAGACACTTCGGGCTGATGAAGTCGTCAATGCCGGCGCAATTGGCCAGAGAGTGGTAGGCTTCCAACATTTGTTCGCCCACTTGAATGTACTGCTCATCTTTCAGGTTCAGGAGGCATTGTTCGTCATTTGGCTTCAAGCGAGGATCTGGAATCGCTTTGAGGTTCGATCCTCGAGATGCTCCGTAGAACAGAAAGAATCCAAGGATTGCCCGTCCGCAGCGAGTGGTCACATTTTCCGTAGGCCTACTACACACCCTACCCGAAGCATCAGCACCCTCACCCAAGTCATGGAACCCGTCGGTGCTTGAACTCCCGTCTGCTGCTAATAAATCTGTTTGCAAGTGTGTACAAGTAAACAAATTGCATGTCTGAAAGTGATTCTTTACGATGAGAAGATTCGATCTTCTCAAATCTTTGTCTCGTACAGGGTTTCCATATTCGATTCCGTTAATAACAGCATGGTAGAACATAATCGTAAGTTCTTCTTCCGTCAAAAGAGAGTTCGAGGAGCTGTCCGCAATTCCGCAGTTTCTTCCCCAGTGAAGTACCACTCTCAGCACGGGCACCGTCCACTTATTCAGCATCACAGCAGCGACGATGTACTCTGTCCTACGCAGATATCGCTCATCAGAATATAAATTGATTTCTGTAAATACCCCCGGAATGTTTACGACTCTTACTCGAGATCTATTCCTTGCTTTCGATTTGCGGAAATTCGGTAGCTTTCCTTCAACAAATTGCGCAAGGTCTTTAGCAATTTTTGTCAATTGCTCAAAACTCACGTCGGAATGGTCTGAAGAATCATTGCGGATGAAGATGTCGAGTGATGTCGGAGCAGCAACGCAAGAAGTGATCGCTGAACCAAAGCAAATCAACTGGACTACATATTCGCTATCAGATGAAATCCGACTATTCCACAAGTTTAACCGTTCAATAAGTAATGGCTCTTGACCGCTGAGGTCCTTTTTCTTCCAATATCGATCAGCAGTGATTGCAACTTCATCCATATCCAAGGAGATTTTATGAAGGAAAGATGTTGGTTTAACTTCTGTCTCTCTCAAATCTTGCAGAGCAAATCTCGAAGCCGTTGCATTTTCTTTTTTGATCATGCAAAGCAAATGGCTGAAGATCCATGGTAATCCGAGGCTTTTCCTATAAGGCTCGTCTATCTCTACGGCGCCTTCCGTGTTCTTTGCCTTCTCAACATTTTCTTTTGCCACGTTTGCCTTCTGAATGGACGGGTTCTGGCTGCATTTGTCCAGGTCATGCTCAGGACAACTATACGATACTCTATAAAGTGCGGACGCTTTTCGGCGCAATTGGGCATTGTTATATTTACCGCTTGGTTCTCCGAACGCTTGATAGAACATGTTCTTCATCTTTTTCTTGATTGTCTGTATACGTAATCTGATCAATTCAGTAGCAGCATAATGGTCGCCTTTCAAGTGACCCAGTCTTTCCTTCATTCCCAGGGTACCAACGGAAAGCAGTTCAACTTCCGTCTCAATCCCGTACATTGCCTTCAACTCGTCTATCTTTGTGTCGTAGATCGCCTTCATTTGCTTTGCTGCGTTCAGATGCGTTTCATGGCCAGGAAGAATTAGATCGGGGTCTGGAAGAATCGGCTCCAACTTTCTAAACTCATTGGACAGTCCTATAGCGCGACACTGATGGAAAAGTTTTCCAATGACTGTATCCGATATGTAGCTTGGTTTGTCAGTCTTCATCATGTAGTCTGGATAGCTGGCGGGACGTAGCTCTTTAGGAAATGATTGTCTCTGACCGGTCTTCGGGAAATCAACTGCGTATGAATGCTGCTGCGCTATTTGGATGCATTCATCACAGTAAATGTCATTGGAATCGGCGCGGACCAGATGGGCGTTGGCAATAACTCCCAACTGATCACTTCTGATATAATTACCAATGAATCGTATCATGTCGGACTCAGTCACGGGTTCAGACAGAGTTTCCTTTTCTTTCGGAGTGAAGTCCATAGGTTGCTCATTTTTCCCAGGAGGTATCAGAGACTCTTCCCAGCAGACAAAGTACAAGTCACCATCAAGGTCCGATCCAGACATCTCGTTTGGATGAGGTCGTTGGCCCTTAGCAGGGAATACGATGCAGTCCACCATGTGGTGAAGTTGAACCCTATCTACCGCTGTGAACTTTCGCATATCACCCGGATGAAAACAAGGACTCTTTGTAACAACAACGCTTCCATCGAGAACTACTTTCTGTTGCATGGGTTTGTCAATGTTCTTTGAAAACTGGACGAAAACCTCTCCATATTCCATGCAATCGAATTCATCCACCGTTCCCATCATCATCCGACCTTTATCTTCTGGAATCTCGATGTGCGTTCTCTTCAAGAGGTCGTTAAATTGTTGCCGGTAGATGGTTGCTAAAACTTCTCGTAGGAAAGGTTCAAGTGTGACTGCGATTCCGCTATCTTCTAATTCCTTCAGCTCTATTCCAAGGTGTGCCTATAGCAAATGAAAAAATAACAGTTTAACATTGGATAGGTCTATGTTGGATAGTTCCCAAGAAAACATCGGACAAAAAGTCTTAAATATCAAACCCGATGTCAGTGATGCTCTACTGAATCTGGGTGGAATTGCTAAAAGCATATGCCTTTATAGATGCGCAAACGTGTCTAGCTTATAGTATTTAGCCTCGATATTACAGAGCAGTGAAAGGGTCACCGATTTCTTACATTACCCTAACACGGTATTTCTTTTCTAAATAAATTATAAGTGAGCCCTCTTCGAATGGGCCTAATAGGGTCAATAACAGAAAAATCGCGTCCCTGTGTTGCAGGCTTTTGGAACTGTGCGAGCAAAAGGAACAGTGAGGAGGTCACCGTGGGCAGCAGAGAGGAGAAGGCTGCGTAACCTAATTCACCGTTTATTTATTCATAAAACATGATATCCATATACAAACCTGGCCACTTCATTGGCTAAAAGTTCCTCAACGCATCCACTACAAAATTGTATCTATCACCTACAACGCACTTCAAACCTCTCAACCATCTTACATTCGTCAACTCCTTACAATCCAACCGCTCGGATCAACTCGCTCATCATCATCGTCATATCTTTCTCTATCTCGACCTCCAGTCTCATCGTCTCTGAAATTCTGCAACCGCTCCTTAGTATATGCCGCACCGGCACTTTGGAACGGACTCCCAAAAGAACTCCGTCAGTTTGCTCATCCCCACATCTCAACTCCAAATATAACCTCTCCTCCGCTTTCATTATCCCCTGCTACTTTCCATTCACGACTAAAACCGAACTCTTCAATGTGTCCTATCCAGATTCTACTCCTGTGCCACCACATGACCACCCTCATCATCGACTACCACCGTAGCACCATGCTGTCTCCTCGGCTTGACTCCCTGGATTTCAACCCGGCACAGAAAGGAAACGAGAGGATTGGCTATTGCGGACTTGATTTGGCATAGCGCCGGTGAATAAGCTGGTCTCCCTGACGTGGCTTTTGTGGGCGCTGAGAAATTTTCGAGGATTTACATTACATTACATTATAGTTATTCAGACTATCGCAAGAAACAAATCACGCACCTTAGCGATTACTTTGGTAGCCGAGCCTTCGTCAATCAGGATCTGCGCCATATTTTCAAGCATTCTGTCCTGCAGTTTGAAGAAAGAATCGTCGGGTACACCGAGTCCAGACAAGAGGAGCATCGCTTGTCTGTTGAGGCACAAGCGAACTACAAACAGGACAACACGAAGTCCGCAAATACATTTCAAATAAATTCCTGCATGACCGAGGTGAAATAACCAATAATTGACTTCAATTCAATTTATTGCTTCCAATAAAACATGATTTCTCAATTAAGCAGGTGCAAGTGAAAATCGGTCATGTTAAAAATTATACAGGAGCTCAGATAATTAGATACGAAAAAACTATTAATTATACAGGAGCTCAGATAATTATATACGAAAAAACTATTATTAGAAAACAAATGGAATCCAGAAGGGACGAATGGGCCTAATAGGGTCAATAACAGAAAAATCGCGTCCCTGTATTGCAGGCGTTTGGAACGGTGCGAGCAAAAGGAACAGTGAGGAGGTCACCGTGGGCAGCAGAGAGGAGAAGGCTGCGTAACCTAATTCACCGTTTATTTATTCATAAAACATGATATCCATATACAAACCTGGCCTAGTCGTCTCCACGACTTCAATGTGATTATGTCTGGATGGAAATTTCTCCATGCTCTTTCTGATTTGTAGTTTCTCTTCTTCTCCAATATCCGGAGCTAGGGCAACGACACCTTTACAGCCTCCAAAGCGAATCTGGAATGCGGATGGTGTATAATCCAAGCGTAAAGTCGCCTTAACCTGTTTAAGAAACCGAATAATCGTCATTTCTGACAGTTATTGGATTGCAAAATGCAGAGCAAACAGCCAATTTGCCGTTTTGTTACCATAAGCTTACAAACTCTTGACAAAAGTGGAAAAATTAAGTAAACAATCAACAGCAGAATTAAATAGGGATAATTTACGTGGTCCTTCTAAGAATGTAAACAAACAAAGCAAAAAGTGCTATTTATTGACCTTTTAAAATATACATGCAGTATTAACAATTGATGAAATTTCAGGAAATTGTTTCAAAACGCAATTGTTCATAACTTACTCGATTCGCAAGAGTCGTGGATATTCTTCCGATGCCATCAGTAAAGCAATAATTGGTGTCCCTCTGAATGTCGTCTATCAGCTCAACGTTCTTGACTTCAACGGTGTTTCTTGTTGAAGTAAAGCACTGACCCAGACGAGACACATATGTAGCGACGCATCTCTCGTGGGATACATCTCCCATCCACTTCCTAATTGAGTCAACAGTGTGCACTCCGTCACTGGCGTACATCCAGACGGAGTGGGATCGCATCTGGCTGTTGGAACACCCGAGGAATCCATAATGTTGACTTCCTATATCAAAGCCATTTTTCAAAAAGTTGATTACCCGGTTCGTGATTTCACAAATGGGAATGTACCCCGTGAGTCTCGTGAAATCTTCATCTCTGAAGGAAATTCGAACAAACCTGTCTGCCCCAAACTCCCTCAGAACCCGATTTTCGACCGTCCATTCTTCCCCCAAACCTTTGACGGTTGTTGGGGTGAGTATTAGACGTCTTATGGCAACAACATGAGGAACCAAGAAACCATCTTCGTCATCTTCCAAATCCCATGCCAATATATGTCTTTTAATCTTTTCGGACTCTTCTTTAAACTGATTTTCCATGTTACAGATGCTGTTGTTGTCGAAAGCGGCTGTGATTGCTTTGATTGTTTCCTCAAGCCAGGATTCGCGATGATTTTTATTAATAAGGTCTATAAACGCCTTCGTCAATTGATCAGTCACCCTGAAGCCCCGAGATATGAGACAGTACCAGGCGTAGGTCAGTCGGAAAGATTCGAACTTCGGCCAGAAAATTCGTACGTGAGGACTTACAGTTTCCACTGACGGATTTCCAGTTATAATACTGAAACCAAGTTTAGTTAATCTCGAAAGTACATCATTCAATTCCAAATCGTTCTTTCCTAGCTTCAGGCACACCACGTTACTCGATCCGATAACATCCGTCGGACAGTCTCCGAAGGAAACCTTGCGTTGCCATAGGAACTCGGGGTCAGCATCTTCTTCTTTGTCTATTACATCATTTGTGGGGGGACCTCTATAAGGCAGCTGTATGGTAGATTGTAATATTTTAAACGAATTCTTTTGGAATAAGTAAACATGAAATTCTGTCTGCATGGGAGTCACCAGCAAGAATTTATCGAGATGATCAAGAGCTGTTTCTAGCTTCCATTGACCTCTTCTATGGTCCTCGTAAGTTATGGTTCCGATCTTCAAATCGTACTCAAAACAAATGACAATCTTCAGTTCAGCGCATGGCACACCAGAGCTCCAGTGAAGACAGTATCTTCCAGTCGATGGGAAGCTTCCCAAGGACATGGACGCCACTTCAACCGTGTGCTTAGCAGATGACAGAGCTCTTTCAGTCGTGGTAAGATGTTTGACCTCCAACCAAAGATGGCGACATGATATGGAAAAGACGAATTCGCACCAACTCTGTTCCAGGTTCTCGAGTATTGTACTCTTTTGACTTCCCTGATCGAAGGCCTCGTCCAAGTTCAACGTGTATATATCAGTCGGACTGGCATTTGAAATCAAAGACGATTTATCTATACGAGCGAGACAATCAGTAATACTTAGTAACAGTAATCTAACATGCAAAACTGATTCTTTATGATATTGATATTCTTTCGAATTGTTTCAACAAACTGCACACATCCATTTGTTTAAAATTGGCATAGCTGTTGGTATTGGTAATCATTTTAAAAAGCGTTTGTGGTGATGATAGTGAGGCTGAGAATTCACGACACTATACGTTTATACCCTATACCGTAGGCTGCACGCTATTTACCGATCATGCGCAGGAGCCTGTTGAGTCTGAAGGGCTTTAGCTGTAGGCCAAATTGGCTTTGAACAAGAAGCGTGCTTAACCTGGTGTTGTAACCAAAGGGGTAATTTACCCATTACCCCAGAGCGGTTTCACGCATACTTATCTTTCGAACAGAAGGAGCAATTCTAGCTTCTTTTGAAAACTGTTCTCCAATAAAATTTAACCTAACATAACAAGGGTTTAAAGTGGTTCAGAAGACGTTTAGTCTGTGTTAAAATCACTTCATAATGCAGGGCAATTGTGCGCGAAAGACTTGCTCAAGGTCTCTACACAGTGACTCCTCGGACGAGGGTTGAACCCCCACACTCCGCGTTACAGGAACGCCGCTCTAACCAATCGGCCACCATGCCACAATTTACCTATGACAGGCCTTGGTTTTTATAATGTTACTCTCTTGAGCGTCATCGGCCATATTAAGTTTTTCCAAACCGACGATGTGTTAGCCTCACGTGTTTGTTGGCATTGTGTCAACAGACTCAACACAAGATAGAATGGCTCGCATTGCTTCTCGATAGCCCAATCGAGTGTCAGCAGTCCTTTGAAACTTGGTGCTCTGGGTAAAACCATTGAAACACAATCGATGCGCTGGATCTTGGACCAGAAGTAGAGGTGCTTAAGGCCAATACCATAAGAAAACGGATCGCACTAGCACGAATTCAGATGGAGGCTCAAGGTGGCTTCAAGACTATAAATTAAATCGATATCGTGATTAGTGAGTTGCTGTCACCCGGTGACCGCCAAAAGTAAGATCGCCCAGAGGGACCTATTTTTATGTGAAATGTCGATGGTAGGCAGTGTGAATGGACCGAAGGGCAGGCGAAAAGTGGCGGCCCGAGAGGGTCTCATTTTCGAGGTCCCATTAGTGAGGATATACCAATGAGGCCGTCCGTAAATGACGTCACACAATTTTGACCCCCATCCAAAAAACCAAATGTCCATGCAAATATTCTAATAATTATCAAATAAGTAATTATAACTATAAAAATACTTGAAAAATAATAGAACGAAGAAAACGGAGAAAGCATAAGTACTATCATCTTATGCATACCTTAGGATAAAGATTCCGGAATCTGGCAGAAGCAGTACAATTATTTTTAAATGTGTAATAATGATAACTGGAAACAATCCAAATTTTATGCCCCCTCCATTCTCCCACAGTAAAGCAAAATGCTCCTTCATGGAATAAATATTATTCAATCCAAATGCCCTCCATTTTTGTCGTATCAGCGCCTCTATGTGTCCCGTGCATTTGGGCTGGACAATTGACTCCTGCTTATGTGTTACAGAATGGCTACCTCACTTCCAAAACCCAAAAATTGTCAACAAGTGTAAAGCAAACAATCAAAGAATTAAGAATGCAGTGATCGTAATCCTAACTAGTGTTGTTAAATTGTGGCAACAATTACTGTCAGTTATGTGAAACTAGTTTCATTGAGCATATTTCCTAATAAAGTAACGGATTTTGACGTTTGAGATGTGACGTCACCTTTCGTCGAACCATACTTGTCACGCATCGTCACACATTTGTGACCCTTCCTCCCTATGCGAGTGACGTAATTTATGGACGGCCCCTATGTATCTATAGTAAGTAGTAGACGCCTTAAATAAATCGCGGAATTATTTAGTGAACCTGTTCCATGGGCCCGATAGACAGAATGGTAGGGCCCGGGGAATGATCTTAGAGGCACGATCGACTTGCCTTGAATGTTAGGATTATTGCAGCGCCTACCTTTTGTCACTCCTTCCATCATCGAGATCCCATACTTCTTGAGTTCCGTGAACCACTTGAAGACAACGTTGTTCAAACTCTGTGACGTGTCATTGTGAACGACGACCCAGATCTGATGGCGTTGTAGCGTCATAGGAGAAGCTGCCACCTGCGCCCCGTCTCCACCCTTTCCTCTGTCCCTACTGGGCTGCCTCTCCCGCTTATCCTCTGCATCATGAGCCTCTCGTTGATAGACAATAGTTCCATCGATCCCTGGTGCCTCGGATCCTCGACTGTGTTCATCCATCGCTACAGTCTAAACTGTAGGCCTACTCAGACGCAGGTACGAAACGACGCAACTAAACTATAGGTACTTTTACATCCGGCAGAGGCCATGCGAAAGGACAAACGCGTGCCAGACCATAGCCTGGATAAAGAAGGGTGCGACGCTAAAGCTCTTTTTTGACGCAGTTACGAAGCAACTACAGTCAGCCAATCGTGTGGATATATTTAGGATTGGGTTTTTACCAAGATTTCTGTTTACGTGAATTTGCATGTTTGAGTCGAGGACGAGCAGTGCATCATATACAACTGCAACACAAGGCCTAACAATCACATGTGATATGCTATAGTTCAGGTGGCGGGTCTGTAGTCCGTTGACCAGACCTTAGATCCGATTAGATCCGACTGAATTTAACTACTGTGGGCGAGTGGCCTGTCTAGGAATAGGCCTGTGAATAATGATAATTTACCGGAGTAGTCGTGGTGACGTTAACTGATTTACTTAAAGACGATACGAGACAAAGCAAGAATACAAATCGAAATGTATTGGAAAGTTCGATCTGTCGCTTAAGGACAAGTTACATGCAGAACGATCAAGTCCACAATTACACTGTAGATAAGAAACTTAGCAGACCTACTAAATCATTCAGTAAGTTTTTGGTCATCCTGATAAGTGATGAGGCAAGGCAGATAATTAGTTCAAATTAAATTGTCTTGATTTACTATATGTTAAAATTAAACGAGATATAAGTTTTATCTGCGTGCGATTATAAGCATGACTGCATAGAATAGATAATGTGGATATTATGGAAGACAAGGTGCGTGTAGGCCAACCTGTGTGGGATTGGTAGGGAAACCAGCGATTTACCGTCGATGAAAAGTCATAATCCAGCGGCGAAATAGGATTGAAACCCAATAAATAGGATTGAAACCCAAAAAAAGGATTGAAACCTGATAAATAGGATTGAAACCCAATAAATAGGATTGAAACCCGATAAATAGGTTTGAAACCCAATAAATAGGATTGAAACCCAATAAATAGGATTGAAACCCAATAAATAGGATTGAAACCCAATAAATAGGATTGAAACCCAATAAATAGGATTGAAGCCCAATAAATAGGATTGAAACCCAGTAACAGCAAACAGAAGTTAATGTACAGAGAACAAGGAAGATGAGGCTGAGTTAATATCTGAATAAAATAAGAAAACGATTGGAAAAAGACGAACTTATGATACCATGCGATGTCCTCACAAAATGCCAAAATTAAACGAAATTATGTGAATTATACAACTCAATCGAGTAAAATATTCAGCCGAAAAACATATAAAGAGAACAATGTACAGATGCCTCTGTGAATAAACAGTAGTACGCGCGGAAATTGTATTCAATTGAGGGTTTATAGGCCAACATATTGTGATTCCGATGATGATTACAGCGACCATTAAAAAAAGATGCGTTAGGTACAATATCTATGACCATTTAGGTACTGGCAGTTTCTGTTGGTGAACACAATGACGATGAAGACACCTCCAGCTCCGACGCCAAAGATCGAGAGTATATAGGATGCGTTTCTCAGCCGAATGGCAGCTAGATTATTCCCGGCGGTAGCTGAGCACTGGCCAACCACTGTCAAAGACAAAACAATAATTTTATTTCGTTCCATCCCATTACATTTTTATGTCTCTGTAACGCACAAATGTACTGATGTTATAGGAAAATAAACCGATTTAATGGCATAGGGGCAGTCCACAAATGACGTCACGCAATTTTGGACAAATTTTGACCCCCATCACAAGCACATCGTAAAAAAAGTCATAACCTCTCTCGAATATGACGTCAAAAGCTCCTACCCTAACTAAAACAGATGTCCGGAATGCCATATGCAAATTATCTTATAATAATAATTAAAAAATAATAATTATTGCAAAAATACGTAAAACTATATAGGGTTATGTCCAGTGGAACGAATAAAAATGAAGAAAGTATAATTTTTACACTCATTATACATTCCACAAGATGAAAAGCTCTGGTAAAATCGCTACATCTGTTAAAAACTTAATGACAATAACTTGAAACAATCCAAACTTTATGCTTCCTAATTCTCCCACGGAGAACCAAATGCTCCTTCAGGGAATAAATAGTTAGAGCCTGGATCTAATCATCCTGCTCAATAGATATTTCATTCAGATTACGCTCCTCTTCGTCTTTCCAATCTTCACTCTCTCCATTTTATTCGTCTGTGCTTAATACAGTAGTTCACGTTGCCAACGTGCATAGAATTTTGGTGGGAAAATTGATTCCAGGTTGTTCGTTACAGAATGTCTGCCTCACTTAGAAAACCCAAAATGAAACCGATCGTAAAAGTAAACCATCCAAAAAATAAAATGTAATAATTACACTTTGACTTGTGAAATCATAGTGACAATTATTACTAATTAAGTGGAACTTGTTTCATTGAGCGAAGGTTTTTCTGAATAAAATTACGCATTTTGATGTTTGATCTATTGTCTAAAATTAAAACAAATATGTTACAGTGCTCCTTTTTAACGACCACTTCGACTTTAAAATTAATTATTTAAAATTATCCAGGACCTTTTATTCATCACATTATAACTTATGTCACTTGTAATAAAAATCAGCTGAAGTTGTTTGCCAAAGCTATCCAAAAATCTAAGAGTTTTAGTCATTGAGTTCTTGCGCAGTAACATCGTTAAAACGGTTTACAGATTCGTATTGTTAGGCCTACTTGTTATTATATATATCTTCGTTTATTTAACACGCTGACAATCCGCAGCAAATAACATTCATATACAAAGAACAGAAGAAAAATGAAAGTTAGCCTATCCAATAAAAGTAAATGATGATGTAGGCCTACTTTGGCTGTTAAAAAAATAAAACTCTGGTTACAAAATATCAATTGTCTATAGGAGGGAGCTGAAAGGGGTGAGCCCTGGGTCCTAGGTTGTAGAATCACCGTGCAATTTGAGGAAATAGAGGTCTCAAGACGTGGGTATCAGATGCCATCACGGCACGTAGGAGCCGGACGTCAGCCTGCCTAGCAAGTGCCTCCACAGAGCCGATACAGAGAAGGAGGAACTGGAGGCGCTTCAATCTCCGTATAATTAAGGCTTCAAGACGGTTTCGTTCGTCGGCCGACGTTAGGCCCCACCATGCCGGCGAAGGGTAAAGGAGGCGAGAGATGGTAGTCGCCTCAGCGACCGCCGACAGAGCCTCAGTTTCCATTGAATAGCTTGAAGTGGCAATAATAAAATGAGTGAGGCCCAGACCAGAACTCTAGGTATTTACCCGCATCAATATATGCAATAGCGAATCAATCACGGCACGTGTACAGTTGCACCTCGAAACTTGGCGCAAAGACTTCAGTCATGGAGGAGGTTCAAAATTCAATTAAATTTTTTTGCAAATCAATAACCAAGCAACCAGGAATCCCAATATGTTTGCAGCCCTGATCTTATTTAAACAGCGCCGCCGATACAGGTGTTAAACTCGGTTCCTCGTCCAGTCAGCCACAGTGTTATCCATGACACGACGGCAGAACTGACCATAGCACCGATGCTGATGCTGATTCCAAAGACGACAACAACGATCGAGAGACAATAGGATGATTGAAAAGCGCCACATAATTTGGTCAATGTAGGCCTACTGTCCCTGTTTGAATATCGGCGATTGCATCCGATTTTAGTTCCTCGTCAATTAACCTACTTGTTTGGAGCATTTAGTTGTATTTGCCAATAAATAGAATCGTATATATTTTTCACATCGATGTCGCTTTTCAACTATTTTAGTTGCTTTTCAACGACAGTGAGCGTCGCCTTTCGCCTTTATCCAGGTTTGGGACTGGCACTTCTTCTCTTCGTTCCTGCTAATGAAGAGCTGCTCAATACAGTAATTTATATATGACCTACATTTGGTGGGCCTATTTAAATTTAAAACTAGGAGGAAAAACGACGCCAAGCGTACGTAACTGTTCAAACTTTTCAGCAATAGGGGCCTACCATTTTATGAACCTATGCCAAAGTTATGCGGTTAGTTTTGTAGTTGGGTTCTCTTATTTTTCATAGAAAGATGCTAGTTTCTAATCTTGACAGGAAAGGCCAGCCATTATGTACTGCTTAATTCAGGTTAATATTGACAATGACTGTAAGCCTATTGCGAATGTACATGTATCTGGTGAATGGAGAGAGCGTTTGTGGCCAGAGAATTTATTCGTTTTCATTGTAGCCTATTGCAGATGCAATGTTTAATGACTAGATCACAGAGTGACAGATAAGCATAGACCGAGATAAGAGAATGCATAGCAACAATTACCATACACTCAGTGAGAGAGATGCAGTACATAGGCCCTATTTACTTGTTCTAATTAATTTCCGAAACTAGTGAAGCTGCGAATGCTCAAACTCAGCAAACAAAACAAATATAAGCGCTGCAAAGCACTTTGAAAGCAGTCAGCAGACATGGCTTAAAGCTAGGCCATGACCAAGGAGAGATCGCCTACTCGTCTTAAACATAGATGTCGCCTCAATCTGAAGTTTGCTTCTATTTTATATTTTTTATATTTTAAGCTTCATAGGGATGTTATAATTTTGCTAATATATTTATTCGTCTATTTATCTTCATGACTACCGACTAAAAGTTAATGAATCAGCTTGTTATCATATTATGTCAAAAAGATGCGAACATTTACTTCTCCCGATTATCGTCCAAATGTGGAAGTGGTGACACGGTGCAACATAAGAAGTTCCAGTCCTGTGCATCCTTTGTGAAATATGATGTAAACAATCTTTGAAGATGGCGGCTTCCATAGACGTGCTCCAATTCAAAGTGTTGCTGAATAAATTTCGCGAATTTGTAAACTCTAGTTGCTACAAATGTGACTGCCAAGAAAATAGCACGAAGGAGAATTTGATACGTATTGTTAAAGACATAACAGTCGCCTTACGGCTAAATGAAAATCGGTAAATGTTTAATGAGCGATAATGGCTATCATTTAGGATCGACTCCATTTGTATGCATGTAAGCTGTGGATGTACAGGTTTTTTTTATATCGACTATGCTTGGCCTCAACCATGTTTATATTTTTAACGAATCGATCGGGTGAACTCCAACCCAGCTTGTATGATACGCTCCAGCCAGTGTTACTTACTGGGTCAGTAGATATCTACAAACATAGTAAAAGATATTTATGTTATGAATTGTGTTGTTAATGAGAAAATAATTTGATGGGGTAGTTACATTCTCTGGTCTGATTCAAATTTCAAACTTTCTACCAGTCCATTGTGTTAATTTTTCGTGCGTGTACACCAAAGTGCAATCGGCAATTAGTTCAATCAAGTAATCAATCAATGAAGCTTGACATAGCGCCTCTTCAAGAAATCTACTCAGAGGCATTCCCAGTAGTCCAACCACAGTCAAAGAGGACAGGCTTATGATCTGGGTAAAAAGAAGATGAGGAGATCCTAGGTAATAGTCGGAGGTCCAGAGGAAGCCCATTCCAAGTGGTAGGGCCCACAATAGCACAGTGGTGTGTGAGAATGGAATGCTGAGAAGGCCCTGCACATCAGAGTGCAGTGCTCTCCGACCGCTGATGTAGAATATATTTACTTACTACTTGGATTCCTGAGTTTAAATTAGAAGCAGGATTCTTTTCTATTTTACAGTTTTGACATTTACCGGGGAACTATTTCATGGTCATCATTTTCTGCATAATTCCGATGCAGTTTAGAATCCATGTGTTGAAATATTTTGCTTTTTTTTAGAATTCTGGTGCAAAGGCAGGATCTGGAGTTAATCATTTCAGTCCTCAATCGCTACGAAGTTGTCTTTCGTCAGCCGAACTTGACGACAGATGATGCGGTCGATTTGGATTTGGTTTGCGAGTGTTTTCGTCTGTTGAGAAACTGTTGTGCTGGGTCAAAGGTTAATCAGGTGACAATTGGTGAATGCTCAGAGTTTCTTCTTAGTCTTCACAGCATTTTCACCAGCTGTGTCAGATTTTCTCAGCTCTACAGAGGAACGAATGAGGACAAGATTAGCAACGGTTGGTCGTGTGAACCTAAATATAATTACTTGTTAAGCACCTGCAAATAAGCTGATTCCAATTACAACACTTTTTGGGCATGGTAGAAATGTCAAGGTTGCAATTGCGATAACATGCATAATAATCATACCATATAAGTAATTTTTACATACTTTTGCACATCCATAAATACACGGATATGTGCATACATTTGGTCATTTGTTAATTTCAATGGCATTTGTTCACCAATAGCAACTGTTGCCAAGGTTCAGATGATGTTTTGCTTATCATTTAGCGACTTTGATCGTTTTGCGATGTGGAGTCCAGTTTGTCGGCAACTGCATTTCTGGATGTCCAGAAAACGTGGATGTTTTCTTCCGGATTCTTTTCCCCGTCTTTGGGTAAGACTATGGACGACAACAATGGCTCTTTGGTCATCGAGTAATCATCTTCACTGATCCTTTGCTTGAGTCGGTCCGTCTCTTTGGAACCCGCTCTCTTCTTATGCTCACTCTAAGATTCTATCTGGCAGTCTCCCATCCTATTTTGCTTTTCTCAAAACCTACTTCTTCTCTTGTAGCCCCTTGTGCACTGACAGCGCTGCTGAACAATTAACTCTGCTAGAGGAGCTTTACATACGCCTTAATACAATACAATACACTGATTTATGTTGCACCAGTTTCTTATGCGTGTGATGATGGTGTTTGTCAACGTTGCTCTGCCTGTTTCCTTGACGACAGCTGTTATGACGTTTAACAACAGTGTCCAGTTACCATAGAAACTGTTGACATTGTTGGATAATTCTTGTTGCATGTTTTGAGATATGAGTACATTGCATTTGCTTTGCCAAGCATTTTCATCCTATCGACAAATGTGAAGATTTTCAAATAAACGAATTTGACTTTGATTAATTAAAACAGGGAAAGTGTTCTAAGCCACGTGTAAGCAGTGATTACTAACATTTCCAGTGTTAATCAGCAACTTATAGCTGTTGATGTTGCCCTCCTTCTTTAGTGAGACTTGAGACTGGCACGAGCAGTTTACAGATTGTTTCACAATTAAATTTAGCATTGACTGAATTTAATTTGTTTGTTACTGATTTGCAAGCGATCTGATGTCAATTGGCGATGGTCCTCTGAGGATATACACTTCTATGGTCATCTACAACTGCCTTCTCAATTCACCCCAGGCTGACCAATTTGTTAGCGTGGACAGTGGTCAGCTGGTGGTCGGTCAAGTGCTTGACCATCTGAAGGAGGAGGACAACGAATGGGGGTAAGGGTCATCAGAGGGCGTGGAGACAGATTACTATCGTCAGTCATTTAAAATCTTTTCTTCTACAGTTCATTCTGTCTTTCACATTCACCCCTCTCTGGACAGAATTTAGATTCGAGTGCCCTATCTGTGCGAGGGAGAGGACTGGTCACCCACCTACGTATGCTGAGGCCAAGATAATGAAGTTGCTAGCACCTCATACCCATGGCCCCTATCGGCAGCATTAGCCGTGCAGATAGGGGCCAATGCATTAGCCATGCAGATAAGGGCCAATTAAGGAACTGCTCTTCTTCTTCATTCATTCGTGCAGTTGGCTTGTCAGTCAGTCTTTCAAATGGTCAGTAAATGTTCTTTTTAAATTGGTCATTAAGTCTTTAAATTAGTCAGTGAATAAGTTCTTTCTAGGTCGGCCTTTAAGTCTCTCGATTAGTCTTTCAGGTAGCAAAGCAGTCAGTTGTCTAAGCCAATTACTTGGTTGTGAAAAATTGATTATTTTCATATCTGTATAAATTTCTCCCTTTTCAGGGAAGTTGACTGATATCAAGTTTCAATTGTGTTTGATTTCTGACAGTTTGTACATCATTCAACGACTTCTGTCGTTGAAAGACACAATTAAAAGATTTTGGATTTCTCTGAACATCTCAGAACGGTTAATAATTCATTTTGATTTCTTATTTTAAATAATTTATTATTTATTAGTTTATTAATTATATTGTGGATTGGCCTAATGCTATCTTCTTGTCAGTTCAATCACAGGGCGATATTTCATGTCTATTGAATGCTTCAACCATTCTAATATGCATTGGTTGTAGCATTTATATAGTATATGGGTACACATGTACTTGCCTAGGAAACATTTGTTTATTCCATCACAAATGACGTTTTACTGGATACTAATTAGCTAGAAGATCCTCAGATGAGTCGTCAGTGGAGAACGAAAGGACACAAACCAGTGTAACTCCATCACGGTTCGCACTTTGAAGCTTCTTTGACAGTGCCAGTCCAAAGCCTGGATAAAGGAGGAGGGTGGCGCTAATGATTTTTGTTATCACACAGTGTCGTTAAACTGGTACTGGCACCACAAGCGATTGTATCCATTTTGTATCTTACTTTTGTGTTAAATGATTGTCTGTTTTATTTGATTTTATAAAACTTGTAGTGAGAGTCTTCTCGATGTTCTTCTTCTCGGCCTGGAGTCGGCCGACACAGAATCAAAGGATGGAGAAGTTTCGGCTGCTAGGCGAACAGACGCAGTTGATGAGACGAATGTCGCTTATGTTGCAGAGCTTTTCTCATCCTCTGTAGATGTTCTTCTGAATCCTGTAGAAGCTCCACAGGATCTGGTTAGTGGGCGATTGTTCTGCTACCAGTTTAACAAGCCTACGACTATTCTAGTCTTATGTCGTTCTCTGTTCTGGGGTGTGCGATGGCATAACGGTGAGCATGCTGGGCTGTCAACTGAAAGGTTATGGTTTCAGATCCTTGCCAGGGATTTTTGGAGATTTCTATTTCACCTGCACCACATAGTCAGCTATAATGTATACATTTTATTTGTTACTTCCTTAATTCAGAGCACTTGTGTATCCATCTTTAGTAGACACATTGAAGCTGGAATTTCAAATGCTGAATGTATGACATGGTAGTGTGTCGTAGAAATTGAACCAAGGTAAATTTTTCACCCTGACTTGTCCTGCTGAAGATCTAGAGTAGCCCACAGGTGTATCTCACATTAGGTTACATAGCAGTGTTTTCAAAGCAAATTTCGTGGACTTTGGGTTGAAGTGCTCTATCAATCGAGTGTGACACCCAGGACTTGCCAAATTCCTAGATATTATAGAAATTGAACTTAGTCTCTGTGTCTGTCTTGCTGTGTATTTCTGTCTGTGGGTCTGTTTAGAAGTAGAGATGTTTGATCTCTTTTTCATAGCATTCAAAGCTGATCTACCAGATGCTTGATTGTCTGTGTCTGTCGTCTTCTGTGTCTCATCTTTTGTCTCGACTGCAGAGCGACTCATCCCTTATCAGATCGTCCATTCGTAAGTTAACAGTCCACAGATTTACATTTCTCTGTAAGTAATCGTAAATGTGATCTTCTAACTTCTTAGGTGCTACACAAAAGCCAAAGTGTAGGGCACCAGAAGGGCAAAGGTTGGAGAGAAAAAGAAATCTGCCACTACCAGTACTCTAGAAGTGTCAATACCAAGACTGGATAAAGGAGGAGGTTGACACTAATGATCATAGTCATCACACAGTGTTGCTAAACTGCAACAAACCATCCAATGAACGTTTAAGAACATTCCTGTGTGTCTGGGATTAACATGAATAGAATGATACTCTGGTTATGCTTATGTTGAATAGGGTTATTAAGTGCTGTCCATGGAACCGGTCTTCTCCAGGACTCTCAACCTCAAGGCTCAGACGAACAGGGAACCATAGAAGTCGAAGAGGAGGAAGGATCGCATGAAAGTTTGTCCACTTTTGGACTAAAAAGAAACGCTGTTCGTCTGATTGGAAATCTTGTCTACAAACACAAAACCAATCAAGACTTGGTGAGGGACAAAGTTACTCAGCTGAAGAAGTCACTTATGAGTTGCTTCAAGTCATTTTCAAGTTAATATGGAGCTGCTTTCGATTTACTGTCAAGTTACATTCTAATCACTTTTGAATTACTTTCAAATTTGTTTGAGTTACTTTATAATTACTTTTGAGTTACTTTACCCTTCTTGTATGAATGCTCACTTACTTCGATTTTTTAGGCAACCAGCCCTTGTTAACACTGCTTTCAGGTGTTTAAAACTAGATGTTTCCAATTGTTCAGAATCGTACATACTTAATTATATTCTTACATGTATATACCCTTGCTAAATGTCGCCTGTCTCCATTCATCCACCCTTCCTTCCACTCTTCTGTCTTCCTCTGGATAATTCAGTCTTTCCATTTCTCTTGTAGGCACGAGAACTGAACGCAATTCCTCTGATACTCGACCAGACGAAGATCGACGACAAAAATCCGTGTATCCTTTTGTTACGCAGACCTCTCTTTGCGGTTACTGCTTAGTCAGTTGTCAGCAATGTTATAATGTCTGTAGGCATCGGTCATGATTATTGTATTCAAGGTTTTCAAAATGTGCTATATGAGTGTTCAGATAGGGGTCATCTATAACGGACATCCTACTTTGGAACCTTCCCTCTCTTGTTCCCATATGACTTTGCCCTCCCACATCCCATTTGAGTAGTGTGTGGAGTACTAAGACTGGACAAGGCTCTTCTAGTGCATCCTGCAAAGGGATTTTGATTATATGTCGGGTCATTGTGTGAAATACCAGCACGTTAAATTTTAGGTACGCTTGGACCTTTGCCATTTTTTTTTAATCATTGCATAACTACCCTTTCCCATCATATTATGATGTGCTCGCAGTGCGTTTCGATAAAGTACACACTTACTTACTTTACTTCTTGTGAATGATAACGTAAGTGTAACAGAACAACCTCCCAATTTCGTATAAATCATCGTGCTGTAAATATTTGAGTAGTTTGTTGACCCAGTTTCATGTCCTTGACCTGACCTAGTTATTGTCCAATGGGCCGTCTTTGCCATAAGAAATCTGTGCGCGGGCAACGTTGAGAATCAGCAAATCGTGGCCGAGATGCGAATGCAGGGCCTCGCAGATAACGTCACTTCACTGCGAGAATTTGGTGTCAAGGCAGAACTCAGAGATGGAAAAATCATCGTTCAACCAGATTAGATTAGTAAAATGTTTTGTGAATGCAAAATATTTTGGTTTTTATTAACGTGTTTTTGATGGTTTCTATTTCTTGGTGCGCAATGTTTTTCACATCTATGTCGACACGGATGCAAATCAACCGACTTGGAATTCATTTAATTAAACTATGAATGCACATGACTTCATATCTTCTCTTTTGTGGGTCCTACTACTTGGATTGGGCTTCCTCTTTTACCAAGGAACTCCCCATTTTCTTTCTATTGTTCTCTTAAATCTGTTCTCTTTGAGCGTGATTGGACTGGGAGTGCCTCTGAGTAGATTTCTTGAAGTGGCGCTATATCAAGTTTCATTGACTGACTGATCTAGTCTAAATTTGTTCTTCTGCCGGTACATATTGACGTATTAGCTATTGCTTCTGCAGATTGTAAGGGCATGGTGGTTGAGTGGATAGAGCAATCAGCCTGCAACATGGAGGGTGCCAGGCTCCAGCATTCACTCAAACGGTCGCTGTGCAAGGACCTTGATGTGCTAGTACTTCGGTCGCTGTGCAAGGACCTTGATGTGCTAGTACTTCAATCACAACTGCTCAGCATAAATGTCCTTCTATTAGAATTCAAATGAGTGTTTGACATGAATCACGAGATAAACAACAGCACCACTACATCAGAAAAATATTCTCTGCTTTTTCATAATTCATGTACAATTCAAGAACAACTCTGAGAGACAAAAGGAAAGGTCAAAAGGTCACACTGAGAAAAGCCAGACACATCATTTGCACCAAATACATGTGGGACACAAAAGACAAAAACTTTCAGTTTGTGATAGAACCAAAAGTATCTAGTTAATAATAATGATTACAAGCGATCAATACTACAATTGTATGCCTGTAATTGTCTGCAGTCAAAGAACACGTTCATTCCAGTTCCAACAAATTATTGGCCTTCTTTTGTACTTCAAGTTTATCTCAGTACATTTAAAACGTTTAAAAGAATTTACAGGTTTCTTATCCTTGTGCCATCCAAAATACTGTGTCAAACGGATTTAAATCCACTGCAAAAGTCACTGAGAGGAGGAGGCAGCGATTTTTTTTATAAACAGTCCAAATCTGAATATTAATGTCAAATTAATGTACTGAACAATCGTCACTCCACTATAGACCGTGAAGCATTCTCTAGAAGTCCCTCCTAGCATGCCCATATTGAGTCCATATGCAACCCTAAAGAATCCACGTGTGTTCCTTCTAATGCCTGACGATTGTCGTAATGAACATCGCCTCCAGCGACATTAGTCAACTGAATCCTGATGATTCCTGCTTTCTCATCATCTCCAGTCCTTGGCATCACCCATCACAGGCATCTGTCCCAGGCTCAGCACCCACTATGACGCAGCCTAACCTCCTCCCAACACACAAACTCACCCGATCGACTGCATCCATGCCATATAATGCCATTCATGGACTCCACAACACTCTCGTCAACTCCGTCTGCGTAAAATATGTACGAGTAAAGGCAGCGAGAGCGTTGGTCACTTCGAGGGTGGTGTGGATATGTTGCCGCGCAAATAGGACCACGCGACTGGCCTCACAAATACGAGCAATACATTGCAATCTTGCGCAATATTTTATAAAGTCTTGCACACTATGTGTGCCACGAATAATTAGCAACACACAACGGATGCAGTTGACGCATCGACAACGAGACTTTTTATGGTAAATACTATATACACGAAATGAAACACTCTCACGAATAGCAAAAATTTTCATAATTATTTAACAAATCCACGAATTCAAACAGTAACGAAGGAAAAAATAGTGCTCTTTAATAGTCTCATCAGAATAAATATGGCTATAATATTAAATTTAAAATCCCAGCCAGTCAACTATGTTAGATTTTTTTAAATAATGAAATAATCTCAATGACTGGCATGTGGCCATCTATTTAGTATCAGGAACACATTGGCCCTCCCATGCACAGCTGTCATCTACGTTTTTTACAGGGGTGGGGGAATTTCAGGAGGGAAAACTTGGCCAGCTTATTAAGTTGCATTTAGTTGACAAGTTCGAAAACTGCAAGACAAAATGTGTGCAAATTGTCACTTAATATAAATTAGGCTGTGATGGATTTATTTATACTGCAAAACATGTGGAAAAATCTAGTTTTGTCAATAGTATATATAATGCTTTTAATAGAACTATTGTAGACATCAGATTCAGAGGGGGCCTTTCCCTCAAATGTCATCCCTGCTCCCATCACTGTAGGTACTTAAATTTGTGTACACCTCAACCTGTCTATATAGGCTTTAGTACACCCTACTAGAAACCAATATAACGGCCTGTTTTTAATCACTTGGTAAACAAGTAACAGGACTCTCACACAGTCCAATGTACTTTGTTCATTGGCTCATTTGAGGACCAATATTAGACAACTTATTACCCATTTCCTAGGCGTACATACATTATCAGCAGACCCATATGCAGGCATACACAGTGTATTTTGGGTTAACCCCAGGGCTTCCCTTTCCATGGGTACATACATGTGTTAAACAGTTTGGCCAAAACTCAATCTCCTCAATTTGTGTTTGCAATTGCAGGAAATGTTGTTGAAGGCAACAACACACATAGGCTTAGCAGCACCCTTAGGACTGTTGTAAGTAGCCTATGAATTCGGAATCAGTTGGCATTATTAGTTGTTTATCTTGAATAAGATTAAAGAATCATGCTTTCATTAAAATAGCATCTGTCCGACTGTTTTTTTTAGTAAGGAATAGATTTATGGTATGGCTACAACTTTTCAAAGTCTTGGTCTTGAACTTCAAAGTCTTGTTCTTGAGATTAAAAGTCTTGGCATTGTTCTTAAAGATTAGGTCTTGACAACAAGACTGGTCTTTAACAACATTAACCATGTTGTCCAAAATAACTAACTACTATCTTGTCTTTAGTAACAACAAGGTTGTCTATAATAATCAAGTTGTCTAAAATAATCAAATTGTCTATAATAACAACCTTGTTGTCTATATAGCAACAACCAGGTTGTCAATAATAAGCAAAGAGCACATGCAATGCATACAAACATTCACAAGCAAAGATACAAAGCATGTTTATACAAAAATTCAGGTCTGCAGATGATGAAGATGATGATACGAAACTCCTGATCATATCACATCCAACAAAAGTGCAATTTAAAAGATGACCAGATCCAAACAGTTGCAAATGCGGATCTCACAATCACTTAATAACAAACATCAAACTGTAATCTTATGCAAATGACCAAACCCCTAGAAAGTCCAAGTCATAAGAACTCTGCTAATGATTCAGAATGATTTTCATTCAAGATAAACTCAGACAAAAATGAGAAAGAGCAGAACTCAAATCAATGAAACCTCAAAGAGATCCGGATAATATGAAACCAATTAAATCAACTTTCAAACGACCGTCATATATCTCTCTAAGCTTGGAAGAGGTTAAAATCGTTGCAGCCAAATGCCACAGCCTGCACAAGAAAGAATTGAAAAAGCAGTTTATCACTGAATAGAGTTAATGGCAGAGGAGCAATACCTTAAGTTAGACCAGCGTTTCCCAAATTGTGTTCTGCAGAACCTAAGGTTCCGTGAGAGTTGAAGACAAGGGTTCCGTAGCAAACTTTGTGTTAACAAATGGAGGCTTTTCGCTTAACATCTGTGTATAACTTTATATAAATTTGAATTCATTGTCATCGATATTTGTGTTGTTATTATTAGTCTCACCTAAGCCTTAACCTATAATTGTCGGCATTCTCAAGTGTTTGCACCTACAACAGAATAGGTTTAGTTTTGGGATTAAATGGGTTCCACAGCCAAAAATGATTGGGAAACGCCAAGCTATATTTGGACATAAAGTGTTAGTGAGTTCATTTCCTTTGTCTATCAATTATAGATTTTGTCTACGTCTCATCCTCCCACTGATAGCTTACAGTCGTTGTACAAACAGTTACAGTCAGTAATAACTGTACTCAGCCAATTGTACAAGAACTATGTAAATAACAAATATACCTCACACTGTTACAAGAGGACTTCTTAAATAACAGAACAATCATCAAATAAGCTGCAGTCAATCTCTTGACGATAGAAATTTCATATATCAAGGGACTTCACTCCAGTATGAGGTACCTCTAATTGCAATTGTAAAACCAATTGACTGACATATCGAAGAAAGAGTCTTACGAATTGAAACATATATGATTCACGTGGAAAAATTAAACTATCAGCTACAAAATGTGCCTCTCAAAACTAAATCCCAAATGTGTATATATATATATCACTCTAACAGATCAGCAAATTTTTGTTCGATATAATACTTATGAAACATCGCAACCCCAATGACATCACCCAATAACCATGATGAAAAGTCTAATATGATCTGCAAATACAGGATTCCCAAGGGCAGCACATTGGAAAAACCCACATGATTCAACATTAACAGATACAGCATGCAGACAAACTTCTTTGTGCAAGCCGGACATATCCACATGCACTGCTCCGGTTGATAACAGCGGCCACAGAAGAAGAAAATACCACAAATTATGCCACATTTATGAACACCTCTCACAAACTAGCATGCCCACTGTAAATCGTAAACTGTAAATTCTCAAAATTCAAAGTGATTCCTGATCACCTTAAACAAATGCCACGAGATAGAAATGACCCGCATGACGCGCTATGACCCAAAAGCAACGACATGCTGTTCACGGAAAAATATGAAACGAGTTGCACATACGATTGATACAAGGTTTTAGGGACTTCTTCAACAACAAGACGACTCTACCGGAGAGGAGTAATCGGCAGGAGGAGACGTGGGCGCGACTTCTACCGACATCAACTGATGGACAACTCAAAGTCGAGGAATCTTGTCAGCCTCTCGATGTACTGAGGGAAGATTTCAATGTCGTTGTGGCCTGCTCCCTCGACCCACAGCGGGTCGACGGCTCTCGGACAGCGCTGGTGGATCATCTGGCCGTGTGAGAAGTCGATGACCTCATCGTCCATACCATGGATCACAAGAACGACCGACGTTATTTTGGACACTTTGTCAATGCTGCAAACACAAAAGTGCATTAAGACTCAGATTCACAATAACTCAATAGACTGATGTGCCAAGTGGAAGACATGGGAGTCCCTTAAGCCAGACAGACAGATGGGCATAGGTATGGAGTGTTAGCACTTCTTTTCTTAGCCTCAGCATAAGAGGAGGACGGGTGGCCAGTCCCTTCCCTCATCGTCCCATCTTTCCACCGACAGTCTACTCATCACAGTTGAGTTGGGAAAGGGAACAGGAAGAGGTAATCCCCGGATACAAATTTCTGTTTTTGTAGGGATTTGAATTCGCAACCTCTTGGTTCAGTTGAGCAAACTAACCCTTATACTATTGTGCACTCCATGACGGACCAAGAAGGAGAAGGAGTTCAAGAAGGAGTTCAAATATGGCAGATTAGAGGCGAGGGCGAGCTTAAAGCTACTTGTAGATCATTGTAAGCAGCATTCTGATACTTGGCTTAAATGGTTTCTTAGTGTTTTAGAGTTCATTGTATAACAATAACTTCATCTCTTTCTTCTTATCTCTTTGGCTTAACTTCTCATTTCTACGAATTAAGAGATTTCAACTTGACTTCCTTCCAGTCGAATCTAACTGACCACCGTTTGCTCAAGCCTCTTGCAAAATAACAGAGACACTATAGAAGTCCTACAAAAGGAGTCTTTAAATTAGAATCACAGGCGACTTCTATGAGGAGGAAACGTCACCATTGGCAGACTCTCACAAGTACACACACACATAGATTGCAGAACCAAATCAATCAAATGTTAATATTCAAATTGTGGTCTAAATGAATTAGCAAATATGTGTTCACCCACCAGAGGCCCTACCAAAGACAGAGCACACAATGGACATCAACAATTCTCACCACAACTTTCTTATATTTCTAAAACTATCAAACTGTGATGTACATTCCTGAATAACGCTGGTAGGCCTACTCTTGTACCATCATCTACTGAGTATTGATCAACCCACGCCAGTTCAGATTTTTTAAATTTTAGAACAAAGAAAACGGCGAAAGTACAGACCTGGGAAACGCATCGAAGCACCAGGTACGCCTCGTATCTGGGAATGCGAGGCGCATGCCAGAGGTCAAAGGTGAATGCAGAATGACGCCTCCGACTTCGTACTTTGAAGCCAGGTCTATGGTAGGCACAGTGCCAATGCTCTGGCCATACAAAATTATGTTCTCGGGGCAGAGGCCGTAACGTTTGCTGAGGCTGTGCCAGGCTGCTTCCACGTCGGCATACAGGTTGGCCTCGGATGGGGACCCGGTGCTACAGCCGTACCCGGAGTAGTCGTAAGTCATGATGTTGCACCGAAGGCGAGCTCCGAGGCCGATGAGAAAACTAGTCATCTGACCGATGTCGACTGCGTTTCCATGACTGAAAAGAATCGTGTATTTTGGATTCGGACAGCAGCGAACGAATACGCAGGCCAGCGTCTGTCGTTTCTCTGTGCGAATTGTAAATGCCTCGATAAAGTCCAGCTCTCTTGCAGAGTACTGCCATTCTGCCTCGGGTTTAAGGGACAGCTTCTTCCCGTTGTTATCGTCAACAAGCGAATACGTTGGCTCGGGAGGTAGAAAGGCCAACTTGGCGGCGATTTTGGACGGACAGGGTGGACAACAGAAAATCCCACACAGTTTCTTAAAGGTCGGCCACGTTAATCCAGTCATCTTAAACGCTGAAGGCCAAGTGACGCACCAAGAAATTCACAATTCCTGCGGTATCTATCAACTACCTTTAATGGTAGACCCTTCGTAACTGATCTTTATTTGGCACTTACTTTCTTTTTACGCAAAATAAATTAAATTTACGTCTGCGGGGATAACTTGGGAGGTAACGTAACAGGATGCCAAAGGGCACAACAGGAGGGACAGACGGTTTAAGAAATTCAGCAGTCGTCAAGAATTCATTTTCAAATTCATTAAATCTTAAATGACGAGATGGACCGTTTGTCGGATAATGTAACATCGACCACCACAAAATCCCCTAAAATGAAAATTATTCAGAACGAAACCCTTCTCTACCGGAATCAAGGCACACCGGAAGACAACTCAGGTCAGCAGAAAATCAAAAAAAGTTTTCGATTGGTCAGCTGGTTAAACAGACCACATATATATATTAAAAGATGAAAATGAGCTTAACAAAACCACTGACATCTCTATTTTAATTTTTTTTTAAATTGACATTTATAACGCGCAAATTATTTTGAGACGCTCCCGTATTAAGTCAGAGCTCTCCATAACAGAAAAAAATTTCAAACGTTTCCAGAACAGACGAAGAGCTAAGATGAGGAGTTAATAACGTCTGGATATTCTTTAGTCAAATTTGTTCTGTTTGAGCGTCTGTATTTTAGCTGGCTCCATTGACTTCGCTCTTGCAGGCGCTGTAGAAATGCAAAATATAAGATCACGATATCAATTAGTCATGTATAAAAACTGAGGTTCTTATCAAGATTGGCTTATTTCTGCTTTTAACGTTCGGACACCAAAGACCAAATTGCGACCCAGAACATCCCGTACTCTTTTCGGTCTCTCCGCCACATTATTTATAGCCGTGTGCACTACAATGTGAAGACTATTAGCACAATGTGCATCATTGTAATTTGCTAGAAATACAATAAATCTAACGTAAAATGAGAAAAAAACTTAAATTAGGACTTTGAAGTTGACGACGGGGACAATCAGAATTAGTGTTTTGTATTTTGACCATGCACCCATTTAGACCTTATCTGCCTATCATTTCTGGTTTCTTTTCGAATAAGCTGGTTCCACAGATTCACTTCTTCTTCTCATCAATTCATTTGACATTCCATCTGTCAATCCTCGACCAAAGCGACACCCTCCTTAACTGCTACTCTGCCTCCCTGCTGACCTCCCGGAAACCGAACTTTGACCCCACACGGACTATCCTGCCAGCGGCAGCGATCATGATGATAATCTGGCGATAATCGGGAAAACCCAGACTGCTGTATAAAGTAAAATGTAGAGCGCGTGTAGTATTTTTATGTCTTGTTATTATGATAGTTTTTGGTTTTTCGACAGGATTCCTAGATCATTAAATTGACCAGCGTGTTTAGGTTCGATTTCTCAAATTGTTTTCATAGCAACGGTTGCCGTTGTAGCCGTTTTAATATGCCATTAAAGGAGTCTTAGGTTAAAACCAATGATATTATGGAATTAAATTACTTCATAACCAATATTGCCCATGCGGCTAGGGTTGCTTGACGCTCTTTTTGTGTCTTTCATCAGGTTCGTTCTGTTTTAAACAAACGTTTGAGAACCAAAAACCGAAACGTCGGTTATCCACCAATGGCAACCCCAGCTGATGGACAAATTAAGTCTGGCATACTTATGCCTAGTGATATATATATATATATATATATATAATAATAATTGGACTAGTGTTAGTCTGAAGATATTATAAAGGAGAGTCATACAGGTAATTTAACTCATTCTGGATCACTGAGGGGTCAAGAGGCATACTTCTAACAAGTTTTTTTTAGATCTCTTGATTTCTTTCTCTAATTTCTGGTAAATGGATCTTGTTCTTCAAATGTTTTTGTGGACAACCATTTGGACTCGATGCTGCACTTATGAATAAAAGCTGGAGCCCTGTACTCAGCTTTTAAGTAATGCTTTTGAAATCTTTGAGATTACGAGTTGCATAAAATATTGTCTCAGTGTAACAGTGTTTATGTGGCTAGTTTAAATTGTCAATAGACACCTTGTCTAAACAGTTTGTGCTTCCCTTTCAGACAATTTATGCATCTTTGGTGGTGACTCCCAAGAATCTTTGGTGGTGACTCCAAGAATAAAACAGACCTTCAAATATCACCAATTCATATAACTCTAAAATGTCGACAGTGAATAATTCTGCTGAGCAGAATAAATCATGCAGACCTCAAGTGGAAAATTACGGATCGCTTCAAAGAAAATGTCATCCGCTTGGTTCCTCTCCCGATGCTTTGTCTGGTCGTGTGACTCTTTATTCTTTTGGCTTAGTGGCTGATGTTCATTATGCAAACATTGCTGATGGCAAAAACTACTCAAAAACTCGCAATCGGTATTACAGAAATTCACTTTCTTACGTGAAGACTGCTGTTTCAGATTGGATCGCAGGAGCGGGAACAGATTCCAGGATACGTATGGTATTAGATTTGGGTGATTTAATCGATGGTTTCAACGTGACTCACAAGTCGAGTGTTTCTTCACTGAAGACGATCAGCAAAGCGTTTGACCCGGTTGGAGTTCCCGTGATTCACATCTGGGGTAATCACGACCTGTACAATTTCACCCGTAAGCAGCTCCATGCTATGCCAGAGATGAATCCTGTCTTAGCAGGTCACGTCTTGCGTCCGACCGACGCATCGGAACACTCCATGTATTTCGACTTTCCTCTGTGTCAAGGATTTCGATTGGTTGTCATCGACTGCTACGAGATCAGTATGCTTGGAGTGGATGAGAAATCGGACGAGTATAGACGTGCAGAGATAATTCTAAGAGAGGAAAATAAGAATGAGGATCCAAACTCATCCGTTGGTCTATCTGCCGATAAAATGCACTTTGCGAAGTTTAATGGAGCCATCTCGCTTCCTCAGATCCAGTGGTTGGATGGTGTTCTTCGCGAATCGGCGAAGCGTGGCGAAGTGGTTCTTGTGTCAGGTCAGCATCGCTTCTAAGTTAACCCTCGTTAGAGTTTTTCCCATGTGACGAAAGCTGTGTCCACTGCTTGGTGAGAGAAAACATATTTAAGAAATGGAAAATTTCTTAATTGGATTGTGATTTAGAAGTTAGGATGTTGCATCTGGAATGCTACTGTGAAATTTTATCCCCACCTGTCTCATTAGATATACGAGTTTAATTATTTGAGTAATGGAAATTGCGAAAACAAGGAGTGCTTCACAACATAGACAGAAGCAACTGTTTTTATTCTTACATTGCTTAACCGAGATACATTATCCATGAGAATTCATCATCATCATCATCATCAATTCCTGATGCCAGCCCTTTGGTGGCTCTCAGTGGTGTTGCTATGGTTAGAAACCAGATGAGGCAGATTGGATATGATGGGGTAGGAGAGGGACTGCTGTATATCCTCCCCACCCCAAGATTCTTTCTAAGTAACAAAGTAACAAATTACCAACATTGATCATTTGTTGGTGACGATGCTGTCATAATCATGCAAAAGTGGTACTATTCAAAGCGAGAAGTCGTCTGCCAATCATGCATACAGTAGACTAAATGCAGGTTTATGCAACAGATATCACGTGGGAAACCTCTGCTGCCACAGAATGATTATAGCAAGCTATCAGCAGTCTCTGTCAATGCCGAGTGGCTCAGGTTATTTTCAACGTAAAAAAATTAAAATAATTTGTTTTTCACAAATACCAAGGGAGACTCACGCCTCTGTGCCTCAATGTAGACGCCACTGTTAGCTATGGGTATGAAGAAATAACCTAAATATCAGTCATTTGAGAATTCCATTGTTGCCCTTAGTGTCAGTTAGTCCAAGTAGTATGATTGGCTCTCACTGATGTTGTGAGTAAAATCTTGTTAATATGATTTTCAGGACACATTCCTCTTTATTCGTCCGACCGTGTCTCTCTGTGCTGGAACTACAAGGAAGTCCTTGATGTACTTCATCGACATTCATGTGTGTTGGCATATTTTGCCGGTCACGCTCATGACGGAGAGTACATGCGTGATGAATGTGGCATCCATCACTTGACGGTTCAAGGTGTGATTGAGGTTCCGCCTGGTGCCAATGCTGCCCACCTAAACGTTCACCTGTGTGACGATTGCGTCTTGATTATGGACGAGCGGACTGAAGATGTGTTTGAATTTCTAATTCACAGAACCTAGGTGTGGTGGGGGTCTGTCCCTTGAAGAACAGCTCTCTGAAAGTCTTCCAGATTTGCAGATCATTGCCTGAATCTCAAATGATTTGTTGCTTTTGAAACGGGGGTGTATGGTGACTACTGTACTCAGTCAAGATGTGGTGGGGGGGGGGTTCAAGTTAGAAGGTGGCGCCACCTGCACCCCATCCCCCATTCGACTATAATGAGTACCCCATACTCTGTTATCTGAGAGAGGACTGGTCACTGCCATCATATGCTGAGGCTAAGAAAATGAAGTTGCTATAACTTCATATCTATGGCTGCCTTTCTCTCTTAATAGACTGATCATCTGGATGTTGGGCTGATCACTGCTGCCTCATAAAAGGGCGTTATATAAGTGTTTGATTACATTACATGACATACATGGATTTGATTACGGCTCGATTTTTAAAGCATGTCGGTTGATACATTTCATTTCCATTGGACACTGATGCTAAAGTAATAAATGCTTACAATTGTAGAGCAATGTTATTCTCTTTAGTTTTACACAGAATGCATCATTGAATAACTTGAGTTATTGGTGCTTCTGAGTGAAAACTTAAAAGTCATTAGTTATTGTCCATTTATTGATCATCTGCTGTGTGTTTATCTGAGATGGGTGTTTAGTGTTAATATTTCTTACTCTACGTCTTCATAGAATGCATTCTGATTTGTTTACATTTTAAATCTATTTTTATTCTTATTCTCATTACAAGTGATTTGTATTTTATTACATTTCATCGCAGCAAAGTCGGTGAATCTGAAGAGCTGACCAAATGATTGTGAGCTCTAGGACTTGGTGAAGGAGTTCCCTATACACTAGTTCACAGTAACCAAACTAACCCATCGAAGGGGATCTCCCCTTTACAAGGTGATCAGATCACTCTAACTAATTGATTACCGTAAAATTTAATTTGAATTGGACACGTTGAGCGACTGTGAATTGCTTTGTGCTTTGTTTTCACTCAAAATTGGACACTGCTCTCTCATAAATTAGATCCTGTGGTTTCAATTCTAAACGCCATCCACCTTAGCCGCCTGTTTGACTGCCTGCCTGGCTTCTTTGTATTCTCATCTGGCACTTGTTTCTCAATACCTGCCTCATGATTTTCTTTTGACTAAGTGCCTATCTGCTTATATTTGGTGCTGAAGAAATCGCTGAACTACAATTACTGTGACCCTATATTTTCAGGGGTTCATTGCAGGATTCAGTTTTAAATTGTTGGTCCTTATGTGAATTGATGTTTTCACGAGAATTTTATTGCAAACACAATTCCTAGAATTTATTGCAAATTTGAGAATCGATTTTAACCAGATGCGTTTTAGTCAATTTAACAGGATATTTTTCTTAATTTGTTTTATATCTGTGTGATATCAAAGTGTGTGAAATAGAATTTTTGCCTGAGTTTCAAATAGGCCCACAGAGCAGCTAAATTAATTGTGAGATTACGAACCTTTAAAGGACCTTTTGACCAGCCTTTCGATAAACTCACAACTGTCGTTTTCAGGTGTCGCAGGTCCAAAGCATAAGTAAAGCTGGAGGCCACGTTAATCATCTTTATAATAACACAGCGTCTTTTAACAGTAGGCCTAATGACCACTGCATTCAGCTCAGGAAACTGAAACCGTTCTTTGATTGCAGTTGTGAGGTAAGTTGCGCAATGTTCTAGTAAGGCGCTATATAAATGGCCACATATATTATGGAGAGATGAAAGAGATAGGCTGCCGAATACCAATCATTCATTCTTTCTACATATACCATTTCGGGCGGGACGGGCAAACACGAAGATAAACACGCGAAAGGAGTGTCAACAAATACTAGACTCTATACGCCCACTTCACAATTTATAAGCATGGAGAACTATCCTCACTTCTTGACATGAAGGTACCGGGTGTAGCCTTGACCACCGCTGCCCCGCTCAATGGTCACCGTCACCCTGTGTGTTGTTCATGTAACCCATGACCTGGGCTTCCAGATAAGGGAGTCTGGAGACAAATGCCTCCAATTTCAGATAAGAGGATAGTTTTCAAGTCTTAGGGCTGAATTTCTTGCCTTCTCGATAATTTGAGACCGGGGGTTTACCTCCATCACTCAGAGGGGGATTGACGCCTCTGATGTAACCCGAGATAGTGATTACAAGACAATCCCTGCAATGGTGGCATTGCTACAGAGGTGTTTGAACGCCCGTTGCACCTGTAAGACTGTCGAAGCGTAGCAGAGCCCATGGCACGGTGCCAATGACACGTAGGCTTATGCTGGCATGCGAGTGGTGCGTACAGTGTCCACCTGTGTGCTTACGTGGTTGCCAGCAATTGGAATAGCCGAACAGTAGCGTTACCCATGATCTGAAACAGCGCAGCAGAATATACCTCAAGTCTTGATCATATTAGTTAATTAATCGATTAAGGCCTTTCGTCAACGATCTTTGTAACATATTGATTGGATTCGAATCGACAGATTTTGATCATTGATAGATATTTATTCCTAGCAGGTTTTTGTCGTTTAAGGTGACCTATATATATACAGGTAAACTAGCGTCTATTCTATTCTCTCAGGGCGGAAGTCTGATCACGTAAATATTTACATATTCTGTATATATAAGCCTACGCATATTCTGCCTTTCCATTTGAAACCTGAGTTCCACATTTTCAAGTACTCTTACCCAGAATCACTTGATCATCTTTCTACCTTCCAATCCTCGACCAAAGCGATATTCGCCTGAACAGTTACTCTGCCTCCTCTGACCTTTATTCTGGAGACCGAACTCTGACCTCATTGGACTACCCTGTGGACAACCCTCATCTTGAATAAGCTGGTGCCTTGCGCTCTTGGCTTTCGAATAGCACTTCAGAAGTGTGGGAATTACGATTACGGTTTAGGCTAACCTGGTTTGATTTGAATCTTCCCCAGTTACTTATTCACTGCCCAAGTTCTTCACTCAAGCCGCTCGTCTTACGTCTTAAGATTTTCCGCATTCCGTCAGGAAAGACCTGGGGGCATGAGAGTAGAAGATGACTTTTGATTACATTGAGACTGTCGGTGATGGTTGGCGTTCAAGTCCCCGTCAGTACAAGCAATGGGTGTTGGGTTGAAACCTATTTCCCACTGAGACAGCTTTAAATAGGTTAATCGATTGGACGAGTGCGACGCTAATGATCAGCGAAGCAAAGAAAAAGAATTCGCCAGCAGCACTTGATGCACAAGACTGCGTACGGCACTGCTGCCATTTTCCACGCTGTGAACTAGTAGAAAATAGTGGACGACATTAATTTTCAGAGCCTCCACAGATGACGTTTATAATGGTCAGCGGTTGAATGTTCTTTATAGGATGGAGAATACGATTAATCCGAAGTACGAGAAGATGATGGAGGAGGGTGAAGCGACGGTTGACATCCATGGAGCAGAGGAACTACATCCGCAGCAGCAGCAGCAGAACCACCTGCCAGCCTCTTACGTCAAATCGCTTGTCGCTTCTTTTCTGGTCTCAATCTGTTGTTGTTGGTTTCTAGGAGGCATCGCTTTCATTCTGGCCTGTTGGTATTTTGAAATGTCTCTGAATAAAATTTCATTACACATCTGATGTATTTAATTGTATTTCATGTAAAGGCGGGAAGCGCTGTTCTATCATATTTACCACCGCGTACTTTACAATAATTGTCTGACTGTTAAAAATTATTTTAAAGTGCAAAATACATTTTAGTCCACGGATTAAAGTGGAAGCGTGAATTATGGAACAGGTTACTACAACGTCACTGATATCGCATCCATTAATAAACTCTTTAAAAGCTTTGAGAAAACGTTATTTACTGTGAAACCTAATTGGATATGAAATGTATTTAGATATCAATATCAGATATAATTATCAATATATGATACAACTGTTCTAGGTATATGTGTAAAATATTTCTACTATATGTGAGGAGATTGAGTGGGTAACTGTGATACTATGTAAATCTCTCAGGATAACACAAAAATCAAGTCAAAGAGCTGAAAGAGAGGTCAGCCTAATTAACCACCGGTGTCGTATTAAATCAAGTCCGTAAGGGCATGCAAGTTCTTTGTTTGGTGTAAGTTCCAGGTAAGAATCTGAGGGAAGGTCAAACCAAGGAAACAGCCTGATCCTACTATGGAAATAGGTAGGGAATGGTAACACATGGAATGGTGCAGTTGGAAAGGGGCAACGTTCGAAGATAGTTTGACAAGTGAGATGCTGTGTAGGAGGCGCAGCGTAGAGGGGAACCGATTGACCTGTACGTATTAAGGGTACGAGCGATGGGATGACTGACCCGTATACTCTGTTGGTGCCAGTCCCAAGCCTGGAAAAAGGAGGAGAGCGACGATAATCATCTTGGCTACGACAGTGTCATTTAACGTAAACTAACTAGCAATAATGACCTAAATTTAAATCTGTACAGCCTATGTAGTTGAGAATGATACGAGTCATATGACCGCATACTCCTTGACATGTAGTATGAAATAGAGACTGCATGTACGTTTGGTTTTGTGTAGTGTTTGGGCAGAGATCGGCATTTGCCGGAGATGTTCGTGAAGCGAGGCGACTGAAAAGGGCGTCCTACATCGTTTCTGCCATTGGATTCATCACTGGATTGGCCATCCTAATCGTTTTGGCCGTTCAAATGATCAGCTTCATGAAGACATTTCGTCCCGTCTACCAGTTCGATCCTCGTCTGCTTCCGCCAACCTACACGCTCACTCCTCCATAACTGGTTGCGTGGTGAATCAGATATTTATGGTGTGGCGCCATTTAATTAAAGAAATGCGAGGTTTTTAAAACTGTATGTACAATGACTTATTAGGAAGCAACAGCTGCAGACTATTTGCAAACGACAGAGGATCAGACAATTCATCAAATCGTTTAATTGTGTCTGTCACTCACCAATTAAACCCTGATTCTTGCTATAAGTCATGAGTTCCCAACCGTTTCAATCTTGAAAAAGCTTTAATCAATGATTCTAGCCCCAAAAATGTATTTCACATCCGATGACACGTACATGAAATTTTTACTTAATTTTGACTCTCAAATTGAGTCGGAAAAAAGCGATACAGTGGCCGTATACCCTACAGACATACATGCATAGCACAGTAGGTATACTGTGTGTTCACAAGTTAAATAAAACGTCAAAGAAATAACGAAACCAAAAATCTATTATAAGATTCTGATTCTAACTTGTAGACCCTAACAGTTTTTCAGACTTATTACCAGAAAATAAACTTCTTATCTTGTGTGTTATAATGACATGTGAAGTTTTAGGCTTACTAAGGTCTACTCAAAAGTATATGTGTACTTGAAGACACATATTGCATGTTTCAACAGTCATCAGCGTTTAGCGTTTCTAGTTCCAGTAGCATTGTGTCGATATATATTTCAATTCTTCTGCCCTCAAACTGATCGCTGTTCTGTGATACTCGATGTCAGAAGGGTTTTGAGGATGATAATGATCATGATGATGGTGATGGTGATGTGGTAATGGTGGTCCTTGCTCAGCATTAAAAATGATTCTCTATTAAAATTTTCACTGCTTGTAACACCAGTTTAATAAATGAGCACAAAACACGGTAATTATCTATTCTATATAAATAAAGAGAATTCCGTATGTCTGTGTGTCTCTGTCCGGCGATGCATTTGCACAGTTTCAGAGCTATTCACTTGAAACCTTCACCGTTGGCTCGGGAAACACCTGCGACACGCAGTCGAGGGGTTCGTGAAACCCGCGGCGGCCCTCTTCCTAGTCTCCAGGGCCAAAAACCTGTTTGAGGACACCCAAGGAAAGTTTCCTTCTAAGTCGCCAGGAGCGTCTCGCCGAAGCACCTGCAATTCTGCATGCGATATCTCACTTCCTTTTATTCGAAGAAAAACGTTTGCACAGTCGGTCAGGTTGGTCTGTACTTTGTACGCATTTGTACATGCTTACAGCTTTTGACTCTAAACCATTGCCGTTCGCTCGGGGAATGAATGGACGGTTTGGGAGATAATTGCACAGTCGCTCAGGTGGGTATGCACTTTGTACGCATTTGCACGCTTTTAGACCTATTGATTCGAAACCTTCGCCGATCGCTCGGGGAACACCTCGGACACCCAGTAGAGGGGTTGGTGAAGCCCTCGGCCGCCATCTTCCTCTTTTCCAGGGCTAAAAACCTGTCTCAACCCGGTCGAACACCGGGTCCACCAGCTGGTCTTGCATATAGAAACATATTTAATTCTATAAACGATCAATATCACGATAGGCAATCTTCTCCACGAAATCAGTAGATTCTCCGATCCTCTATCCATCTCGGTAAGAAGTAACGGCTTGTTTGTTCTTACTGAGATAGATAGAAGGGCGGAGAATTTGAGATGAGCAGAGAATAGGAGATAAGTAGGCCAGAGGAAAACGTATCTGTTCCTTCGGCTTCATTTTCTATAAACCGTCATCGTAATATTAAATTTCAATTTTCTAAAGCACTGCTCTAAAGATGCGCTTAGGACAACAGCTTACTCACGAGAGTTTTGTGGCATCGAATGAGAGATGCGATTACCTGATAGACCGTGCCTGAGAGAGAGAGAGAGACAGACAAACAGACAGACAAACAGACAGACAGACAGACAGACACAGAGACAGACAGACAGACACACAGACAGATGCAGAGACCAAGAGAAAGAGGAGAGAGAGAGAGAGAGAGAGAGAGAGAGAGGAGGTAGGCCTAGATGGGTTGCTAAGGCAGATTTAAGACTGAAAACCGATTTCACTCGGTAGCGCACACGATCCGTTGCCTCGTTTGGTGGCGCAATAGAAGCCTCGACTGATGGATAATCGACAGGTAGTAGGCCTACCCATAAGAAACAGACGACACATTCGCTCAGCAAAAGCAGCTTCTTTTAACGCTTGAAAGACGAACGCATTGATTTCTCGGTCGCATTTAGCACACGATCGTTATTAGAGGGTTAAACCTCATTTTACTACCAAGATGTTACCAAGCTAACAATGCCTAACATCTCCATTAACAACCCACGTTTTAATTAAGTTAGTTAATTGAAACATCGCTGGTGACCCACAACAGCCAGAAAGGTTTTGAAGAAAACCAGATTCGAATATAGAATCTACGCAGACCTGCAGTTCTGAAGCTTCTCGACGTGTGAGTATACCTGTAGGCCTATGTTTTCAACGCAAATACTTTCGTAAAGTTTTGCAACCAACAAATCAGAATCCATAGTTTCCCTGAAGAGCTGAGGTATGTCTACAGAATGAATTTAGGGAAGAGAATGAGTTTATAGACGTCTTCCGATAGCAACGGTCTGTATTGAATCTGCGGTGGATTTCTTTATAAATTTCCTCTGAGTTTCATGACAAGGATCGAGTCTGACGACCTGGATCTTCCGAGTTCTTATCCAAGCGGGTTCTTTGGTTTTAATGTTGCCTAAACTTCTCGTTATCGACAAGGCTACTAGATTATATTTACATTAAAATGAACATCGACTCAATTTTTGTTGCCTGTTGTACATTATCATCCCTCATTGCTGGGGCATTGAAGTCTCCAACACAAAACTTCTCAGGGAGTTGGATGCTTAGCTGATGTTTTTCCACTGTTACGCTTCGAAATGTGCAAGTTGCATTCCTCACGGATTTGAAATGGGTCTTAATTCATCATTTGAACAGACACTCGATTGCTTTTGACATTGTTCTACTCAAATATTCAGATATCTTGCTATCTAAGCGATATCCTCAAACAGTCGCTTTCTCCTATTGTGTACTCTTAAGATTTTAAGCTTCAAACAGTTGGCTATAATGTTTTAAGCGGATTTGGTAGATGTTTGTAAAAGGCCTTCGCGTATGCACTAAGGGCGCGGTTCGGCTTGGACTTGCAATTTTGAAGCATATATAATTATAATTGTATCTGTTGTCTCTAGCAAACATGGAGAAACAATATGAGACACCGAAAAATGCTGGCAGCGCTCTGGTGCCAGTATCTGTGGTCTCAATGACCTGGGCTCTTTTTTTGTCTTGCTTGGTCTTCGGATTGTGTGGTTGGTTGTTTGGTGGAATCGCCTTCGTATGTGCAAGTACGTATTTGCAGCGCTTTCGCTGATTAACGAGGACGACGACGACGACGATGATAACAACGCTGATAATGAAAACGGTGACGATGATGACAACGATCATGATGGTGACAACGACGATGATGACATCGACGAAAAATGCGAGGAGCAGTATAGAGAAACAAAATTTACTTGACCATGTGGTATGAAGGTGTCCGAAAGAATACGATGATTAAACGTTGACCTTATAAATAAAACTGTTATACTCATTACTCTGAGTTCAGTCTAACTCTGCAGTCTGAGGACAGGAACACTGTCAACCTGTTACCATACAAGTGAAATAAAGTATCAACCAGAGGAACTCATAGAGTATCGCTCAATTAGTCGGACGATTCTTTGAAGAGAGAGTAGACATAGGCCTACTCTTCTGTCTCTGTCTCTGTCTCTGTCTCTGTCTGTCTCTGTTTCTCTGTCTGTCTCTCTATCTGTCTCTCTTTCTTTCTCTCTCTTTCTCTCTCTTTCTTTCTTTCTTTCTGTCTGTCTGTCTGTCTGTCTGTCTCTTTTGAAGAGTGCTGTATACATATCTACGAACTGGGTCCTCGAACACGCAGTCGAGAGACCCTTCATGCTGATGCACTGAACCGATGTGGTTTTATTACATGAAAGCGATCCAAACGGAACAATTCCTGTTGTTAACATACTCTTTACTCTCTCACAGCCCCGAAGATATCTCTTTGTAATTGCTTATTATGACCATTTTGTTGTTGTAGGCCTACAATCTTATCTCCCCACAGCGCATTATGTTGCAAGCGCTTCAATAAAGCACTTAGTCATTGTTCTCTTCATTTGGTTTATTATTATTGACGGACCAATAAATTATGACGATTTTCAATGCATTTGTTGTGATTGGTAGTCATTGGTCAAAGTTCGGCTGATGTCGGTGATACTCGTGGTGCAATGAGGTGGAGAAAGATTTCCTATGGTATATCCATCGCAGGCATTGTCATCGGAATCATAGTTATCAGCTTACTCGCTGTCATGTGGGTAGCTACCTACCGTGCTATGTTCGCTACGTCAAAATATCTAGATGGTGGAACTTTCCAAGAGCATAATGTGTTTTTTAATATTTCATCCTCCTCGTTCTAAAGCGGCTCAACGTCGATTTGGCTGTTTTGAGAAATATGGCCATGAAGTTTAATCTGGTAGTTTATCAGATCGAACAATAATAGGAATCTAAGATTGATATTTAAAAGCTGATTCAATAATAATAATAATAAATATGAAAATTTTTTCGTCTAATTTCAAACTGACAAGTCGCAGTAAGATTAGGCCTACATTATAATTATTATGAATGAATTATGACAAGCTAGCCTATCACAGGAGTCGAATTTATCTGTGGACAAGTTGCATATCACATTATACATCTGTATAATATTGTAATCCTTGTGTTAAAACAATAAGAAGATTGACAGTTTATAACTTAGTCAGTAGGCTTAATGAATTGATGAGAATATTCGTAATTATTACGACAAAGTGAATCAACCTGACTACATCCATTTCTGAACTCAATGTTTCACTATTATAAATAATTACATGCTTGAATCAGCCTGAGATAGTTCAATTTTTCTCTCTATAAATGTTCTAAAAGACATGCAAACTGAATTCGTTATCAGCCCTTGATTATTATTAGTGTTATCATTGCAGATAGTCAAACACAAATGACATTCTTCGTTTAAACATTTCAATATTTAACTAATATCGAGTTTCTTTATGAAGTAAAAATTTAAATGCAATCATCCCGATCATGCACGACTGAAGGTGTGACCCTTGGGCAAAATACTAGGAAGCATTCCATCACGACGTATCCAGACATTTCTCACATTTCTCCATGTCTGGTTGATCACCTACCTAAGCGTAAATATTGATTAGAAAGTACGTCATATTGGCTATTTCAATAAATTATTTCGCACTAAGTTTTTAAAAAAAAAAACGATGCTTCGCATGTGTGCCACTGCGCCTAACAATCCTGGTAAAACTGCAATGAGATCCATTTCATTGTAAATGGCCTGCGCCCTCAATTTGAAATAGAAGCTGGATTGATAACATTTTGGATATAATTTTATAGCTACTATAGAAGAGAATTCTCTGTGAACATCGTGTAGCATTCAGTGCTACGAATCGTTGCAGTGTGACGAAATGTTTTCAAAATCAGACAGCCTTCTCAAGTTCTCAGGATAGTTGACGAGTCACCAGATTTCGTTGGTCTATGTATGTTCAAGAGAAACGCTTTAGGTTACAAACTTTGCAATTTGGATTATGCAAAGCAGCAAAGATCTGCAATTATTTCTGAATATTATCTTCCCACATGATCTTTCGATCCATAAACAATTTGACGATTGTAACCAGTTGAATTATTGTGTTAGTTATAGGCGATCGATATATGCGCAATGTAGGCTACATGTAAGAGATGATCGTTTCATACCCTTTTCAGAACTCCCAAGATGTGAGCTTCACGTAACATAAGTTTGATATAACCAAGCTCAACGAAAGGTAATTCCTTTTCAAACAGCGCTGTCGAACCCGTTTGACTCCGCGGGTCACCGAATAAATTATTCTTATTCCGCACCATGAAACTCAAAAGCAACGAGTAAAGTTAAATGGGTAATCAGTAATTGTATTAATATTTTATAATGGAATAATCATATATAAATAAACGCAGGTATATGCAAGCCATGAGTTCACAATTTGTTAAATGACGAACCAAGTTCTTAAGCGAATAGCTACCTGTAAATGCAAATAATAATAATAATAATAAGAATAATAATAATAATAAGAATAATAATAATAATATGCCGTTGGCTGTCTTTGAATTTATTTTTACGTAAATTGTAAAAATTTTGTTCGCTAGAGCAGACCACCGCCGATCGCATGCTGTCCGTATGTAGCTGATCGCATGCTGTCCGTATGTAGCTGATCGCATGCTGTCCGTATGTGGTCTCATATTGGACGGCATTGTTTAAATGTATTGAAAGCATCAATCAAAAGCGATCAACGTTTATAAGACTAATTAAGAAAAACTTATTTAACGTGAGAGTTATTTGATTGAAGGAGCAGGTTGCTCAGTTCAAAAATCAAGTTGGAGGAAAAAGATTTAAATTAAGGGTCAATTAACTATACTTGGGCATAGATCAGACGGATCCTCGAGGGAGTTGAGACTGGTGATCCGCCAAGGCTAAGAAAAATAAGTCGCTCACACTGCATAAATAGCAGCTCATACCTCTGGGTATCTCTTCACTTGACACATCGTTCGATTGATCGTTGTTTTTTTCATTTCTTCTTCTTTCTTTGTAAGTTTTAGTCCTAAAGTACAATACATACAGGCGAACACGACCGTGGCGCCCTTCCCTGTACTTCCTACACTTTGAACTGTAGCGCTATTTTGCTTACTTTTAAGATAGCACAGGTTCTGAAATGAATGAGAATCAACGCGTGACCGCATTTGTACAGAGTTCTAAGCAAATTCTCAGAAGCCGGGACTTTACGCAAATCGTACTTAGTAGTGAGTCAATGGAGTTCCGCTTACGAATGGACAACATGCGGACGTCATTCAGGATTTTACACTTTCGCCTGGTGTTATTTCTGAACCAATGAACATGACCGTCATGCTTCACAAACATTGTGGCTTGCCCTGACACCAGGGCAGAGGTTTCCTCTGAAGGCGTTTATTACGGTCGGTCAAGGTATAGCGATCCGTGTCATCGCCCCGGACGAGTAGAGACCGCGGTAAACATGTAGGGCACCCACGCAAACAGTCAGCTGACGGAATTAATTTTGGGTTGGCAACGTTTTGTCAAAGTGATTCATAAGGATTCGTTAGTTCTGCGAAGGGCTACTTGATTTTGAGCCATTTTGGTCCGTCAGGACACAAGTTCTGTCTACTCAGTCGCTCTATTATTGACCGAGGGCAATATGATGCCAACGGAAGCAGCTATATAAATGCTGACGAATTAAGCAGACACCAATTGAAGAAGTCGAACGAAACAAGTTATCTGAAATAAGTTAGTTTGAAGACGAAGTCAATTCAGATAAGTCTGAAATTTAGAAGTCAGGTTACTTGGAAAAGCGATTTTAAACAGGAAATTTGAATTAACTAGATCTACCGGCGTTCTGTACAAAGATTTCTTGAAACGTAAGTAGCCTATTCTAGTAAACTATTCAGATCGAACTTTTGCAGAGGACGAACCTAAAATCGATTGTTTGTGAACATACCTTCGACTAAACCTCGATTCTTCTCTTTCGTTTGTATCTATTAACTTTTTACCTTCTAGGAATCTTAGTTTGAGATTTAAGACCACTTGGATAATCCTCTGTAAAAATCCGCGACGTTGCTAAAGCTGATGTAGCCTACAGCCACTACAGTGAGCACTAAAGCGGAAAATCGACCGAACGTTTCATTCACAGCTTAATTACCATCATGGCTCCCTTACGATCATCTGGTATTTTTTGTACGACCGCAATAATTTATGGGTTTACTTAACAATCAATGTTAATTAAAAGTTCTTTCTGCTCTGGAATTTGCTTCATAATGATTTTAAAAGACTGACACCTTGTTGATCCATCCGACAAACTCACAATACGGTATGCCCTGGGCAAGTCTTCATACCGACACCACTGCTTTCCACAAATCTCATCCTGATTCCGCCTCTTCCATTACTTCTCCATTTCTAAAAATGACCCACTTTTACCGTCTGACTATTTGCCTGCTTGACCCTCTCGATCTTCTTCACATGGAATCGATTTTGAGCGCTTAGTATCCTAACGATTTTGTATTGCCATCGTTCGTTCAGCCTGTAATCATACAGCCGTTCAAAATTAAACGAAAATTATTTGTTCAGACCTCTCTAACGTTGGTGACTTTAACAGTTCTTTTTATTTATTCATTCATTCGTTCGTTCGTTCGTTCATTTTAATATTTATATAGTTCAGCCTGTAATCATACAGCCGTTCAAAATTAAACGAAAATTATTTGTTCAGACCTCTCTAACGTTGGTGACTTTAACAGTTCTTTTTATTTATTCATTCATTCGTTCGTTCGTTCGTTCATTTTAATATTTATATAGTTCAGCCTGTAATCATACAGCCGTTCAAAATTAAACGAAAATTATTTGTTCAGACCTCTCTAACGTTGGTGACTTTAACAGTTCTTTTTATTTATTCATTCATTCGTTCGTTCGTTCGTTCATTTTAATATTTATATAGTTCAGCCTGTAATCATACAGCCGTTCAAAATTAAACGAAAATTATTTGTTCAGACCTCTCTAACGTTGGTGACTTTAACAGTTCTTTTTATTTATTCATTCATTCGTTCGTTCGTTCGTTCATTTTAATATTTATATAGTGACCCTCAATTTGTCTTCTCTGAGGCGCATCTAACGCATCAACGGCGATGCAAATCAGTCCTAAAGCAACTTGCAAAACCAAGGCGCGTTATTCCTGGCAACATGAACACCTGTGTGTCATGTTCAGTCATGATTTCTAGTATGGATTGTAACGTTATAAAGGATTGTTCTTACTCTCAAGTTAGCATTTGCTTAATTTGTTGTTGACAGGTGAAAATGGAGAACCAGGGATTTAATGCTGAAATCAATAATCAACCAGGATATGGCCACCCCTACCCCTCTCAGCCAGGATATGTACATCCCTATCCTCCCCAAACAGGATATGGACAGCCCTATCCTTCTCAGCCAGGATATGGGCAGCCCTATCCTTCTCAGCCAGGATATGGGCAGCCCTATCCTTCTCAGCCAGATTGTGGGCAGCCACAGCCCGGTTTCGCCTATCCCAATTTACTTCCTAACAACGCAACCGTCCAGCCCTATGCTCCTGGGATCCAGTCGCAGCAACCTCAAGTGGCAGTCGTAGGGAGTAATCCAGCACCTGTCTATGTTGCCCAGGCAAAACCTTTTGTCTCAATGGTTGGAGCCATTGTTCTTTCCTGCTTCGTCTTCTGGTTCTGCGGGATGCTGTTCGGTGGAATCGCTTTCGTACTAGCACGTGAGTCAAAACTGTTTTGTTGACAAGATAATTTAATTATACTCCGCAGATGACGATATCTGTCATCTGTGGATGGGAATAGATTGGTCTGGCCCGAATTGGGTGGATGAACCAGTACCATGGACCTGCACCACAGGGGCCAGTACCACAGGCTCAAGGCACTGATTCATGCATATTAAACCACTATAGGATAAATACTATATAATCTTCTTTTGCTGAATATACAGGTATATTTACATTCGAACTCTGTATTGTCCACTAATCCTCTTCCTCTATTTTTGTCTATTTTTCTGCACAGGCCATTGCATACTTTCGTGCGCCTCTGAGTGGGTTTCTTGAAGGGGTGCAATATATAAATTGTCGAAATGAATGAATGAATACTTTCGCTCTCAATATAAGACCTACCTATTTCAAACTGCTATATATGTCATAGTCATAAACTGCTTAACATGCATCAACGAATTGGTCTCCTTCATATACTGAACAAATGTCGGCTTCGTTTTGATGTTCATTGCTTGATGCGTAGGCTTGTACATTAAATACGGGGGTCTTAGAAGTTCCCAATTACAATAAGATTTGCAGTTACAGCCAAGTCATTCTGCACAGTGTGTCACGGTGGCCGATTGGTTAGAGCGGTCGACCTGTAACGCGGATAATACGAGTTCGATCCTCGTCCGAAGAGTCACTGAGTAGAGACCTTGATGAAGTCCTTCAAACACAGTCGCTCAGCGATAAGTGTTTCTACGTCACCTACGAATGTCTGCACAATTATTTTAATATTCGTCTAATTTCAAACTGACAAATAGTTGTATGATTACACGCACAATATGAACGAATGATTGCGAGTTATTACAGGAGTAGAATTTAACCGTCGGCAGCCACGCAGGGCGCCCATTACGTTATGAATCTCATCTTAACAAACGCCGGCGCCTAGCGAAAGAAGGACTAGTCAACCTACGGGGGATACGAGTCTTGAACTCAATTCGTCAGCTCTGCGCCCCAGTGTGTTTACCATTACTCGCTGTAATGCACTTTTGTTTAGTTTCTAATGGCCTATTGTTGAACGATGTTTGTTGTGACTGTTAGTGATAGGTCATAGTTCGGTTTCATCTGGGGACACCGCTGGTGGCATTCGACTGAGGAATGCATCCTATGGTCTCTCGATCGCTGGCATCGTCATCGGAATCATCGTCATCATCGTCATTGGCAGTCTTGCAGGTACTTTGGTCAACAACTGCACCTACAGAAATGGAATCAGATATTGCACCTATTAGACGACAAACCGGCGGACCTGTTTTACTCTAGGTGGTGGAAGTTGCAGTTTAAAGACACTGTGTGATAACAAAGATCATTATCGTCTCCATCATCCTTTATCCAGGCATGGGACTGACACTGCCAGAAAGCGAACAGTGGAGGGGTTCTATTTTACACAACGGCGACTTCTGGCACGCTACAGAAAACTTATTTTTATATAATTAATGAGCATCTTGTCTCAGCTAATCGCAGCGGAAGCTTTAAGTTGGAAACATTTCAATTGTTGGTCTAAGAACGCTGTTAACACATTATTATAACTCATATTATATTACTTTTTATGATGGAAAATTGAGTCTCAAGCATAATTAATGGATGTAGATAAAGTTTGATAGTGCGCGCTGTTGATCGGTTTAGCGATTAATATCACAAGGGAATATTTGAGAAAGAAGCTCTTGTTCGAAACCAAAACAATTGGTTTAAATCTCAACGTTCATGTACAAACGCTGTGGCACTGTAGCCCTCCTCCATTCTTCAGGTTTCGGACTGGCACCACCCTACCGAGCTGTTTCCCTCTAAAGGATGTGACTTGGGATGCCAGCGCAAAGGTCAGATGCGAGATATCCGAGTCTGTTGCCGTAGAATGAATATTACAACCAGTTTCAAATGAATTTTGCAGTCGATTACTGAGTAGTTATACGACAGCATCGCCGCATCAGAATCTGGCAAAAGGTACAATGCTTGCTGATCTCATGATATTTATTTATTTTTTAACCTGCGGAATATGTATGATAGTTCTGTTTTAGATTAACTGGTATAATAAAACAGTCGCAACGTATTGCTCCGTTTTAACGAGTTGTTTAGTCCTGAATGCGAAATCTCATGAAAAAAACATCTAGGCTATGATGATCCTCTATGAATTTCTCGAGAGGGCAATTAATGATGATTAATTAACGATGGTTAATTAAAGGCCTGCCTCGATGGAAGTACGAAGCTCCTCTGAAACCGAAAAACACTTATACATAGCTCAGTGATAGAGGGTAACATGGTCTGAGTTGACCTATGACAAAACACTCAACAATTTACGACAAACGAAGCTGAAGAAAAGGAGAGGAAATGAGCAGTCTTTTAAGTGTGACAGTATCATGTACACATCCTGCCTAGATTTCCTCTCTGAAAATTTAAGAGCACTGTCTTGTAGAAATAAAACTGAAATGACTCCCTGGTTTTCACACAATCTGCTTGACCACAGAGTCATTCTTTTGATGTCGAGTTGTCTGCAAAGCATTAAGACGGAATTCCGGGAACCGGTTTATTCACCGGCGCAGTCAGTCGATAGATAGTTAGGGCAGGCTACGTGTGATTCGGTTACAGGTCAAAATCCAAGGGTCACTGGGTCATGAAGGCAAAAATTCAGACGTTTGTGGTGTATGTTGTTGAAGCGCTGAAGCAGTTCACGTAAGCTTATTTAAAACATGGCGGAAAGATATCGTATGAATCAGTGATATTCTTCTTCTACAAATTATTTCTATTCTGCTTTAATTCCGCATTTCTTTGTACAAGAACGTAGCTTCAAATTTTTCTATGACTATTATTTAATTATCATTCAAGTAGGCCTAATAACATGTCAAGGGATTACAGTGATAATAATAAATATTATTGCGATCTATTTTTTAGGCTACACTGCAAGCGCAAAGTGAAAGGGATTTGTGTTCTTGAAACTTTGCTGTAGATATTATTACTTGTTCAACTAATAAATTGTTATGAAACAGCTACATTTGTGTACAATTTCACCCATAGTCGATCACCTCCCGGATTTGCTCATTATTACATTTTCGAGGCTGATTACCACTCCAACAATACCAGGGCATAAATTTCATATCGTACGGTCTACTATTTTTTCAGCATAAAATACGGCCGTCATTTCTGAACTAAATGCCATGTCCATATAGCTGAAGCTTGATTCGCATAAAAACCCAACAGGTCCTTAATCTTTCATCTTTAAAACACTGCTATGTAGGCCTATGTGGCTAACGCATGGACTAATTCATGAGAACACGTGAACGAATGTTCTCGCGATGTGCTTATAATCTCAGAATGGCGCCATTGGTGCTGCTTTTGAAGGCAGCCAGTTTGCTCATTGAGCTCGCAGCGAGCACGATCTTCTCAGCGGCTCAGCCTCATTAAATTTATGATAATTACTTGCAAAATTTAAATTTGGTGCCGTTTCGTGTTCAGGTGAAGCGTCGTAGTTTAGCTCATTATTCCAGTGTTGTATCGTAGCGTATTGCAATACTACGAGTTTTTATATTTTGACCAGAGTTGTATGGTCTCGAGACGTCTCGATACAGCTTTTATTGTCTCGGTCTCGGAAGCCTGTTGTCTTGGTCTCCGTCTCGTGGTAGTGTCTAGCATTTTTAGAAACTGTCTTGAAGTGAAAGTTTTGTTCTGTCTCGAACAAACGGTCCCGATAAGTTTCGCGTTAACTGTCTTAAAATCTTGCGCTAGAAATCGAAACCGGAATCTACAAGAATTGGTAATTCTGGTTAACGAGCGAATTACATGATACTGAAATCAATTCACTTATCTTAAAGTGGAAAAATTTCTGAGAGAGAACCTGAAATTGTGAAGTTTGCGTCTACTCAATTTGAAGTTATTGACAAAACAATAGCTATGGCGTGCCGTTTGTCATTGATGTAAAACCCACCATAACCGAAACGATGGGAACGCCTTCTAGTTTCTCAGGGTGAGTAAGGACATGCGCAACTTTTTAATTTAGTTTGGCACTTTGTATCGAATTTGCTTAAAATCGTCTAGAATATTTCAGACGTGTCTAAAAAAAAAGCTTTCTTTATACTAGTCAGACTATACGCCGAAGAAGAGATATCGAAAAAGATAAAACGCGGCAATATAAAAGCTGTTCTCGGGAATTGGTACTATATACATTATAAGTTTCAAATTGAATTACAAATGAACATTATTCCCTAAAACTGATACATTAGTATTTCATAGCCTTTTATGTAGGATCGCTTGTCTTTTACTGTCTCATATTGTTTCGTACTGTCTTGAACCTAGTGTCTTGGTCTTGGTACCTCACTGTCTCGGTCTCGTCTTGAAGTTTCAAGTCTTGCATACAATACTGTTTTTGACCAACTTTAATGCATTATGTTGTATTGAGAAATAATATTTATTGTATCGTAACTTACTCCATTGAATTCTGGTCTAATATTGTTTTGGAAAAGAGGCAGAGACGAAACAGTGATAATTAAATGCACATAAATCTGTATACCAGTATGGTGTCTGGTGTTATATTTAACGTCTGGTATTAACCGTACGCCTATGGTAATGAATTTTATGGTAGTCTATACAAGACTTACAAATCGAGTGTAATGAGCGTAGGCCTATAATTGTAAACGATCAATGGTGGTTTTGAGTTTTATGCCAGTGACAGGTGATTTAAGTTGAACGTGTTCATACATGAACGACGACATCGACTGTGGTCTTGGCACACAGAGAGTAGAGTTTCCAATCTAAGACGCCTTCTCCCATAGTCCCTTCCGAGTTTGATAGGAAGTCAGTCAACCGAACTCGATTTACGCCTCTATTCTGTACACAATATTACGCCTTGCAGCAACTCTTTCTAAGTCAAAAAACCGATAAACGAGGTCTGCGCAATAATTACATGTTTACCTCCAAAGAAATCAAAGCTCATTGTTATGCGTGCATGTTTGAATATAAACAACAACTAATATATGCATTTTTTTTAAATTTGAGTTATATGCAACATAAATCTTGTAGGACTATGTAATAGGCCTACATGTTTAACCCAAGAAATCAGAGTTCAATGTAATGCATTTTATAGGAATTAAAATAGCTCATTAAAATTCAAATATATTTTCATGAGATTCAGTAAATGAATCCTTCTCTGCAAAGCGTCCACTACAGTGCTATCAAAATAATTTTTATCGTTTTGAAGAAAGCATGCAATCACTAAAAAATATCTTCACCAATTTTTTCTAGATGCAGCTATCGAAACGTAAATCTAAAGCCAATGATTTGGCATCTAATCAGGAACAAACGATCTTTGAAATGTAAGACTTTAAACCTGAGCAGATACGTTGTGTACAGAATAAACCAGCGAAACTTACCCTAAAATGAACACCCAGTCATCGCCCAATCACACGATATATGTAGCTCTGTTCCGTGGCCTCTGTTTTAACCCAACTGGTATCACGATATCAAGTATACGAAGTGACACCAGCGAGGGTTAGGATAACACAGGCCGACAGGAAAACACACCTACCCCAAGCGTTCAACGAAGGAACGACAGCGGGGTTGCTAACGGTGTGCTACCCCGAAGACCGAGTGCGGTTCCCAAGGCTGTAAAGACCTCGGGGGCTACGAAGTAAGCGGTCCAGATGGAAAATCTATTTTCGTGTGTGCCAAGATCCACTTCCAGTCCGCCATGTTTGCACACAGCCAACCGAAGCCAACCCACTGTCCAATCCACGCAATCGCAATGCTTATATAGGGCGGATAAAGATAGCAACGTTAATTGTTACGTCATTTTCTAAGGTTTTCATTGGTCGGAACTGACATCATGGCGGCTATTTCACAACCGATGGTCGATTTTATGAAACAGGAATTTCTGAACCCTGCGTAAAATACGTCGTGTGCTAAAAATAACTGTTTTTTTACTGCATCAGATGCGATTGGACGTTCGTCCAGTCAGCAGTCAACTACGTTTTCACCAATATGGCATTCCGGGAACCGGTTTGTTCGCAATTGCTCTTCCAAAGAAAGTCGATTGATAAGGTAGGGTATAGGTGTAAATTGGTTCCAGGCCAGGATCGAAGGGTCACTGGGTCATGTAGGCAGTAAATGAGACGACTACGATGGGTCTGATATATTATTTAGAATGAAGCGGTGAAGAAGAGCACGTGAGCTTGTTTATTTTTGAGATAAAACATTGCGGCAAAAGTCTCGTTTGTGAAGTAAATATTTTAGAGAAAACTTATCGAGAAAAAGTCAAGGGATTACAGTGATGGACCTATGCAATAATTGTTATATAAACGATTAAACACATCAAATTCATTTGCCAGCCATCCACTGTCAACTCACATCCCTGGTGAAAGCGTTATTGACTGATAGAACACCCAATTGCCAATCGCACATAGGCTAAAAAATGACGCAATGGGAAAATAGTTATTTTTAACACACGGCGTATTTTACGCTGAGCTCACAAGATCGACCATCAGTGTTGTGAATAGCCACCATGATGTCAGCTGCGACCAATGAAAACCTTAGAAAATGACGTAACAATTAACGTTGCTATCTTTATCCGCCCTATATAAGCATTGCGATTGCGTGGATTGGACAGTGGGTTGGCTTCGGTTGGCTGTGTGCAAACATGGCGGACTGGAAGTGGATCTTGGCACACACAAAATAACGCTTACTTCGTAGCCCCCGAGGTCTTTACAGCCTTGGGAACCGCACTCGGCCTTCGGGGTAGCACACCGTTAGCAACCCCGCTGTCGTTCCTTCGTTGAACGCTTGGGGTAGGTGTGTTTTCCTGTCGGCCTCTGTTATCCGAACCCTCGCTGGTGTCACTTCGTCTACTTGATATCGTGATACCAGTTGGGTTGAAACAGAGGCCACAGGATAAAGCTACATGTCGTGTGATTGGCAGTGGTTAAATTCAACCGGGTCTCATCGGACCTGAGATCCAGAACCTCGGATTTGAGGTCGACCACCTCAACCATGAGATCCGCCACATAAATATATGTTTTCTTAAAAAACTCAACCACACACAGTTCTACACACCTTGTTTCATATATTTTTGCTTTTCCGAATAGCAAATAGCGATGGCATCTGTTATAGATGCGAAACGTAATCTGACTTAGGCTTAAGTTGTAAATTTATAATTATTTGGTGATCCGATATAAGAAATAAGCAATTTAACCTCTTGCGCGTCGAGTACCTCGCATTGCGACGAGGAGCGAGGTGTTTGTCCCATGGGATCACTTGGCTATTGGACATCCCTGTGCTTCCTCGGTTATGAGACCCAAATAGCGGGCCACATTTCCATCAGGAACGACCATCCACCCACTTCAGCTCTGCTCTTTACTTGTGACTGAGTTTTACAATAATTATCTCTTTGCTCGTGACTAGCCTGGGAGCGCTCCTGAGTAGATTTGTCAAGGGGAGCTATATAAATGCTCAGAAAGAATGACTGAACGATTATTATGTTTATATGTTCTGCAATAAAAAAGAACGCGAAAACAATGTCGATGACTCCCAATATCCATTATCCAATCGTGTTGGCCAAAAATGACGCAATGGATCATTTGCTATTTTTGGCACACGACGTAATTTACGTTGAACTAAGAAATTCCTCTGTCACAAGATCGACCATCGGTTGTGAAATAGCCGCCATGATGTCAGTTCCGACCAATGAAAACCTTAGAAAATGACGTAACAATTAACGTTGCTATCTTTATCCGCCCTATATAAGCATTGCGATTGCGTGGATTGGACAGTGGGTTGGCTTCGGTTGGCTGTGTGCAAACATGGCGGACTGGAAGTGGATCTTGTCGCACACAGACCCAGGTTTCCCATCTCAGCAGCTTACTTCGTAGCCCCCGAGGTCTTTACAGCCTTGGGAACCGCACTCGGTCTTCGGGGTAGCACACCGTTAGCAACCCCGCTGTCGTTCCTTCGTTGAACGCTTGGGGTAGGTGTGTTTTCCTGTCGGCCTCTGTTATCCTAACCCTCGCTGGTGTCACTTCGTATACTTGATATCGTGATACCAGTTGGGTTAAAACAGAGGCCACGGAACAGAGCTACATATATCGTGTGATTGGGCGATGACTGGGTATTCATTTTAGGGTAAGTTTCGCTGGTCTATTCTGTACACAACGTATGTTCTCAGGTTGAAACTCTTTATTGGCTCAGGGATCTTTTGTTTCGAATTTGATGCAAAATAAGTGGCCTTAGAGGTTTACAAGCTATTTTCTGTATCTTAGACAAAATTAGCGAAGACCCTTTTTTTCTTGAAAGTGATAGAATAATATTGCTTTAGTATTCCTATAATATTAAGTTAACAGAACGAGTTATGATGTAGCCCTCGTTTAAAATTCTTTAAAATTTCAAGTTGTAGAGTATTTGCTTGAAAATATAACTTAAGATTTGATTGATTTTACAGACTAGGCCATATCGTTTGAATGAAATTTTATTTTAGAGTTCATTTATGTCTAATTTTAAATGAATAATCAGTAGGCCTAATAATGTTTACAGTCAGAAAAGCAGCTTCGTTTAAAAATGACGTTGTGTACAGAATAGACTAGGAAGTCAAGAGCTACTGCATGGATGACTGCGATTTGGATCAGAAGGGACTATCGGAGAAGGCGTCTGAGATTCGAAATCCTATGCTCTGTGTGCCAAGACCACTTTCAAGTGTCCATGCTTCATGTATGCGCACGTTCACTTGAAACCAGAGTGACCGTCATGCCACTCAAAAACATTACGACCATCAACGTGACTAACACAATTCAATGTCACCCAATTCAAATAAATCCTCTGAGTTACAATACTGGAAACTCTTTCCAACGTTATGTGCTTATTTGCCATTCACCAAAAGTGCTGGGAATCTAATTTGATTATAACTTTTACACTTAAATGGTAAGACAATGATAATATCTTCGTTTAATTGCAATTTGCCAAACTGCAGTATGATTACACAACAGTATGAACAGACAAGTTAGTACAATAGGTCGAATTTCACTGTCGGTAGCCGAGCAAGGCGCTCATCTTATTGTATATCTAATTTAAGAAACGCTGCCCAGCGCAAGAAAGACTTGTATAGTCAACCTTTGGGGTAGCGGGCTCGCTTCCTCTGCTCCTCACGTCGGTGTCTTATCCATTGGTCTGCTGATCCCCACAATCTGTACAAATAAAGACAAGATTCTGTGTGTATGTGGCTCTGTCCGGCTAGCGTATTAACATTCTATATACGAATTCAGATATGCATATTCATAAGTCCTGCTGTTCATTGGATGACAGGGTAGGTTAATAAATATTCATTACCAGTGACGTATTACTAATGAGCAAACACGTGGCTGATTATTTAGTTATGCGTTTTATAATTGCTTTTCTTGTTTATAATTCTTTAACGCCCTTGATAAAACTTAGTTTAAATTTATCACCATTTACATGTATGCATAATAAAAAGCTGCTCTTTCAACACTTGACCTCCATGGCTTACGCACCGTTAAATAAGCTTTCTCACGCGACTCCGATATTGTAGGCCTAATTAATGTGGCGACTGATATTTCTTCGTAACAACGCAGCCACGTGTGAACATACTCTGCACATCTTAGCTTCGCCCTAATTTCAACTTTCTCTTCACTATTAGTTATGCACTCATTTTGAAAAGGAAGCTCACAAAATAAGCCACTATCCACCATCTTGGCTGTTGTGTTGGGGGCAAGCAACGACCATATATATTTTAAAGGACATTATTATTAGCGCCTCTCCAGCATCCAATGAACAAGAGGACTCATAGTTCATGAATATGCATATCTGAATTCGTATATAGAATGTTAATACGCGTCCGGCTATGCATTTGCACAGTTTTAGAGCTATTGACTCGAAACCTCAGTTGGCTCGGGGAACACCTGGGACACCCAGTAGAGAGGTTAGTGAACCAGCGGCCACCGTCTCCCTGCTCTCGAGGTCCTCCAGCTATTTCTTCTGCTTCTGTCAGTCTGCTGCCTCTCCTCTTCCATACTCGTCCTTATTTTCCTACTCCTCATCCTTCTCTTTTTCCTCTCCTTTTCAAATTCCGTATTCCTCCTTACCTCTTCTACCTTTTCTTCCTCCTCCTCTTCCTTCTCCTCCCCTCCTCTTTCTGCTTCTCCTGACTGATTTTCTCTTCTACCTGCTTCTCCTTCTGCTCCTGCCCCTTCTGCTGCCTCTTTTTCCCTGCTCTCCTTCACTTAGCCTTTCTCCGGGCTACCGTCCTCTTCCTCTTCTTCCTTTTCTTTCTCCTTCTCCACTTCCTCCTTCTGCTTCCGCTGCCATCGCAACCTCACGGCTGCTGTCACTGATACTGTTGTTGTTGCTGCTGCTACTACTACTAAGATAACAGCATAATACTTGTAAGCGTACTTAAGATGTTATTAGCCTGACAGGCAGCAAGACTATGAGAGGGTATGCTAATGATGTCACTGGTACGGGAATACTCGTGGGTACGGGGCGGGTAGGGTACGAATTTTGAGTATGGGTCGGGTACGGGTAACGGTCCTGTGTTACGGGTACGGGGTGGGTAGCAAAAAAGCTCTACCTGCAGACCTCTACTGGATGGAACCAGTCGGACGGCTGAGGTACTTATGGACCCGGTGGATGTGAACGGGTCTTCACCCAATGAACTCCGTTTTTACACACTGCTTAGAGAAAAGTCAACGACCGTAGCGATTGACATTAGAGTAATGGGAACGACACGCTTCACGGAGAGAGGGACAATTCTTCATGCATGAGTGCTTTTAATTTAAGTGTGCTCATGATTCATGGTAATCATTTATGTATGTGTGCTCTAGACGTTCGAGCTAGACTACAGTATGGTGTAACTGCACAAACAGAATCCGCAGAACAATAATTTTTTCACATAGAAGAAAAACGTTAAAAGATAGCGAAAGCCTTCGCGACCTATTCGTGACGTAGCGATCCCTCTGTAACCAGACGCGGAAGATCTATGTGCTAGTGTGTTATGCTCTCTGCAAAACGAATCTCGTAGGATCCCTGTTGAATCAAACAGGAAATCATACATTTTATATACGATATATATACACAATTATACATATATATAATATATGTATATATTCATAAAAAAAATCCCTTCAAATGCACTTTATATCATAAGAAATCACTAAGCAGGCGCACAGAAAAAAGAGAAGATTTAATCAGAATAATTTCTGTAAACGTCTTCTCGACCCAAGTTCTGTAATTAATAAATCTGATGAAATGCCGAGAAGTGAGACACTGACAGACAACTGTGAACGTTTCAATTCATGAGAGAGTACAAGAAGTTGACCTAAGACAAAGAATATGCTTTCAATGTAGATTTTCTAAAAATTTCACAGGCCCCTCTTCCAAAAAACGTCGCGTCAGAGAGTCCAGATTATTCACCAGCGTAAAACCCAATGAAGCCTACAATGGCCAAGTTTCTCATTTCCTTCCGTTGCCCGGTCAATTTTCAAGGAAGTAGGAGCTCAAGCTGAGGAGACAGCATGGTGCTACGTTGGAAGTCAGTGAAGATGGTAGTCCTAATAATAATAATAATAATGGTGGGGCAGGAGTTGAATCAGATGGATTGAAGAGTTCGGATTCAGTCGTAAGTGGGAAGTAGCGGAGGTTAGTGAGAGCGGAGGAGTGGTTACACTAAGAGGCGAGATCGGAGGATGAGCGATTATTGGTGGAGATCAGGTGCAGCATTGACTAATGAGTGGTTGAACATTTTCAGATAATTATGTGACTGGGAGCTGAGATGGAGAAATAGATGATGATGATGAACGAGTAGAAACGAGCGTTTTGATGTGAATGTCTGGGGAATATAGGAGGAAGGTTGAGTGGTTTGAAGAACAAGAACTGCCCTAAATAGTCCCCACTCCAGGAAACAGTTTTCCTACGAACATTCATGATGCTTTGCCCGTTGACTCGGTCCCAGTTACATTGTCGTCGTTTTTTAGGTTAAATTTCTAGACTGCCACATGGACAGCGTCCTTGAGCCGATCTACGAAATACGGTATATAAAAGCAGTGACTGCCAGCAATGCATTTAGTCTACAAATCGCCTGCGTTTAATTCATGTTAACTGGAGCGCAGTCACAAAAGTTAACTAATGCGTAAACTGCAGATGACATAAATCTATATTCGTATGCCATCCAAGCGGAATTCATAACATGTGGATACGCAGGAATGCATCCCAGCACTAACTAATATAGCGCCCTAACAATTTTGCGGTAATAAAATGAGCAGTGTGACAGACCATAGGCGTCCAGATAGGGGGGCCCGGTAGGGGGATAGGCCTACTCTTTAAGTCTCAGGGTATATATCTCGCCTTACTGACGCTTGGGACCGGTGTAGTTTGCCTCCATCACCCAGAGGAAATTGACGCCCCTGTGACAGACTGACAACATCTTTGCTGTGAAAGAGTTGTTTTTAACTCCTGTAAAACTTGTCATCATCGCTAACTACTTTATTATAATAATAATAATAATAATAACATTATTATAAATATTATGTTTTTATATCATTAGTATTAGGCCTACATGTATATCATTACACGTGTTCTAGTATTATAATACTCACTATTGTATTTATTTTCTGGGCTATGTGTTAAAATTGTTATCTTTATTAATTATAGTTTTATTATCAGAATTATCATTTATATTTCTGTTATTGGTACCATTGCTTTTTTGCAGTTGCTATCGCTTTTGCTAGAATTACTGTTTGTGTTATTATATATTGTTATGTCTCATTATCATTTTACCAATACAATAATGATTATTATTATTATTAAAGGTAAAAGTGGTAGTAGGGGCGGTAGTTATAGTAGAAGTAGTTATAATGTTTCTTAGCATCAAAGTAGGCTACATTATAATTGTCATTACGGCTATTATTATTCTGTTTAGAACCCATCTGAATTTCGTATGAGACACTTCATAAATAGCGTTAATGATGAAAGACTCATAAAAACCATCGGTATGACATGCGTCATGTTTTACGTCATGAGTCCTGTATACATTTTGTCATGACCACAGGAAGCCTGAAACTATATAATTGTGATAAAGTCAGTTATGAGAGTTAAGTGAATGATATCGAAACTTTTATGAATGTCGTTGTTCTGTCAGAAGCAAACTAAAGCTAAATTAACTAAGCAATCCGTTTAATAATGTGATGCAGTTGATACAGAGGTTGCACAACAACGCTGTTTTCATTTAATCGTTAATCATTCTCGACAAAAGTAATCTTTGCGGAAGTAGTAAATGTGGCATTGTTTGCATAGGCCTAGGCGCCATATTGAGAAGCAGTAGCAGTAGAAGAACCAGAACCTGTATCATAGCAATCACTTAAAGAATGGTATTCGTGGTATTCGTGGCTCTTCAGGTTCTTCTGGAAATGGTATTCCGGGAAATTGGCCATTAGGCACATCTGGTGATGATCCTCTTGATGATCCTGCTGATGATCCGGATTGGGTCAAACAAATGGGGAGGGTGATGATGATGACGAGTCCGCAGATGATGCCTAAGATCGAGGCACATGAAGCACTTATCAGTGCAGACGCTTACTCTAACGCATATTGCAAGCAATAAAGTACAAATCGAATAATTACGAGGCATTTACGAAGTTTGTGATTAGCCAATTTAATACAAACCCCCAATACTTTAACGGTGACCTGCATTGGTTTATCATTCGCTTTTAGTACACTCTCGTCTGCAAAATGTAAGGTGAAGGTCACGTACAATTAAGCATTGCGAGAAGGGACCCAGATACAAAATTAATCAGAGGATTGAAGGAGCAATCTCCTGCCCGCACTTTCAACCAACCCTAACTGAATGAATTGTTTTGAGTAACGCAATCTGAGTTTTAACTTACTGGCCAGAATGAAGGCGATTCCTCCAAACAGAAATCCGAAAAGGCAGTAGACGAAGCCCGAAAGAACAATTGCGCCGACCATAGAGACACGTGGTGCGTTGCCAACGAAAACAGAAGATGTCGCTACTGTTGGACGGTTATTATTCATAATAATCGTCTGTTGCCGCTGACGTTGTGGTTTCGGAGCTGGATGGCCATGAACTGGTGTGCCAGGATAGATTACTCCACTTTGTGGATGAGGCACATAAGGTTTAGGGGAATCCATAGGTGGATTCTGTGGTGGATAATCTTGTGGGTAAGGCACTCCACACTTTAGAGAGTAGTGGGATGGATTTGAACGCGGTGGAAGCGATGAGAAAGAAGTTGATCTTCGAGGAACTCTTGCAACAATGGAGACCCTTGAATCTGTTGGTGGTGGATAATCTTGTGGATAAGGCATTCCAGAAGTTGGTGGATACTGGGATGGGTCTGAATATGATCTTGCAACTGTGGAGAACATAGAATCTGTTGATGCAGTAGTTGTGGCGCCACCAGTTATCCCCGTTGATGAGAAAGTTTTCATATTGATGCTATCCTTCTCCATATTGCGATCGCTTGTCTTAATCCTAATTATAATTATTAGCAGAAAATAAACACAACGTTTCATGTTAATAGCTTTAAAATTATCATTTATAAACCGCGGACTTTTCATCCATTGCCACGCACGGTCCTCTATTCGTCTCTTTTCTGCACATGCTTTAATACCTTTCTCATCGAAGAGGTTGATTTTGACAGATCTGGAGCACCTACGGCGTCTATCGCCAAGTGAGACTTGCAAAATGCGCAATGCCAATTGTCAAAAATGAAACATATCATTCATTTATTGAACAGATAACCTATGATCCTTCCATTGAGGTGACTTTCAGTCATGACTTTACAACGCTGGATATTCAAAGATTGCAATAATTGTTGTTATTATCTCTCTGTTAGTTTCAAACTTTTAAAAGTGCATTAATTAATTTTATCGGGTATTTTAGTTCAAGACTTGGAGATAAAAGCGAGGTCACTATTTTTACGCATCTGTTCAACAACAATTCTGCAAAACGCGTCTCCAACTGACTTATAACGTTACATTCCCAACGTATGTTGTGAAGCTGGTTTTTCCTGCTTCCTTGGTCTTTAAGATCCCAAATCATGGCTGAGCTAAGAGTGTGAAGCTAACTGATGCGTTGCAAACAGCGCATTCAAATAAACAACAATTGATATAATATTGGTTCGCATTTGGATATATGCAAAGAGATGCAATAAGGTATACACGCTGATAAACACACACACACACATACAGAGGGAGAGAGAAAGAGAGAGAGAGAGAGAGAGGAAAAGCGGGGGGAGAAAGAAGGAGAGTGAGCGAGAGAGGGGGATGGAAAGAGACAGTGAGAGAGAAGTAAGGACTGAGAGAGAGGGAGAGACAGAGGGAGGTAGGGAGAGAGACGGAGGGAGGGAGAGAGGGGACGAGAGAGACTCAGGGACAGAGAGAGAAAGACGGAGAGCTCTTCACAAATAGTTTTTACCTTGAAACTGTATTAGTGTGTATGAATACCACATAAAGCAATCAGTTTGACAAACATTCTGTTTTGCGTCCTGAGTTCTGTTAACCTTTTGTGATGAAGACAACCGATCTGAGGCATCGAAGCGTTCAGTGCAAAAACCACGTACCTGTATGTCGACAAGCCATTTTTTACTAAAACGTATTCCAGCGTGTTCTATAGTGTTCTGCATAGCCCTGTCAGAATTTGTTGGATTGAGTAAGGAGAGACGAGAGAGTGTTTAAAAACCTGAAGAAAATTTCAGGTAGAGAGCGAGAGATTGATGATCTTAGTTCAGTGATCACAGGAACGAGGATGAAGACAGTATTTTAGGAGAGACGTTGAGATCGGATCGAGTTCGCTTTGCTCGTTCTGATGGGAGTTTAGGATAGATAGAGCGTCATGGAATGTGGCAGATTCACAAAGCGAAAGCCAAGAAGGAAGAGAAATCATTGAGAGGAGTGTTGAGAAGGCGAGGTGCAGAGTAAAAGGGCTCGAGAACCATTTCTCATTGGAATCTGGGCTTACCGCGTGTCTCATCGGATCCTACCGGTACTTCTATTATCTAAATCTCATGTTTTCAGTATCAGAAAATATTGAATATCAATTCAGTATTTTCCGGCTTTAAGCGAATAAGTTTTATAGCATCGATACCTTCAGATGAAATGGACGAATAGAAAGCGTCCTTTAACAATCGATGGATTTTACGCTCTTAAATTCTAACTTCCTGATTTCCAAATGGACCAATCATCATCCTTCGTAAACCACGTCACTTCCTTTTAACACGGGGTCTTTCCTCTTCAGATATTTTTCACGGATGACTTGTTGCACGATTGCAAATCTACCCTGCACATACATAGGATCGTAAACAGGAGATTCTCTCTGGCTGACATCGTCGTATCAATGTCGATTATGCGTAGATTTATGCATGTGATTCCTGTGTATTCTATTTTTGGCTGCTGCCACCTACTCTTTGCATTCGTCACACATGATCAAACATGGTCCTGCCCTGGTGGTACCAGGTAGCATTTTCAAATCATCTACAAGAAGAAGATTACTGTTGAGCAAGAACGAGAGGGTCACATTTGCAGATGTTGAGTCGGTGATGCAAGATCTCTAACAGGTTTGCTTTACTTCACTCTAAGCAAAAGATATTATACCCGCTCAATTAGGTATTAGCTTGATATTTACTGCTTGGTTACAAATCGTGGTCTGAGGAAACTTAAGAGAACAGAGAGAGAAAAATGGAAAGAGGGCGAGCCAAAACGTATTCATGTAGTGTGGCTCGATTTGGTTTCCGCAAAACTTATCAAGATTGAAAGCTCGAAATAAATTACACCATCAATGTTTCTACAAGAGTATAGGCCTACGTTTCTACGTACGTATTTTCTATGTTGCAGACCTATGTTTCTACTTCTATAAAACATCAATAATAACTTCAGATATATAATAATATAGACACTCACTGAGACAAATTTTGCATGCACAGCATTGTTCTACATTGTACACAATCGTTTGCTCATTGCTATTTAGGAAACATTTAACCTGAATAACATTCAAAATAAGAACATATAATTCCTTGCATTCTACATCAAGAGTTATTACATGGTCTGGTATTTCCATATACATGTTTATTTGTTGAGGTTAAAATTCAGGACAACGAAAAATTCAACAGATGCCTGGTGTTTGTAGCCTATGCGCCCTGTGTGATACTAGTCTATCAATAATATTCTAGATCTGCCTTTGACAATGGCAATACATAAGATGTGTGCGACTTTACCGCTTTCCAAATGTTTCTTTTCCGTTTCAAAGTGCTTGTCATTATGACATTTTCATAGTCACAAATATCCGAAAAATATCGAATTCAAATGTTATACTTTCTTTCATCAAATGCGCGCAATGATTCACCTTTACGATACGTCTTTCCTCTTGTTTGTGCGAATGCAGAGATTTTAAGTGAATGAAAATTCTGTCTTAGCGACAATTGTCTAGTGTGTATGATCACAAATCAAATGAGTTAAATCAATGCAAACGAAGTAACCACTTGTAGCAAACACTAATATCCTGTCAGCTTAGGTATATTTATGCAAAATTTATCATCTAATCTGTTTTCAGAGATAGTCGGAAATTATTTTGCGATATTTTTCATTTAATTGGCAACATTTAATGATATGTAAATAGCCCGTCTACTCCGTTGAAATTAAAGATTTTACATTTGATTAGATTTACATTACGTAGTCAGCTTTGGTTGGACGAATGAGATGGTACAGTACAAGCGCCGTCGGTTGATGCCTTGTGCGTTATTATGCCGGCGCTATAAAAGTCTTTTTAGTTTTATATATATATTAGGCCTACATACACCTAAAATGCAAGGAATATCCTTGATCCCTATCACAAAGAGTTAGACAGGAAAGATGACAAGGGGGAGTTGTAATTGAAACATGGGGTTTAGGCTACCGTGAAGATCAAAAATTCTAATGTAGAATGCGCTTGATCAATTATTTGATTACAAAACAAGATATGTCGATCTGAAAGGGGTAGTCGAAATAAATGTAACAAATAACTAGAGCTGAAGGTCTAATGAAGTGCATAAAACTAATTCTATATATTTTAAGAGTTGTACGGATCTCGTGGACTTAATGACATTGAAATATATTTGTGTAGCTGTCGTATTTGCGGGCATCTGATTAAATTTCTCCCAATTTCCATAAATGTAAATAATTTTATCGGATAGGCTTATCATGTTTGTTGCATTTAACCTAGGAAGCCCATTTTATACTTTACTGTCTACTCTTTAGTAATTGTGTTCAGCAAACCCGCGCTCTTGTTCCCCTAAAGGGTTGATTTTTTGACATCTTAATTTTATACAATTTTCAACTGCTATGCTTTTAGTCCTCGTGTTGTTCTGATTGCTGATCGAAAGAATGGAGAATACTGATAGGAGTCATTTACCAGCGCCTGGCTCTGGCTATCCTCAACCTTATTATCCTGATCCAGGATTAGGTCATCCCGGTCCAACAGCGGCCAATTGGCAATCACCACCGCAGCAGCAACAGCAACAGGTGTTTGTTGTGAATAATCAGCTACCTGGAGTGGCACCTCTTTACGTTGTTGGTGCACCATCTGCTTCAATGGCTGGAGCAATTGGTCTGTCTTGCTTTGTCTTCTGGTGCTGTGGATGGCTGTTTGGAGGAATCGCATTCATTCTGGCCAGTAAGTAGACACACAAATAGCCCACATTCTGTTGATATATCCCTCTTATGAAATTCTGCTAATCACGAGGATTAAGATACGAATTTTAGTTTGTTCAAGTTTTCTTAAGTTCCGTGTTTCAAATGCGAAGCTGTATTAACGTTGGTAGATCCAAGTATTCTGTTTCTAAAGCGTTTGTAATTTTTTAATGAGTCAATATTTCGAAAAGCAAATTTGTTAAGATTATTTAAAATTGCGCAATATTATTCAGTTATTATAATGACAATTTAGTTTGCGGTAAGTTCGTTGGATTACTGCGTCGATAATATGTCCATCAAACATTATAATATAAATCGAGTCTTGTGTTAGCGATGCATTACTAAATGAGATTGAACAAATACAATCGTATATAGATTATTTTGATCATTGACAGTGGTTGGCCAAAGTTCAGCAGCTTCCGGCGATGCTCGTAGTGCCATCCAGCTGAGAAATGCATCCTATGGTCTCTCGATCGCTGGCATCGTCTTCGGAATCATCACCATCGCCGTTGTTGCTGGCATTCTTGGCTCAGCAGCTTCCACTTACAAGAGTTGCGGCTATTACAAGAATGGTTATTTTATACACTGCTGACTCGACGGGAAGGGATACCGATCCCTCTCGTTGCTTTCGTAATTGAATATTTTCAAATACTAGGCCTACTGCTGATTCAATGAGGAACGAGGCACGGTTCTCTCGTCATGTTTCAGACTCAATGCATACATACTTCAATGTTTTACTCGATCGAGTTTTATAAATCACAGAATTGTGTTCAGTTTTGACATTAGTGAGATATCGCACGGATATTCATTACATAATTTATCTCCTTTCAATGCCGTTCTCTAATTTTACTCAGATAATATCTAAAACTCATCATCCTTGCTTAACTTCGACTTTCACTTAATTGCTGGGTTTCATTCTGGCTTCGCTCTAGACAATGAATAATGTATACGGTTAGGCACTCTTGACTATCTAAGCTGCTTTCTCTATTGCTATTATAGCCCATCTGACTTTCTGTATGACTATTGTAAAACCGCCAGCATTGTACTAAATTCCTCGGCCAAGTATTTGCCGTATGCCAGATCATAAAAGGATCTTGGGACGAGAAAAGGGTTTGGGACGACTAGCTTTGTGATGACTTCTTCCTGCCTGGAACTTGTGTACTGCAGCAACAGGTTACTTAAATACGCAGGCGACAGCCACATTCTGATTCCAGCGTGCGCTTTAACCACCAAATGCACTAAACTTGAAACTTTTGGTACGTGGGCACTTATAACCTGCAATCTCAAACACAATAGAAATAAATCCAAATAGATAATATTTAGGCGCACACGATCCAAGTTACTAGATCTTCCACCTCTGCCCATATCAGGTGTAGAAGGCGGTATGCGGTTCAGGCCTCCGTGTTGGCACTCCTCCTACCTTGCACGGTTCGCTTTTGTCAATGCCGACCTCAACTAAATAGACAGTCAGACAAACGGAACGATGTACTTTTCTGATTGAGTGTCATGGAATGTGGCAGATTCACTGAAACCGGACATTGCTCTATCACGGACTATCCTTTGGACAACCCCGCTGATTTGATGCAGCGCTCGTGAATAAGCTGGTGCCCTGCGCTTGGCTTTCAAGTGGCGCTTTAGAAATTTGGAGATCACGATTACGATAATGATTACGATTACAAAAAGAAGGGGCAGGATAAGAAGGAAGTGGATAGAGGACCGTTGATAAAGCGAGTTGCTTGAGAGCTTGGCTACTGTCGTCGTGATAAATTGATCGTAAACAACTTAAAAATGCAAAATTAATTAGATGCAGGGCGATATTAGGCCTAAATGCAGTTAATTGCTATTTCACTTCAAGGTATGCAGTGTTTACGTTCGGTTCGGTGAAGCTGAAGATTTATTATTTGCCTTGGAGAACTTATTGGCAAAAGCGGTATTAGGCCAACTTACACGATCTTGATCCCTCACCACTCATCCTCAAGTTCACCCATTACACACTCTTAAACCAAGTAACCAAACTCATTGAGTTTATTTTTAGTTCATCATGAGTTACTACTAAGATCTGGCGATTTAAATACGGCAGATGGCAGACGTTGTCTAAGCTGTTTCTTTACTTTAAAAGGTTGAACTTCTGAGATTCGTAGACCTATGTTATATCTCAAAATATGTTTAAATTTCTTAAAGTCTTGAAGCATTGCCTGGCTCACACAGATTCCGGCTTAGTTAAACTGTTACGTAACCAAATGCAACTCTAGATTGACAATGTCGTCCCTTAAGATTGAAGATCTGCTCCTTGTCGCGTGTTTTATTTGCTGCACAATCTAAGTGATTTGCGGAATGGCGCACGTTGATCATCCGAAATCTTTATCAACTATTTCGCTGGTTTCCTCTGCTGCTGCTGCTGCATCCGTGTCGACCCTAGACCCTGTCATATATTCTAAAGTTCCATACGACCCTCCCTCTCATCCTATTACGCCTCACCTTCCACAATGTCCATCTATACGGATCTAGATAAGAGGAATGGTTACTCGTCCAATTTCCGTGTAGGGCCTACGCGCTTTACTCCTAAACATAGATGTCGCCCTAATCTAAATTTTGCTTCGATTTGAAAATATGACGTTTTAAGCCTAAAACGGCATTTTCACTTTGCTGACATATAGTTAGACCCTATCCGTCAATTTATCTTCATAACTAAAGTTAACGAATCAGCCTGTTCTGTCGTAAAGATGTGAAAATATCTTACTCCAGATTATCGCCCAAAAGCCATAAACATGAATTCGGTATTTTCCGGCCTTAGGCGAATAAGTTTTAATAGCATCGATGCCTTCTGATGAAATGGACGAATAGAAAGCGTCCTTTAACAATCGATGGATTTTACGCTTTCAAATTCTAACTTCCTGATTTCCAAATGGACCAATCGTCGTCCTTCGTAAACAACGTCACTTGCTGTAACCCGAGAGGGCTTTTATTTTCAGACATTTTTCACGGATGACCTATTGCACGATTGCATGTCATCCCTGCGCATGCGTAGACACAGTTTGAGTTAAACAGGCGATTTACAAGAGCACATCTTAACAATGAAGCGGCGAAAGTGATGTCTGGCTGACATCGTCATGTCAATGCCACCTACTTAGCGATTTCGGGGGAAGTTTAGGCATGTGCATATTCCTGCGTATTCTGCTTTTGGCAGCTGTCGCCTGCTCCTTGTATTCGTCGCATCATCAAACATGGTTCTAATTGATGTCTGCATCGATGGCACCAGAGGTTATTTGCAAAAGACATCTGCATCGGCCTCAACGCGAAAGAAAATCACGGTTGAGTAGACACGAGAAGGTCGAATTTGCAGATGTTCACTCGGTGCTGAAAGATCTCTGACAGAGTACGTTTACTTCACTTTAAGCAAAAGATATTGGCTTGATATTGGTACAAATCGTAATCTGTGGAAACGTAAGAGAACAGAGAAAAATAATACAATTTTACGTGAAAGCAAAGTAACTGCAAGATCTACAAAATTAACAATATTATTTGTGCTTTACCTCTCCCTTTTTCTTTTGAAATGCCTGTGTGCTTCCTAGGGAGATATCAACTAACAGATATTACACCATCTCACCAGTTCATCGTGAGCTACATGTACTGTTAAGAACAGTCGATCTAAATGTGGCAGACAATTGGTCGTATTTATTTCTTACCTTCAAGAAAGGCTGACGATTGTACCATATCTCAAAATATGTCTGTGCATTAGAGCCTTGAATCGTTACCTGGCTGATATAGATTCTGGTTGAGTGAAATTGATACGTAATTTAGTACTAGTTAGTGGGCCTATAATAGGTTCAAATGCAGCTGCAAATCGATGATGTCCTTTTAACCTCCTCACATAGTCAAGAAGTGTAAAAAATCAGAACGGACACTTCGGGTTTTCCTCCGCCTAAATTCCTGCCGACAGCCTGCACCCTCTTAGTCTTGAGTGAAGTTACTCCAGCTGAGTTTCGAATCAGCATCTTATTTTTCAACTTTGAAATCGTCCGAACTTGACCTCCTATTTACCTTCTTCGTTCAAGAATTCATTCAGGTTCTTCTTCCGCTTCTTACTATGCTTCATGATCCCTCTTTTCAAGACGACATATTGCCTCCTTCACAGAAGCACTCCCTGGTTTTCCGTGCCATCAAATGCGAGGGCCTGGATGCATATCGCAAAACTATAGACCAATTTGAATGTATCGCTCATTTCTAAAGTTTTTGAGAAAATTGAATCTACCCAGGTAGCTAGCTATTTAACTGTAAATGGACTTTTTCCACCCTCGCAATCTGGGCTTCGCAGGGATCATTCTAAGGAGACCTTGCTGGTCCCCTTGTTGTAGGACTTCCATACCGCCTTTAATTGTTGATTCTGCAGAATGTTTAGTAGTCAGCGTATTTAGGGCAAGCGACCAATATGGCACAGCTGCATCGCATTAAAGTTGTTTCAATTCGATACTCAAACTGCGTAGAATTGAATCGATTTTTTGTCATGAGTTTGACAAACGGTAGCAAAGCAATTCTGTCTCGCTTTTTCTTGTCACAACAGAAAACGACGCATTTAGTGTGTGGAGCTATTGTGTCATTCTCTTCAATGGCAGGCAACATCAACATCAAACTCTGGTAAGTTTACGTCGTTGCTCACTGCAAGTCTCAAGTAGTAATAATAACATTAACTTCAAATGTAGACGTAATGTATCTTTGAATCGACTTTATGGCATCAGTTACTGATTAAAGTGATAGTTTTGATTTCAGTCAATGAAACGATCGTTTTCGCAATGGTAGGACCACATTGAAATTTCAAACACGTGATATTTTAAAGCTAATCTGAGTGCACCAACTTATTCACGAGCGTTGCGTTGAGCAAATTACATTTTCCAGAAATGCCAAGTATAGAATCCAGAACGAATGCCAGTTGAGCAAAGGGAGAGGTAGAGGAGCTGTTACCGAATAGAACGCATTCTTGGTGAAACATTTCTTATCGTCTGGCGCTTTGTCATATCAGTTTTTGTTCTCATGCAGTAAATCGTCGATCTGAAGACGGAGAATTCTGACGAACCATATCACGACATAAAGAACTGGGACGTGGTTCCAGAGACCACTCCTCAGTCATCTGCTCAGCATCAGAATACTTCTTCCACCAACGACAGCTCGGTTAATCCACCTCCAACTTACATAACTCAACCGAATTACCACACAGATGGAGGGAATGATTAGGCCACGGCATACCGTCACCCGCACTGTCCTCCCCAGCAACCAGGTTATACTGGACCTGCGTTCGTCGATAGCCAAGGACGTCAGCAGCAACAACAACAACAACACCAGGTGATCTACATAATGCAACAGACCCTATTGGTAATGACTGTCCAGCCTCCTGCGGCTTCTGTCTCGATGACTGTAGAAATTGCTTTGTCCTGTGTCGTCTTCTGGTTCCGTGGATGGATATTTGGAGGAATCGCATTCATACTGGCCAGTAAGTAAAAGACGGTGATCATCGAATCATGCATTGCTACTTACGGCTATGTAACCTAGTGTGAAATGACTTACTGTAATGCGAATTACTCTAGCATGATTTAATGTGATAATGTGACGTGATGTAGTTCTTACCTGATGTAATGTAAGATCCACATCTATGTCCGTCACTCACTCGATGCAGAAGTCTGTCTGTCTACGTGTCTGTCTGTGTGTCTGTTTATCTGTCCGTCTATCTGTCTGTATACTGTATGCATGTATGTATGCATGTATGTATGTATGCATGTCTCTCTCTCTCTCTCTCTCTCTGTCTCTTTCTTTCTCTCTCCCTCTCTGTCAATGTCTCAACATCAACCTGCTGCCTATTTGGCTCTCTCGCTCAATCTCTCTCTGTCTCTTCCTGTCTGTTTGTTTCTCTTCCAATGTCCCTGCATCAGTCTGCCGTCTGTTTGTCCCTGTATCTGTAACTCTCTATCGTTCTCCCATTTCGTATCGTCTCAGGAGGAGACGTTAAAATCCACAGAATCATTTTCACAGAGGTTGAGAATTGTAGTCATCAGAAGATGGAGAAACATAAGATATCGGCAACGAAGCATAAACAGACAGACAGATAGATGCAGTCTCGTATACAGAGGGAAACAGAGACACAAACAGAGACATACGCACAAGCATGTAGACATGAGCAGATATATATAAATAGAACGCCATGGACATACATTGGAAGAGGCAGAGACATAGAAAGAAACAGACAGAGAAAGTACAGAGCTTCTACATACGTGTGTGTGTTTGTGTGCTTATATTCTGTGCTCTTACCATGAGTTATTTTAGTCAATGAATGACATCCTGCAACGTCTTCTATTCAACTGTTGTTGACAGTGGTAGGCAGGAATGCATCCGAAGCCGGAGACGTCCAAGGAGCCTTTCAACTGCGAACGGCATCCTACGTTCTCTCGATTGTTGGCATAGTAACCGGAACCATCTGCATCATCGTCTTCTTTTCGGAAATCAATTCAATCACATCGAAGTATTATTATGCTTCCTTATTCCGCAGATGTGATGACCATCCCGCCACCTGTTTGTTCTCCTACAACAACCGCTAGATACAGATCTTTGCTGACTATTCATAATTGTATTTTTATTTAATTAGTCACTTCATTCATTTGCAGAAGTTATTATTCGATGGCGGACAATAGCTAAGACAGAGACAGAAATAGACAGACAGATACAGAGACACAGACAGAGATACAGACACACACAGAGAGAGAGAGAGAGAGAGAGAGAGAGAGAGAGAGAGACTAGAGTGGATACACTGGATAAGCAACTTGAGAAAGGCGGGTCTGGAGTTGTTGTGTGACAAAGCGGCGACTAATCAGAACGGACAGATACAAGGAGCAGAACGGACTAAACCAAAAAGACAATTACAAAACCAATGTCGAGCAACAGGAAAATCTTCTTCCTTCATCAGTTTTTGGAATAGCCTAACGCAGGCACATACATGTATATATTCATAGACATACGTTACTACACATACATAGGCCTACATACATATACATACATACACATACATAGGCCTACATGCATTCACAGGCAGTTAGGTGATATGCATCAGTATTGCAATGTCTGCATAATAAGGCATGGTTTTGATAATAGTGTTTGGCAGTGACGGATCCAGAAAGTAATAGCGAGGAGGCCAAATTGGCAAAACGTCTTGATGGGAGTCACATGATAAATATCAAATTTTGGCCAAACCCGAATTGCCCCTTGGATCCGCATATGGTGACTTGACAGAAACATTTGATAAATCACAAGTCTCAATTCTAAACAATTTGTATTGCTGTACAGGAAGCCATTACAGCAGCTTCAAATATAGGAAGAGCATGTAGTTCTAAAATCTGCTAACTCCAATCCGTTCCAACTTGGCAAACTGCAATACTTGTCAGGCGCTATATTAACCCTTACCCCTCCAACTATTTTATCAAACGCATTAAAATTTGCCGCTCGCAGCGGCCTCAGGAGTGGTAAGGGTTAAGATGGCATAATAATTTGGTATAATAATTTGGTGACATTAAAACTGTGAAGCTGCGTTCTGAAACGACCAACAATGCAGGGATTGTAGGTATGCCTATGCCCAGATGTCGCTGCAAATCAATAATACCATTAGAGTATAATCATTTAAAGCCGTCATAGCACACGATTCTGTTTCATTTCCATAGTCAGCCGAGTGTTTTGATGGGTGGGGGATTACTCGTGTCAAACTTAGGAAAAATCATTGGACCAACAGGTGGCCAAAATCGCTAAGGTCTATCGATCCAACAACCATTTATATATCCGAATAACCATGTGATGTAAGGCAATCAGGCATTTATATAGCACCCTTCAAGGTATATTACTCAGAGGCGCTCTCTGTCCTCACCTAAAGAATGTTTAATGTCACGTCATTGAATAAAATATATATCAGTTAGTGTTAGCAAAATCTGCACAGTGCCTTAAAAAAGTCATCAGTGGTGGGCCCACGCACCAGCGTGGAACCAACCAACGGATTCCCGACGTCAGCTGATAGATGGCATGGATGTTCGGAGGCTCTGGACCAAGTTACGTCGATGTGAACCAATCCGACCATCGAAGGTCGTTTTTCTACAGATAGAATTTTGACCTTATCAAGGATCCATTAAAGTCGATATTGAGAGGAAGGTCATGAACAACAATCAACAGAGTGTATATTCATTTTAGACACCTATGTTGATTTGTGCCAATCACTTACCTCTTTATAACTTACTTCTGTCTAACTTGCCTCTCTCTCTCTCTCTCTCTCTCTCTCTCTCTCTCTTACCTCCGTCTAACTTACCTCTTTTATAGCCTACCTATTTATAAGTTATAACTTATAACTCTTTCATATAAGTTATAACTCTTTCTAACTTACCTCTTTCTGTCTTACCTCTGTCTAACTTACCTCTTTATAGCTTGCATGCATCTTTTTATAAGTTATATCTTAAATCTTTCTAACTTTCTTCTCTCTGACTTACCTCTTTCTAACTTATCTATCTCTGACTTACGTCTTTCTAACGTAACTCTTTCAAATTGCTTTTCTGTTATTGTATACTGCCTCTCTATCTTACAGATTGATCCTCTGGATGCTGACCTGATCCGGTCTTGGTTTGGATGCCTTCTGCATTAAATATCGCAGCTATAGAAGTTGCTAATTACATTTGTATTTATTTTTATTATAACTATCGTGTGCATTGAGTTTTGAGCCTTCGCCTGTCTTTCGATGACTGCGATGTTGAACAGTTTGTGCAGCACATAATCGCTGGGTGAGCACTCTTTTCATTCGCAAGACTGTTTTTGGTAATCTTTTAGTATGATTTTAATATTAAATTAAGTCTAAATATAAATATTCTGAATGAACTGTTACGCTATTTCAAAATTGAAGAATAGGGCTTTATCATGTGAAATATTGTTACGCTACTTTAAAATAAAAGTACAGTGCTATATAATATGAAATATTGTTACGCTATTGAGGGGAGGGAATGGGGCTGGGAAGTTGGGAGGGAGACTTACATTGGAGAAGAGAATTGACGGCTCTCCAGAGTTGTCTTGGATTGGATGAGCTGGAGTGGATTAATGACGAGTAGGTAATATTTTTTCTTGGCAGCAGCGATCAGTGTGTGTTATCTGTTTCTGGCTGATTTTAGGGCAGTGAGGCTCTTTTCTGTGGATGTTTGGTCAGTGGTGCGCTTGTAGTTGTGCTCAAGACGCCGTCTGAAAGTTTTGAGAGCTTGGATGTAGGGTAGGGTCTGAACCAAGAGATTTTGATATGAGAGCTTTGTTTGGTGATGAGCAGTACATGGACGTCGAGGGAGGAGTTCAGACAGTGTTGAATTATAGCGAGAAAAAAGATCATCATGAGATGAGGGAGGGCTGAGGAAAAGTTTGCAGTTAAGATCATCCTTGGTGAAGACCTGACGGTCGATGGACCCGATGGAACGGAATGAGTGAGTGGTTGGAGGTGGGCGAGGAAACGGCTTAATTTCAAGGTCAACAATGATAAGTAAGTTATTGGACAGTAATGTTTAAAATAGAGTCGGATAGTTTTGGAGATAGGTGGGAGGCTAGGGAAGTGATAAAAGGGTCGAGTGTGTGATTCTGATGTGGGTTAGAAAGTTGACATGTGGGACGAGATTGAATAATGAGAGGAGGCTCAGGAAACCGGATGCAAAACGGTCAGAGAGATTGTTGACATGTATGCTGAAGTCCCCTGTAACTATAAATTCGTTGGGAGTAGTTGCAGTAAAAACCATTGCCATTGTTAATAGCAATAACCCGATATGAAGCAAAATGTCGCATACAAATTATAATGTTATCCGTTATATTGCATACTGTAACAATTTGGTGAAAGACAATTTCGTTACATGGTGCTTCAAGCAGCTTTTCGATAGTTCGTCGAATGGCTAGGATACAATAGTTTTAAGTAAGGAATCTTTGAAGTAATTTTCCCAGAACTCATGATTTGCGACATACGTGTACTTGGTTATTGCACTGAACGTTTCAGTCGATGTCTAAGTGAGCCTACTTATCAGAGAAGGTATCTAGGAAAAGTGAGCGAAATTGAAAATGTTTTGAATATTCATAGAAACTGAGATCATGGTTGATGTTGGACGTCAGAAACAAGTTGAACGTAAGTTCATCAATCAATCCGATAATAACGATACAGCAAAACGACACCAACTTTCACGAGGGCCCTTTGGTTAATCAATTGCGGCAGATGTAATGAGTTTCGGAGTAGTAAGCGTAGCATGATTTACATTGATTAGAATAACAATGTGGAGAAGTAATGTTTGTTGTCGATGCAGCAGAATCTTCACGAAGTATATAATTGCTAGAATTAACCATAATACGATCCTCGTCTCGATGTTGTGACGGTAAAGAAGGTAATGGAGGCAATGGCGATGAATCCGACGAAGATACCAAGCATCGAGAGAATAATGGCTGCGTTCTTCATCCGAAGAGCACGATGATTATCACCAGCAGCAACAGAACTCCTACCAGACACTGTGAAGTATAACAAAGGAAAGATGTCTCAGCTCAATTTCTCGTGCACTGATGCACAACATAGTCAATTGACGCTTTTTGAATTCAAATCATGCATTTGAATTCAAAATTCATGATATTCAGTCAGAACATAAGATACACACGACCTCAGAGCATCTGCTTCAGCGACTGACTTAAGTCGCCATTCTTCAACATCATCCCTAGCCACAACTTTATTCACTACTACTACTACTACTACTCCTCCTACTACTACTACTACTACTACTACTACTACTACTACTACTCCATCTACTCCACCTACTACTACTACTATTACTACTACTACTCCTCCTCCTACTACTACTACTACTACTACTACTACTACTCCACCACCTACTAGTACTACTACTACTACTACTCCATCTACTCCACCTACTACTACTACTACTACTATTACTACTACTACTGCCGCTACAACTACATTCATAAGCTATTGATTGATCATGATATTCTTCTCCAGCGTCTAGAGACATCTTATGGCCTTAAAGGCCTCCCCCTCTGTTTGTTCCGCTCATACCTTTCTGAAAGAACCAACACCAATGATTGTTGCTGGTGACTCCAGAACTAAACGGGTTGACGTTAACCTGGGTGTTCCTAAGGGTTCTGTTCTTGGTCCCCTCTTGTTTATCCTATACAGGCCTACGGCTGACATCTCCTCTACTTTTCCTATCTGTGGTGCTGCTGGTCATCTATTTGTTGATGATGTACAAACATTTGTTCATGGTTCCCCATCATCCCATTAGTTGAGAGTATTCAATTTCTACCTTACCTTCTTGACTCCTGGATGTCATCTAATCCCCTCTCTCTCAATGCTTCTAAAACTCAATTTATCTGATTTGGTATTCCTCAGCTAAGTCAGAAACTTGATTTTGTTCCTCTCTCTGAAAGTTCCCGTTCTTCTCTTCTCGTCAAGTGTTCGTGATCTTGGTGTTACCCTTGCTAGTTCTCTTACACTTGTAGAACACATATCTCAGATCACACGTTCATACTATTTTCATCTAAGGCGCCTCCGGGTCATTCGTCGTTCTGTCTCCTCCTCCACCTTTACTACTTTAGTTCACGCTTTTATATGTTCTAGAAGTGACTGCTGCAAATCCCTTCTCATTTATATTCCAAAGGTTCGTCTCTTCCTCTTCAATCAGTACTAAGACAGCTGCTAGACTGATAGCTCGCTTTCATAGTTTCCTTCTCATCTCTACTTTTATGTCTTGTGAACTTCACTGGCTCCCTCTCCATGCTCGCATACAATTAAAAATTCTTAATCTACAAGGCTCCTGCCCCAAGATACCTGGTTGACGTAATACTAAGAACTTTGGCTTCATTCAGTTCATACCTCCGTTCACTTTGTTCAATAGGCTTGACCGCATGGTTCCTCAAACTAGAACAACTCTGGCTGTCTTGATCTTTTGCTTCAATTGGCCCTTCTCTTTGCAATGCACTTTCTCCATCTATTCGCTCTAAAATTCTATCTGGCAGTCTGTCGTCCTCTTTTGCTTTCCTCAAAATCTACTTCTTCTCACGGGACCTTTCGCACTGGCAGATCTTCTGAAAAGTTTTAGAAATTTTTAAATACAATAAAAAATACAATACTGCCAATACTGCTACAATAATCGCCACTGTTAAAAATGCCACTTTCTCTACAGCTATTGATGCTACAATCAGCCATAATGCTAAATATGTAGGTCTAATACTTCATTTTTACTTCTGTATTTTTCATAATCATCATCATCATCATATCATCACCATCATCATCGTCGTCGTCGTCATCGTCGTCGTCGTCATCGTCATCATCATCATCATCAACAACATCATCATCATCAACTTCATCATCATTTATTTTAATTTCAACATCGTCATCATCTCAATCGTTAGCCGAGTTTTCTTTATAATGATGTTCTTGTCTACACGAAGCATTTAACAGTGGAGATAAACGCATAATGCAAGCAACAATGACAGGATATTTCCTACACTAATCTAAAAGCTAAGAGGAACATAATTTAGGATAACCTAAGTAAAAATAAACCGACAACGTATTAAAGGCGACTTGCTAGACTTTATTTAGCGCATACATTTTCATCTTTGCAGTTTTAGGTGAAGGTAAAATTTTATTAAAATTAATGATGAACAGCGAGAAGGAACTAAAGCACGAATCAGAGTGTTAAGGAAGGATTAGTCACTTGTCACCTTCAACCAACCCTAACTGAATGAATGGTTCTGAGTTGTACAACCTGTGTTATAACTTACTGGCCAGAATGAAGGCTATTCCTCCGAACACCATTCCGCAGAGCCAGAAGACGATGCACGACAGAACAATTGCACATGTCATAGAAACACGTGGTGCGTTGCCAACGAAAACAGAAGTTGTCGCTCCTCTTGGACTATTATTCATCATGGCCACCTGATGCTGGTGATGCAGCTGATACTCTGATTGCAGAGCCGGGTGGTTATGAGATGGTAGACCGGGATAGATTACTCCAGGTTGTGGATAAAACGTTTGTCCTCCTGCATGATGCACATCAGGTGGAGAACAACCCGCTGCTGGATTCGGTGGTGGATAATGTTGGTGGTGAGGTATTCCAGTGCTGTGTGGATGATATTGGTGGTGATGCATTCCAGTCGGGTGTAGATAATCCTGATGGTAAGGCAGGTTATAAGTTAGTGGGTACTGGGATGTTTCTGAATACGGTGGAGGCGATGCGAAAGAAGTTGATTCGAGAGGAGCACTCGCAACAAAAGAGGACATTGAATCGTTTGATATATTAGCTGCAGATGCATTGCAATCAGTAATCGCCGTTGATGAGAAAGCCTGCATATTACCACCATCATTCTCCATTTTGCGATCTGTTGTCTGAATTCAAATATTAACAGAAAAACAACCAATCATTTCATCATATCAATAGTTTTTATATTGTCATTTTTAAATTTCGGGCTTATCATCCGTTGCCACTTAGCATCTCTCTGCGTCTCTCTTCCACTCTCACTTAAAGTCCATTCAATTCGATAGTTGCTTGTTTTGTTAGGTCATTGGCGCCTATGGTGAAATGAACCTAGAAATATGCAATTGTCATAAAAAAACATATTGTTCAATATTGAACAAATCACCTATGTCGCACTGGCTGAGGCAAAATTCAGCTACGGGTTTAGAACGCTATATGTACGAATCCATTAATATCTCTCGGTTATTTTCAAATGTGTACCTTAGAGCTCTATGCCTGTTGAAATAAATGTTCATAAGCAAGTAAGTAAGTTTAGTGCTAAGCGAGAAATACTAGCAAACAACCAGTAGGTCTACTGACCACGAAGAGCTTAATCAAATGGACAATTTCATCAACGACCGAAATTGGAAACAGCTCAGTTTCTGGAAATTTGTCAAAGATTTAGACTATGGAGGGGTTATAATTCCAGAAATCAGTGATCAGGAATTTAATGATAAGCAAATTCCCTGACTCTGTCAAATTTTGTGGCGTAGGATTCCATGAACAACAATTAACGTATTCCCGGTGCTTTTCGAAGATCGGGCCCACCTTGAAAAGTGCTACATACATTTTGGCCATTAGGCTACACTCCACAATATATCGGCTATCGTATTTAATTTTACTTCCTCACCCTTAATTTATTTAGAGCTAAATAATCCTCAAAGCGTATCTGAAGTCAGCGAGTCGGAATCTCTTTTCGACAGGTTTAGTTGCTGCTGAACGACGCGGTGTCATAACAACATGATTGACATCGTACTCCTCTATTTTTCAGTCTTGGGACTGGTACTGCCAGAGAGAACGAGCCTTATGACAGTCCAGTCATGATTTCTTGTCATGTAAACAGGTGCTTAGCCTACTCCACCATCTTAGGATAGAACTAACAATCCACTCCAGGTACGTTGCGGCGGTTTCAGCTTGATTGTTGCATTAACCTAATATTGATTGATTAATATAACGTTTCTGCTTATGGAGATCTGTTAAAAGTGTATTCATTTGTTGACATGATGGTAATCATAAGTTAGTTTTTTTAGCAAATATTCAAAACGAAGCAAAGCATACGCAGCCTACCTGTTCACAGTTGTCCGTAAATATGTATTCCAACTGATGAACGTTGCATTTAAACGGTTAGTTCTGTAGCTGTGTTTTCTTATTATTGCTCAGACAACGTTGTTGGTAAATTCCAGATCTGCAGGGTAAGCCCCAAGTCATGGCCTGTGTTCCAAGAAAAGCCATCTGTGCTCTTACCATGAGTTATTTTAGTCAATGAATGACATCCTGCAACGTCTTCTATTCAACTGTTGTTGACAGTGGTAGGCAGGAATGCACTGTTGGACGGAGTCTATAATGAGAGGCAGAAAACGATTAATCGATAGGGCCTAGATCGGAGCCCTGAATAATTCGGCCATTGATAGGAGCAAAATGGGATGTTTCATCCCGATACTAGGTGTAATGACTTTAGGGGAGGCGATCCAGATTGAGAGGCGGGGGTGGGCATTAAATGAGAGGGGGAGGGAATGTGGGGAACAAACTATAACGTGTCCCCTCTCTGCATTAGGTGAGGGGGACTTGTCTCCTAGACCTTCCTCCGGGATCGCCCCCTCCGAATGACTACGATTACCTAGGCGAATCAAAATCCCCTAAATGTTTTAGGAATTGGATGGTAAGGAAATTCGAAGAAGCATTTTATAATTTATAACGTGGGGCACACATACAAAGTGGGTACATAGAAGTATTCCCGCTGCTCCACATACTTTTCTGGCTATTATACTCCACAAATAGTTTCCGATTTCACTTCCTCATTATCTTTTATTTATTCTGAGCTGATTTTGCATGTCTCTTAAGTCAACTTGTTGAGACTGGTTTTCGACTGGTTTAGTTGCTAGTAAATAAAAATATAATTAGAATCACCTTCCTCCTTTCAATTCCATGGATTGGCACTTCCAGAGAGGGAGCAGTGGAGGTGTTATCCTTTCAACCGTCCAGTCATGGTCGATTACGGCAATGCAGTCTATTGGTCTCTCTTTCATTAATATGATCCAATTACAGGCCATTTTCACTGCTGCAGCACGCTATACGGAGGGCTATCGAAAAATGTCACCACATCTTGTCTTTAACAAAGATTCTCTCTACTGACCCCCTATCCGGCACCGTATTCCATTCAAGCTCTGCTCCTTCATACGGAATAGTCATGCCAGCTCTGATTCATTCTAACTCCGGGTATACTGTATCGTCCTCCCTCTGCACTATTTCCTTCCGACAGTCTTCAGATTGCGACTATCTAGTCGTCCCACGGACTTGTACTTGTGGCTCAGTCTAGTTTCGCCATTCTGGGTCCATGACATCGGCTACCTCAGTCCCAGAATAGTTTGAGACCAAACTATTCTTTCTTAACCTCTGATAAGTTCCGTAAGCATCTGAAAACTGTTCTCTTCGTCTGTGACCACACTGGTCCGGCCAGAGAGCGCCTCTGGTGCAACATGGCGCAACATCAATGCTCGACTATACGATTACGATTCCTTTACCTGGGGACAGGTTCTTAGCCGACACCCCCAATTTTGATAGAGCGCATAATCCATTCGAGCTCTTATTAAGTTGCGACTGTCAGCTTTAATCGAATTGACAGATAGCCTATAACGTTTCTTCTAATGAAGAACTGTTAAAAGTTTATTAATTGGGTTTTATCTGATATTTACATTATGGACTTGGAAAGAAAAATGATGCCAAGATATACGCACCTGTTCAACAGCAATTCTGCAATACGCATTCAACTGACTAACGTTACATTCTCAACGCATGCTTTGATGCTGGGGTTTTCTGCTGATCTGACAATGATGCTGATAAACGTGGTTATTTGCAGAGTATTTTCCCAAATACTGGCTTAGGTAGGTTTGCAAAATGACAACTGATGCGTAGCCAACAACGCATTGAAATAAATGACATGTTTTACATTGGTTCCCTTTGTAAATTTTGTTAAGAAACGCATTAAGATATGCAGATGAACACACTGAGAGACGAATACGCAGAGTAATATCATCAGACGCTCATAGTCAGCGAGAGAGGAAGAGAGCGCGAGGGAAAGAGAGAGAGAGAGAGACAGACAGACAGACAGACAGACAGACAGACAGAGACAGAGACAGAGACAGAGACAGAGACAGAGACAGAGAGAAAGAGAGAATCAGCACGAGAGACGGGTTCAGAAGCTTTTTCACCTTTCTACTGATGGGAATTTCTGAGCGCATTCTGCATCTCCGGGCTCAGTCTCCGGGCTCAGTAATCGTCGTTTCCAAACTTCTAAAGCGTCCCTCGAAAGCCTAGCGCAGGGCACAAGCTTATTCAGAAGCACTGCGTCGATATATAGGGGTTCCGAAGGGGCAGTCTTAGGGAGGTCAGGAAATGTAATGTAACTGTGCTGTAATAAACACCGATGTACTGTGATAAACTGTTGGTAATGTGATGTACTCATGCATTCTCTGATGTGATGCGATGTCAAATGATGTCACTTAATGTCTTTCCAATTAATGTCCATTCATCGAAATCACTATTAATCGTAAATAGCAGATGATATCATGCAGCCATCTCTCTCTCTCACTTTCTATATATATATATATATATATATATATAATAACCATTAACACATAACCACGTATATATGCATATATATATGGATCATTCCATAGTAAGTAAACTCTAGAAGGTCAATATTATGATGACCATTCATCCAAAGATCAATAATTTAGTTATTATATTAAGCATTTCACAATAATTTAAAACGACTTTAACTACCCTCAACTAGTTAACAGATCGGAGGTTACAAGTTAGGACCCCTTTATTGTTCATTTTCATTAACAGATTAGGCACTTTATTACAGTTTACAATTGTCAAAATGGAAAAAAAGAGTAAGAAAATGCAAACTTAACAATTATCTTATTGGCCCATTACTGACATTAAAGAAACTGAGCAATCCTATATTGTAACCAAGGACCACTCGTGACCTAGCGTAGTATATTACAGGCTTCCGTTCATTTAAGTTTATGTAGAATAAATTGCCTAAATTTTATTAAATTGTTTAACATTTGGTGCAACGTGTTTCAAGCGGTATATTGTTCCAGATATTTGGTCCCATGCATTTTATAATCTATGCGAGTCTGATGTTAGTTCTGGCCCATGGGGCGAGAAGAGTATTTGAATGTCTCAGTGAGTGCAGATGTTCACTTGGTTTTGGCGGGAAGTAATATTGGAATGTAATAGGTAATAAATTGTTTGAGTATTTGAACAACTTGCAATGTTCGCATTTGTTCTCATTGTTTCCGTCTCTTCAAATTCACTTTCTATTTGTTCTCTCACCTTATTGAACAATTTTCCAACCTGTCTTTTGCTTTCCGTCGTGCTTCAAATATACTCTAGCATGCTTTTGCTTGAAATGCCTGACCTTGACACTAGCCATTTTTCTGCACGTCAGACCAATCTCCAACCTCATCAGCATTCCCAAGAGCCTTGAACATATTTTTTCTTATGCATATCAAGCAACGTTATGTTGTATTATTTTAAGCCTAATTGCTGCTAAAATAAATAATAAATAATTTTAGCTACGAAATTTAAAATCAAATTAATTATCAAATGAACTGAACTATATGGCATGCACTTTAAAGAGGTCACCGGCTATTAATTGTAGGCCTAGCTAGTGGATGTGGTTAATAGAAAGAACTTATAATAAGTCCAAAAAGTTATTTATAAAAGGCAGTTGTATCTGGTCTTCAAAAATTTAAGGTTATTAGTTTAAGGCTGTGGATATGTAAAGAAGAAAGATTGAAAAATTTCGTAAAAATTTGTTAAGGTCATTCTGCCGCTAACACTAGCCGCAGTCTGTTACAAGGGCGATGAGTATTAGTGAAACCTCGTCTGTACAAATTTCCAAAAACCTCTTTCGGAATTTGGTCGTCGTGCGCCAATTGGCGCGAGACACAGTTTTATTGGCTACAATCAATGAGATTTTAATGTAGGAGTCCACCGACCAATAGGGAGCTCTCTCGCTTATGTGTTTTTCTCACTGTGACACCTGGTCATGGTAATTTGTATGACGAAGACTGTTATAGTTCTCGATTGGTGAGTGAGTTGTTCTGAGTTGATTCTGTGAAAGTTGAGTAACTATTTGGGACAAAACGAAGGGACTTATGAAGCTGAGATGATGGATTTCCGTAACATACGTTTGCTGTTTGTGCTGAGCCTCATCTGTACAGCTCTGTCGGAGAAGGATAAATGCGAATGTAAGCATTTGAAATAAATTAAAGCTTCTTAATTGTTGCTTGCATGATTATTCTTCTCAAATTCTGCGGAGAAATAAACAAAGGAAGTTCTTTTGTTAGCACACGGGCACATAAGGGAATTGCACAGCGAGAAAGCAACTACACGTTTCACTTAATTTAGACATGACAATTTTTTATCAGTCTTTACTTCACCAAACATTGGTAGCAGAAAACAAGTCAATCTGCATGTGCGTATGTCTGCGTGTGTCTACGTATGTTTTTGTATGTTTTATGTCTGCATAGATGTATGTATAGATGTGTGCGTGCGTCGTTATTATAAGCGTTGAAAGACGTCACGCGATTGTCCTTTGAGGCCGGCCGCATTGCAACTTGTAGTCGATTAGAAAGACTCCCATTCGAAAGCCAACGTATAGATCACATACATGTTTGTATGAGTTTGTGCATGACTGCACGCATGTGTTACTTGTGCATGTGTGTATATGCACGTATATTTGTATGTAATTATTCATGCATGACATTGCATGTGTAAGTATGTATTTACATATGTGCATATAAGTGTGCACCTGTGCATGCATTTGCATATGTGCATATGTATGTATTTACATACGTGCAAGGTGTGTATGTATGCGTGTATGTTTCTATGACCTGTATAACAGGAATTCAGTACTTCTGAAACTGTCATTTGACTGTAGGTACCCTCTTGGAGCTTGCCGCCTGGGGTTTCGCTGGAATGGCTGTTACTGTTGCTATGGTCCCCATTGGCGTCGCTGCACTTGGTTTCACATCGGCTGGCATAGCAGCAGGCAGCATCGGTGCCTGTATGATGCATTACATGGGTCCTGTGGCAGCGGGAGGTGTTGTAGCCACCCTCCAGTCGATCGGTGTACTTGGAGTTAGCCCTTCGACAAATGTTCTTCTGGCGACTGCTGGAGGATCAGGCTGGGCAGCAGTCTGCAATAAATTTAAGTGTGGATAGAGAGATGAATAGGTTGCATCATCCTCTTCCAGTAAGGAGTCACGTATCCTTTTCTCCTCCAATTAATCAAACCTGGCAATTAGAATAATCTGCATTGCAGACATTTATCTAGTCGATTCTGCTCATCGAATAAATGTGCGCGAACAATGGACATGTTCTTTTCGAAATTCAAAGTTCTTTGGAATGACATTCAACTCAATTAATTTACTGCAAGTTTAGTTCGGGTTTAACATTTGCGCAACTGACCACCTGGCAGCTGTTTCGGACCTCCTTCTGACAACTCTTTGGATAATCCCAATGAATCCAAGCAATGCTTCTGAATATTCTGGTGCCCGAATTTGACTTTCGAATGGCACTTTACAAGTTTAAAGTTTGCGATTACTGTCTGTATCACGGCTACAAATCGTGTCGGTACACCGAGCAATCTCGTAACCTACAATTGAATTTGAAATTGCCGATAAACTGAAGCCCCCCAGAAATATGAAAACTAGAGGGCACGAATTATTTTAACAATAGTTATCATAGAGTGCCATTGGAGAAACATAAAAAGAACCGATTTGGTGGGGCTCATGGGCGACACTGAGCACTATAACTGAGGGGCCTGCGCCCCCTTGCCCCCCGCTTGTTACACTCCTGGTATAATCACAAAATTCACACTTCTAAAGCGCATGGTATCAGCGTAGTTACGAGCCTTGAATGAATGCTCGTACAAGATCCAAATGTCAGCTGGACAGAAGGTTGTGCCCGCCGACATATAGAATCCAAGTTCCAGGGCAAAGCAGTAACGGACCTCTTAGACCTTAGCGACCGTGTTAAATAGCAATAATTGACAAGTAAGAGAATATTTACATTTTTCGTTTATTTTTCACTCCGTTGATTTAGCTTTTGCCTATGGTAATTGTGTTCACAGTCATAATACCCCAGAGAAGTAGCCAGGAGAGAGCCCAAACATCGGTATCAACTCTTTCTCCTACAAAGAGCCCCAGCGGAAGCGTAACCAAGCATAGACCACCATCCTTCATATTCGGAGCTTATGCAAAAATTAAGTCGTTAACTCTTCATAGAGGTGGCTGCTAGGACCGTATTTGTAAACTGTGTTAGGCAATATGTGGATTTATCACAATCACTTCAAGAATGGTATTCGTGGTATTCGTGGCTCTTCAGGTTCTTCTGGAAATTGTGGTATTCCGGGAAATTGGCCAATAGGCACATCTTTTGATGATCCTGTTGATGATCCGGATTGGAGCGCTTGCCGAGTTTCAGAAAGGATGAGAATAGATTCGAGACAGAGAAATATTTTACAATCAAACGGGTAGATAAGGGCGATTGGATGGTGAGTAGCTGACGAATGCAAAAGAGTCGAGAGATTTCAATATGGGTATTTCAGGTGATAGATATAATTTTTTAATGAGAGACTTTTAGCCAATGCAGTGATTTGAGGACTGGAGATATATGGTTGTGTTGGGAGTTTTGATGACTGCGTGGGCAGGAGAGTTCTGGATTGTTTGCAGACGTTTTATTTTAGAGGAATCGATGATGTAAAAAGGGAGTAACACCAGTCGAGTTGGCGATGGTTGGAGTTTTGGGGAGTCAATGACAATGTTAGATATCTGGTCTGTAAGTCTGCTACTTCCACTACTACTTCCACAACAACTAACACTACCACCGCCACCAGGTACTACTACTACTCGTATGACTCGTGCTGCTACAATAGCTACTACAACTAATAGATCATTATCATCAATCCCTTCTTTATTTAAACATCTTCATTTCTTTTTCATCGTCCTCTCTTTATGCATCATGATGTTCTTCTCAACATGAAGCACTTATCAGTGCAGACGATTACTCTAACGCATATTGCAAGCAATAAAGTACAAACCGAATAATTACGAGACATTTACGAAGTTTGTGATTAGCCAATTTAATACAGACCCTCAATACTTTAACGGTGACCTGCATGGGTTTATAATTCGCTTTCACTCTCGTCTGCAAAATGTAAGGTGAAGGTCACGTACAATTAAGCATTGCGAGAAGGAACCCAAATACAAAATTAATCAGAGGATAGAAGGAGCAATCTCCTGCCCGCACTTTCAATCAACCCTAACTGAAGGAATTGTTTTGAGTAACGCAATCTGAGTTTTAACTTACTGGCCAGAATGAAGGCGATTCCTCCAAACAGAAATCCACAGAGCCAGAAGACGAAGCACGAAAGAGCAATTGCACCGACCATAGAGACACGTGGTGCGTTGCCAACGAAAACAGAAGATGTCGCTACTGTTGGACTATTATTATTCATAATAATCGTCTGTTGCCGCTGACGTTGTGGTTTCGGAGCTGGATGGCCATGAACTGGTGTGCCAGGATAGATTACTCCACTTTTTGGATGAGGCACATAAGGTTTAGGGGAATCCATAGGTGGATTCTGTGGTGGATAATCTTGTGGGTAAGGCACTCCACACTTTGGAGAGTAGTGGGATGGATTTGAACGCGGTGGAGGCGATGAGAAAGAAGTTGATCTTCGAGGAACTCTTGCAACAATGGAGACCATTGAATCTGTTGATGCAGTAGTTGTGGCGCCACCAGTTATCCCCGTTGATGAGAAAGTTTTCATATTGATGCTATCCTTCTCCATATTGCGATCGCTTGTCTTAATCCTAATAATAATTATTAGCAGAAAATCAATACAACGTTTCATGTTAAAAGCTTTAAAATTGTCATTTATAAACCGCGGACTTTTTTCATCCATTGCCACGCACGGTCCTCTATTCGTCTCTTTTCTGCACATGCTTTAATACCTTTCTCATCAAAGAGGTTGTTTTGACAGATCTGGAGCACCTACGACGTCTATCGCCAAGTGAGACTTGCAAAATGCGCAATGCCAATTGTCAAAAATGAAACATATCATTCATTTATTGAACAGATAACCTATGATCCTTCCATTGAGGTGACTTTCAGTCATGACTTTACAACGCAGAATATTCAAAGATTGCAATAATTGTTGTTATTATCTCTCTGTTAGTTTCAAACTTTTAAAAGTGCATTAATTAATTTTATCGGGTATTTTAGTTCAAGACTTGGAGAGAAAAGCGACGTCACTATTTTTACGCATCTGTTCAACAACAATTCTGCAAAACGCGTCTACAACTGACTTATAACGTTACATTCTCAACGTATGTTGTGAAGCTGGTTTTTCCTGCTTCCTTGGTCTTTAAGATCCCAAATCATGGCTGAGCTAAGCGTGTGAAGCTAACTGATGCGTTGCAAACAGCGCATTCAAATAAACAACAATTGATATAATATTGGTTCGCATTTGGATATATGCAAAGAGACGCAATAAGGTATACACGCTGATAAACACACACACATACACAGAGAAAGAGAGAGAGAGAGAGAGAGAGAGAGAGAAAGAAAGAGAGAGAGAGACAGGAGAACGCATAGCAATATCATCAGACGCACACAGTCTCAGGTGCAAAAGCGAGCGAGAAAGAGAGAGAGGGAGGGAAAAGGGAGAGAGGGAGAGAGAGACAGAGGGAGAGAGCGAGAGAAAGAGGCGAGATAGAGGGAGAGAGAGAGGGAGAGAGAGGAAAGGAGAGAAAGAGAGCGAGAAAGAGGGAGAGCGGGGATTGAGAGAAGGAGAGTGAGCGAGAGAGGGAAAGATCTGGAGCACCTACGGCGTCTATCGCCAAGTGAGACTTGCAAAATGTGCAATGCCAATTGTCAAAAATGAAACATATCATTCATTTATTGAACAGATAACCTATGATCCTACCATTGAGGTGACTTTCAGTCATGACTTTACAACGCTGGATATTCAAAGATTGCAATAATTGTTGTTATTATCTCTCTGTTAGTTTCAAATTTTTAAAAGTGCATTAATTAATTTTATCGGGTATTTTAGTTCAAGACTTGGAGAGAAAAGCGACGTCACTATTTTTACTCATCTGTTCAACAACAATTCTGCAAAACGCGTCTCCAACTGACTTATAACGTTACATTCTCAACGTATGTTGTGAAGCTGGTTTTTCCTGCTTCCTTGGTCTTTAAGATCCCAAATCATGGCTGAGCTAAGCGTGTGAAGCTAACTGATGCGTTGCAAACAGCGCATTCAAATAAACAACAATTGATAAAATATTGGTTTTCATTTGGATATATGCAAAGAGATGCAATAAGGTATACACGCTGATAAACACACACACACACACATACAGAGGGAGAGAGAAAGAGAGAGAGAGAGAGAGAGAGAGAGAGGAAAAGCGGGGGGAGAAAGAAGGAGAGTGAGCGAGAGAGGGGGATGGAAAGAGACAGTGAGAGAGAAGTAAGGACTGAGAGAGAGGGAGAGACAGAGGGAGGTAGGGAGAGAGACGGAGGGAGAGAGAGAGGGGACGAGAGAGACTCAGGGACAGAGAGAGAAAGACGGAGAGCGTGGGGAGAGAGGGAAAGAGACAGAGGGAGAGAAAGAGCGAGAGGGAGAGAAAAAGAGAGGCAGATAGGTAGGGAGGGATAGAGAGGGAGAGTGAGGGAGAGAGAGAGTGTATGTGTGTGTAATGTGATTTATTGGGTAATGGCTAGTTGGGTAATGTGAAGCACTGATATATTGTATTTCTCTGATGTGATGCGATATCAAATTTATTATATTTATTTATTTATTACCAAATTTGATTCCGCCCTTCTTCCAACATCTTTTGCTCAGAAGTGCACACACACGCCTCGACTGCAGAGCAATTGTGCGCGAAGGACTTGCTCAAGGTCCCTACACAGTGACTCCCCAAATGATGTGAGTTGATGATATCTTTCCAATTAATGGCCAATCACAGAAATCATCGTGTAAGTTCTTGTGAGGCTCTTCACAAATAGTTTTTACCTTGAAACTGTATTAGTGTGTATGAATACCACATAAAGCAATCAGTTTGACAAACATTCTGTTTTGCGTCCTGAGTTCTGTTAACCTTTTGTGATGAAGACAACCGATCTGAGGCATCGAAGCGTTCAGTGCAAAAACCACGTACCTGTATGTCGACAAGCCATTTTTTACTAAAACGTATTCCAGCGTGTTCTATAGTGTTCTGCATAGCCCTGTCAGAATTTGTTGGATTGAGTAAGGAGAGACGAGAGAGTGTTTAAAAACCTGAAGAAAATTTCAGGTAGAGAGCGAGAGATTGATGATCTTAGTTCAGTGATCACAGGAACGAGGATGAAGACAGTATTTTAGGAGAGACGTTGAGATCGGATCGAGTTCGCTTTGCTCGTTCTGATGGGAGTTTAGGATAGATAGAGCGTCATGGAATGTGGCAGATTCACAAAGCGAAAGCCAAGAAGGAAGAGAAATCATTGAGAGGAGTGTTGAGAAGGCGAGGTGCAGAGTAAAAGGGCTCGAGAACCATTTCTCATTGGAATCTGGGCTTACCGCGTGTCTCATCGGATCCTACCGGTACTTCTATTATCTAAATCTCATGTTTTCAGTATCAGAAAATATTGAATATCAATTCAGTATTTTCCGGCTTTAAGCGAATAAGTTTTATAGCATCGATACCTTCAGATGAAATGGACGAATAGAAAGCGTCCTTTAACAATCGATGGATTTTACGCTCTTAAATTCTAACTTCCTGATTTCCAAATGGACCAATCATCATCCTTCGTAAACCACGTCACTTCCTTTTAACACGGGGTCTTTCCTCTTCAGATATTTTTCACGGATGACTTGTTGCACGATTGCAAATCTACCCTGCACATACATAGGATCGTAAACAGGAGATTCTCTCTGGCTGACATCGTCGTATCAATGTCGATTATGCGTAGATTTATGCATGTGATTCCTGTGTATTCTATTTTTGGCTGCTGCCACCTACTCTTTGCATTCGTCACACATGATCAAACATGGTCCTGCCCTGGTGGTACCAGGTAGCATTTTCAAATCATCTACAAGAAGAAGATTACTGTTGAGCAAGAACGAGAGGGTCACATTTGCAGATGTTGAGTCGGTGATGCAAGATCTCTAACAGGTTTGCTTTACTTCACTCTAAGCAAAAGATATTATACCCGCTCAATTAGGTATTAGCTTGATATTTACTGCTTGGTTACAAATCGTGGTCTGAGGAAACTTAAGAGAACAGAGAGAGAAAAATGGAAAGAGGGCGAGCCAAAACGTATTCATGTAGTGTGGCTCGATTTGGTTTCCGCAAAACTTATCAAGATTGAAAGCTCGAAATAAATTACACCATCAATGTTTCTACAAGAGTATAGGCCTACGTTTCTACGTACGTATTTTCTATGTTGCAGACCTATGTTTCTACTTCTATAAAACATCAATAATAACTTCAGATATATAATAATATAGACACTCACTGAGACAAATTTTGCATGCACAGCATTGTTCTACATTGTACACAATCGTTTGCTCATTGCTATTTAGGAAACATTTAACCTGAATAACATTCAAAATAAGAACATATAATTCCTTGCATTCTACATCAAGAGTTATTACATGGTCTGGTATTTCCATATACATGTTTATTTGTTGAGGTTAAAATTCAGGACAACGAAAAATTCAACAGATGCCTGGTGTTTGTAGCCTATGCGCCCTGTGTGATACTAGTCTATCAATAATATTCTAGATCTGCCTTTGACAATGGCAATACATAAGATGTGTGCGACTTTACCGCTTTCCAAATGTTTCTTTTCCGTTTCAAAGTGCTTGTCATTATGACATTTTCATAGTCACAAATATCCGAAAAATATCGAATTCAAATGTTATACTTTCTTTCATCAAATGCGCGCAATGATTCACCTTTACGATACGTCTTTCCTCTTGTTTGTGCGAATGCAGAGATTTTAAGTGAATGAAAATTCTGTCTTAGCGACAATTGTCTAGTGTGTATGATCACAAATCAAATGAGTTAAATCAATGCAAACGAAGTAACCACTTGTAGCAAACACTAATATCCTGTCAGCTTAGGTATATTTATGCAAAATTTATCATCTAATCTGTTTTCAGAGATAGTCGGAAATTATTTTGCGATATTTTTCATTTAATTGGCAACATTTAATGATATGTAAATAGCCCGTCTACTCCGTTGAAATTAAAGATTTTACATTTGATTAGATTTACATTACGTAGTCAGCTTTGGTTGGACGAATGAGATAGTACAGTACAAGCGCCGTCGGTTGATGCCTTGTGCGTTATTATGCCGGCGCTATAAAAGTCTTTTTAGTTTTATATATATATTAGGCCTACATACACCTAAAATGCAAGGAATATCCTTGATCCCTATCACAAAGAGTTAGACAGGAAAGATGACAAGGGGGAGTTGTAATTGAAACATGGGGTTTAGGCTACCGTGAAGATCAAAAATTCTAATGTAGAATGCGCTTGATCAATTATTTGATTACAAAACAAGATATGTCGATCTGAAAGGGGTAGTCGAAATAAATGTAACAAATAACTAGAGCTGAAGGTCTAATGAAGTGCATAAAACTAATTCTATATATTTTAAGAGTTGTACGGATCTCGTGGACTTAATGACATTGAAATATATTTGTGTAGCTGTCGTATTTGCGGGCATCTGATTAAATTTCTCCCAATTTCCATAAATGTAAATAATTTTATCGGATAGGCTTATCATGTTTGTTGCATTTAACCTAGGAAGCCCATTTTATACTTTACTGTCTACTCTTTAGTAATTGTGTTCAGCAAACCCGCGCTCTTGTTCCCCTAAAGGGTTGATTTTTTGACATCTTAATTTTATACAATTTTCAACTGCTATGCTTTTAGTCCTCGTGTTGTTCTGATTGCTGATCGAAAGAATGGAGAATACTGATAGGAGTCATTTACCAGCGCCTGGCTCTGGCTATCCTCAACCTTATTATCCTGATCCAGGATTAGGTCATCCCGGTCCAACAGCGGCCAATTGGCAATCACCACCGCAGCAGCAACAGCAAAACAGGTGTTTGTTGTGAGTAATCAGCTACCTGGAGTGGCACCTCTTTACGTTGTTGGTGCACCATCTGCTTCAATGGCTGGAGCAATTGGTCTGTCTTGCTTTGCCTTCTGGTGCTGTGGATGGCTGTTTGGAGGAATCGCATTCATTCTGGCCAGTAAGTAGACACACAAATAGCCCACATTCTGTTGATATATCCCTCTTATGAAATTCTGCTAATCACGAGGATTAAGATACGAATTTTAGTTTGTTCAAGTTTTCTTAAGTTCCGTGTTTCAAATGCGAAGCTGTATTAACGTTGGTAGATCCAAGTATTCTGTTTCTAAAGCGTTTGTAATTTTTTAATGAGTCAATATTTCGAAAAGCAAATTTGTTAAGATTATTTAAAATTGCGCAATATTATTCAGTTATTATAATGACAATTTAGTTTGCGGTAAGTTCGTTGGATTACTGCGTCGATAATATGTCCATCAAACATTATAATATAAATCGAGTCTTGTGTTAGCGATGCATTACTAAATGAGATTGAACAAATACAATCATATATAGATTATTTTGATCATTGACAGTGGTTGGCCAAAGTTCAGCAGCTTCCGGCGATGCTCGTAGTGCCATCCAGCTGAGAAATGCATCTTATGGTCTCTCGATCGCTGGCATCGTCTTCGGAATCATCACCATCGCCGTTGTTGCTGGCATTCTTGGCTCAGCAGCTTCCACTTACAAGAGTTGCGACTATTACAAGAATGGCTATTTTATATACTGCTGACTCGACGGGAAGGGATACCGATCCCTCTCGTTGCTTTCGTAATTGAATATTTTCAATTACTAGGCCTACTGCTGATTCAATGAGGAACGAGGCACGGTTCTCTCGTCATGTTTCAGACTCAATGCATACATACTTCAATGTTTTACTCGATCGAGTTTTATAAATCACAGAATTGTGTTCAGTTTTGACATTAGTGAGATATCGCACGGATATTCATTACATAATTTATCTCCTTTCAATGCCGTTCTCTAATTTTACTCAGATAATATCTAAAACTCATCATCCTTGCTTAACTTCGACTTTCACTTAATTGCTGGGTTTCATTCTGGCTTCGCTCTAGACAATGAATAATGTATACGGTTAGGCACTCTTGACTATCTAAGCTGCTTTCTCTATTGCTATTATAGCCCATCTGACTTTCTGTATGACTATTGTAAAACCGCCAGCATTGTACTAAATTCCTCGGCCAAGTATTTGCCGTATGCCAGATCATAAAAGGATCTTGGGACGAGAAAAGGGTTTGGGACGACTAGCTTTGTGATGACTTCTTCCTGCCTGGAACTTGTGTACTGCAGCAACAGGTTACTTAAATACGCAGGCGACAGCCACATTCTGATTCCAGCGTGCGCTTTAACCACCAAATGCACTAAACTTGAAACTTTTGGTACGTGGGCACTTATAACCTGCAATCTCAAACACAATAGAAATAAATCCAAATAGATAATATTTAGGCGCACACGATCCAAGTTACTAGATCTTCCACCTCTGCCCATATCAGGTGTAGAAGGCGGTATGCGGTTCAGGCCTCCGTGTTGGCACTCCTCCTACCTTGCACGGTTCGCTTTTGTCAATGCCGACCTCAACTAAATAGACAGTCAGACAAACGGAACGATGTACTTTTCTGATTGAGTGTCATGGAATGTGGCAGATTCACTGAAACCGAACATTGCTCTATCACGGACTATCCTTTGGACAACCCCGCTGATTTGATGCAGCGCTCGTGAATAAGCTGGTGCCCTGCGCTTGGCTTTCAAGTGGCGCTTTAGAAATTTGGAGATCACGATTACGATAATGATTACGATTACAAAAAGAAGGGGCAGGAAAAGAAGGAAGTGGATAGAGGACCGTTGAGAAAGCGAGTTGCTTGACGGCTTGGCTACTGTCGTCGTGATAAATTGATCGTAAACAACTTTAAAATGCAAAATTAATTAGATGCAGGGCGATATTAGGCCTAAATGCAGTTAATTGCTATTTCACTTCAAGGTATGCAGTGTTTACGTTCGGTTCGGTGAAGCTGAAGATTTATTATTTGCTTTGGAGAACTTATTGGCAAAAGCGGTATTAGGCCAACTTACACGATCTTGATCCCTCACCACTCATCCTCAAGTTCACCCATTACACACTCTTAAACCAAGTAACCAAACTCATTGAGTTTATTTTTAGTTCATCATGAGTTACTACTAAGATCTGGCGATTTAAATACGGCAGATGGCAGACGTTGTCTAAGCTGTTTCTTTACTTTAAAAGGTTGAACTTCTGAGATTCGTAGACCTATGTTATATCTCAAAATATGTTTAAATTTCTTAAAGTCTTGAAGCATTGCCTGGCTCACACAGATTCCGGCTTAGTTAAACTGTTACGTAACCAAATGCAACTCTAGATTGACAATGTCGTCCCTTAAGATTGAAGATCTGCTCCTTGTCGCGTGTTTTATTTGCTGCACAATCTAAGTGATTTGCGGAATGGCGCACGTTGATCATCCGAAATCTTTATCAACTATTTCGCTGGTTTCCTCTGCTGCTGCTGCTGCATCCGTGTCGACCCTAGACCCTGTCATATATTCTAAAGTTCCATACGACCCTCCCTCTCATCCTATTACGCCTCACCTTCCACAATGTCCATCTATACGGATCTAGATAAGAGGAATGGTTACTCGTCCAATTTCCGTGTAGGGCCTACGCGCTTTACTCCTAAACATAGATGTCGCCCTAATCTAAATTTTGCTTCGATTTGAAAATATGACGTTTTAAGCCTAAAACGGCATTTTCACTTTGCTGACATATAGTTAGACCCTATCCGTCAATTTATCTTCATAACTAAAGTTAACGAATCAGCCTGTTCTGTCGTAAAGATGTGAAAATATCTTACTCCAGATTATCGCCCAAAAGCCATAAACATGAATTCGGTATTTTCCGGCCTTAGGCGAATAAGTTTTAATAGCATCGATGCCTTCTGATGAAATGGACGAATAGAAAGCGTCCTTTAACAATCGATGGATTTTACGCTTTCAAATTCTAACTTCCTGATTTCCAAATGGACCAATCGTCGTCCTTCGTAAACAACGTCACTTGCTGTAACCCGAGAGGGCTTTTATTTTCAGACATTTTTCACGGATGACCTATTGCACGATTGCATGTCATCCCTGCGCATGCGTAGACACAGTTTGAGTTAAACAGGCGATTTACAAGAGCACATCTTAACAATGAAGCGGCGAAAGTGATGTCTGGCTGACATCGTCATGTCAATGCCACCTACTTAGCGATTTCGGGGGAAGTTTAGGCATGTGCATATTCCTGCGTATTCTGCTTTTGGCAGCTGTCGCCTGCTCCTTGTATTCGTCGCATCATCAAACATGGTTCTAATTGATGTCTGCATCGATGGCACCAGAGGTTATTTGCAAAAGACATCTGCATCGGCCTCAACGCGAAAGAAAATCACGGTTGAGTAGACACGAGAAGGTCGAATTTGCAGATGTTCACTCGGTGCTGAAAGATCTCTGACAGAGTACGTTTACTTCACTTTAAGCAAAAGATATTGGCTTGATATTGGTACAAATCGTAATCTGTGGAAACGTAAGAGAACAGAGAAAAATAATACAATTTTACGTGAAAGCAAAGTAACTGCAAGATCTACAAAATTAACAATATTATTTGTGCTTTACCTCTCCCTTTTTCTTTTGAAATGCCTGTGTGCTTCCTAGGGAGATATCAACTAACAGATATTACACCATCTCACCAGTTCATCGTGAGCTACATGTACTGTTAAGAACAGTCGATCTAAATGTGGCAGACAATTGGTCGTATTTATTTCTTACCTTCAAGAAAGGCTGACGATTGTACCATATCTCAAAATATGTCTGTGCATTAGAGCCTTGAATCGTTACCTGGCTGATATAGATTCTGGTTGAGTGAAATTGATACGTAATTTAGTACTAGTTAGTGGGCCTATAATAGGTTCAAATGCAGCTGCAAATCGATGATGTCCTTTTAACCTCCTCACATAGTCAAGAAGTGTAAAAAATCAGAACGGACACTTCGGGTTTTCCTCCGCCTAAATTCCTGCCGACAGCCTGCACCCTCTTAGTCTTGAGTGAAGTTACTCCAGCTGAGTTTCGAATCAGCATCTTATTTTTCAACTTTGAAATCGTCCGAACTTGACCTCCTATTTACCTTCTTCGTTCAAGAATTCATTCAGGTTCTTCTTCCGCTTCTTACTATGCTTCATGATCCCTCTTTTCAAGACGACATATTGCCTCCTTCACAGAAGCACTCCCTGGTTTTCCGTGCCATCAAATGCGAGGGCCTGGATGCATATCGCAAAACTATAGACCAATTTGAATGTATCGCTCATTTCTAAAGTTTTTGAGAAAATTGAATCTACCCAGGTAGCTAGCTATTTAACTGTAAATGGACTTTTTCCACCCTCGCAATCTGGGCTTCGCAGGGATCATTCTAAGGAGACCTTGCTGGTCCCCTTGTTGTAGGACTTCCATACCGCCTTTAATTGTTGATTCTGCAGAATGTTTAGTAGTCAGCGTATTTAGGGCAAGCGACCAATATGGCACAGCTGCATCGCATTAAAGTTGTTTCAATTCGATACTCAAACTGCGTAGAATTGAATCGATTTTTTGTCATGAGTTTGACAAACGGTAGCAAAGCAATTCTGTCTCGCTTTTTCTTGTCACAACAGAAAACGACGCATTTAGTGTGTGGAGCTATTGTGTCATTCTCTTCAATGGCAGGCAACATCAACATCAAACTCTGGTAAGTTTACGTCGTTGCTCACTGCAAGTCTCAAGTAGTAATAATAACATTAACTTCAAATGTAGACGTAATGTATCTTTGAATCGACTTTATGGCATCAGTTACTGATTAATGTGATAATTTTGATTTCAGTCAATGAAACGATCGTTTTCGCAATGGTAGGACCACATTGAAATTTCAAACACGTTATATTTTAAAGCTAATCTGAGTGCACCAACTTATTCACGAGCGTTGCGTTGAGCAAATTACATTTTCCAGAAATGCCAAGTATAGAATCCAGAACGAATGCCAGTTGAGCAAAGGGAGAGGTAGAGGAGCTGTTACCGAATAGAACGCATTCTTGGTGAAACATTTCTTATCGTCTGGCGCTTTGTCATATCAGTTTTTGTTCTCATGCAGTAAATCGTCGATCTGAAGACGGAGAATTCTGACGAACCATATCACGACATAAAGAACTGGGACGTGGTTCCAGAGACCACTCCTCAGTCATCTGCTCAGCATCAGAATACTTCTTCCGCCAACGACAGCTCGGTTAATCCACCTCCAACTTACATAACTCAACCGAATTACCACACAGATGGAGGGAATGATTAGGCCACGGCATACCGTCACCCGCACTGTCCTCCCCAGCAACCAGGTTATACTGGACCTGCGTTCGTCGATAGCCAAGGACGTCAGCAGCAACAACAACAACAACACCAGGTGATCTACATAATGCAACAGACCCTATTGGTAATGACTGTCCAGCCTCCTGCGGCTTCTGTCTCGATGACTGTAGAAATTGCTTTGTCCTGTGTCGTCTTCTGGTTCCGTGGATGGATATTTGGAGGAATCGCATTCATACTGGCCAGTAAGTAAAAGACGGTGATCATCGAATCATGCATTGCTACTTACGGCTATGTAACCTAGTGTGAAATGACTTACTGTAATGCGAATTACTCTAGCATGATTTAATGTGATAATGTGACGTGATGTAGTTCTTACCTGATGTAATGTAAGATCCACATCTATGTCCGTCACTCACTCGATGCAGAAGTCTGTCTGTCTACGTGTCTGTCTGTGTGTCTGTTTATCTGTCCGTCTATCTGTCTGTATACTGTATGCATGTATGTATGCATGTATGTATGTATGCATGTCTCTCTCTCTCTCTCTCTCTGTCTCTTTCTTTCTCTCTCCCTCTCTGTCAATGTCTCAACATCAACCTGCTGCCTATTTGGCTCTCTCGCTCAATCTCTCTCTGTCTCTTCCTGTCTGTCTGTTTCTCTTCCAATGTCCCTGCATCAGTCTGCCGTCTGTTTGTCCCTGTATCTGTAACTCTCTATCGTTCTCCCATCTCGTATCGTCTCAGGAGGAGACGTTAAAATCCACAGAATCATTTTCACAGAGGTTGAGAATTGTAGTCATCAGAAGATGGAGAAACATAAGATATCGGCAACGAAGCATAAACAGACAGACAGATAGACGCAGTCTCGTATACAGAGGGAAACAGAGACACAAACAGAGACATACGCACAAGCATGTAGACATGAGCAGATATATAAATAGAACGCCATGGACATACATTGGAAGAGGCAGAGACATAGAAAGAAACAGACAGAGAAAGTACAGAGCTTCTACATACGTGTGTGTGTTTGTGTGCTTATATTCTGTGCTCTTACCATGAGTTATTTTAGTCAATGAATGACATCCTGCAACGTCTTCTATTCAACTGTTGTTGACAGTGGTAGGCAGGAATGCATCCGAAGCCGGAGACGTCCAAGGAGCCTTTCAACTGCGAACGGCATCCTACGTTCTCTCGATTGTTGGCATAGTAACCGGAACCATCTGCATCATCGTCTTCTTTTCGGAAATCAATTCAATCACATCGAAGTATTATTATGCTTCCTTATTCCGCAGATGTGATGACCATCCCGCCACCTGTTTGTTCTCCTACAACAACCGCTAGATACAGATCTTTGCTGACTATTCATAATTGTATTTTTATTTAATTAGTCACTTCATTCATTTGCAGAAGTTATTATTCGATGGCGGACAATAGCTAAGACAGAGACAGAAATAGACAGACAGATACAGAGACACAGACAGAGATACAGACACACACAGAGAGAGAGAGAGAGAGAGAGAGAGAGAGAGACTAGAGTGGATACACTGGATAAGCAACTTGAGAAAGGCGGGTCTGGAGTTGTTGTGTGACAAAGCGGCGACTAATCAGAACGGACAGATACAAGGAGCAGAACGGACTAAAACAAAAAGACAATTACAAAACCAATGTCGAGCAACAGGAAAATCTTCTTCCTTCATCAGTTTTTGGAATAGCCTAACGCAGGCACATACATGTATATATTCATAGACATACATTACTACACATACATAGGCCTACATACATACATATACATACATATACATACATATACATACATACACATACATAGGCCTACATGCATTCACAGGCAGTTAGGTGATATGCATCAGTATTGCAATGTCTGCATAATAAGGCATGGTTTTGATAATAGTGTTTGGCAGTGACGGATCCAGAAAGTAATAGCGAGGAGGCCAAATTGGCAAAACGTCTTGATGGGAGTCACATGATAAATATCAAATTTTGGCCAAACCCGAATTGCCCCTTGGATCCGCATATGGTGACTTGACAGAAACATTTGATAAATCACAAGTCTCAATTCTAAACAATTTGTATTGCTGTACAGGAAGCCATTACAGCAACTTCAAATATAGGAAGTGCATGTAGTTCTAAAATCTGCTAACTCCAATCCGTTCCAATTTGGCAAACTGCAATACTTGTCAGGCGCTATATTAACCCTTACCCCTCCAACTATTTTATCAAACGCATTAAAATTTGCCGTTCGCAGCGGCCTCAGGAGTGGTAAGGGTTAAGATGGCATAATAATTTGGTATAATAATTTGGTGACATTAAAACTGTGAAGCTGCGTTCTGAAACGACCAACAATGCAGGGATTGTAGGTATGCCTATGCCCAGATGTCGCTGCAAATCAATAATACCATTAGAGTATAATCATTTAAAGCCGTCATAGCACACGATTCTGTTTCATTTCCATAGTCAGCCGAGTGTTTTGATGGGTGGGGGATTACTCGTGTCAAACTTAGGAAAAATCATTGGACCAACAGGTGGCCAAAATCGCTAAGGTCTATCGATCCAACAACCATTTATATATCCGAATAACCATGTGATGTAAGGCAATCAGGCATTTATATAGCACCCTTCAAGGTATATTACTCAGAGGCGCTCTCTGTCCTCACCTAAAGAATGTTTAATGTCACGTCATTGAATAAAATATATATCAGTTAGTGTTAGCAAAATCTGCACAGTGCCTTAAAAAGTCATCAGTGGTGGGCCCACGCACCAGCGTGGAACCAACCAACGGATTCCCGACGTCAGCTGATAGATGGCATGGATGTTCGGAGGCTCTGGACCAAGTTACGTCGATGTGAACCAATCCGACCATCGAAGGTCGTTTTTCTACAGATAGAATTTTGACCTTATCAAGGATCCATTAAAGTCGATATTGAGAGGAAGGTCATGAACAACAATCAACAGAGTGTATATTCATTTTAGACACCTATGTTGATTTGTGCCAATCACTTACCTCTTTATAACTTACTTCTGTCTAACTTGCCTCTCTCTCTCTCTCTCTCTTACCTCCGTCTAACTTACCTCTTTTATAGCCTACCTATTTATAAGTTATAACTTATAACTCTTTCATATAAGTTATAACTCTTTCTAACTTACCTCTTTCTGTCTTACCTCTGTCTAACTTACCTCTTTATAGCTTGCATGCATCTTTTTATAAGTTATATCTTAAATCTTTCTAACTTTCTTCTCTCTGACTTACCTCTTTCTAACTTATCTATCTCTGACTTACGTCTTTCTAACGTAACTCTTTCAAATTGCTTTTCTGTTATTGTATACTGCCTCTCTATCTTACAGATTGATCCTCTGGATGCTGACCTGATCCGGTCTTGGTTTGGATGCCTTCTGCATTAAATATCGCAGCTATAGAAGTTGCTAATTACATTTGTATTTATTTTTATTATAACTATCGTGTGCATTGAGTTTTGAGCCTTCGCCTGTCTTTCGATGACTGCGATGTTGAACAGTTTGTGCAGCACATAATCGCTGGGTGAGCACTCTTTTCATTCGCAAGACTGTTTTTGGTAATCTTTTAGTATGATTTTAATATTAAATTAAGTCTAAATATAAATATTCTGAATGAACTGTTACGCTATTTCAAAATTGAAGAATAGGGCTTTATCATGTGAAATATTGTTACGCTACTTTAAAATAAAAGTACAGTGCTATATAATATGAAATATTGTTACGCTATTGAGGGGAGGGAATGGGGCTGGGAAGTTGGGAGGGAGACTTACATTGGAGAAGAGAATTGACGGCTCTCCAGAGTTGTCTTGGATTGGATGAGCTGGAGTGGATTAATGACGAGTAGGTAATATTTTTTCTTGGCAGCAGCGATCAGTGTGTGTTATCTGTTTCTGGCTGATTTTAGGGCAGTGAGGCTCTTTTCTGTGGATGTTTGGTCAGTGGTGCGCTTGTAGTTGTGCTCAAGACGCCGTCTGAAAGTTTTGAGAGCTTGGATGTAGGGTAGGGTCTGAACCAAGAGATTTTGATATGAGAGCTTTGTTTGGTGATGAGCAGTACATGGACGTCGAGGGAGGAGTTCAGACAGTGTTGAATTATAGCGAGAAAAAAGATCATCATGAGATGAGGGAGGGCTGAGGAAAAGTTTGCAGTTAAGATCATCCTTGGTGAAGACCTGACGGTCGATGGACCCGATGGAACGGAATGAGTGAGTGGTTGGAGGTGGGCGAGGAAACGGCTTAATTTCAAGGTCAACAATGATAAGTAAGTTATTGGACAGTAATGTTTAAAATAGAGTCGGATAGTTTTGGAGATAGGTGGGAGGCTAGGGAAGTGATAAAAGGGTCGAGTGTGTGATTCTGATGTGGGTTAGAAAGTTGACATGTGGGACGAGATTGAATAATGAGAGGAGGCTCAGGAAACCGGATGCAAAACGGTCAGAGAGATTGTTGACATGTATGCTGAAGTCCCCTGTAACTATAAATTCGTTGGGAGTAGTTGCAGTAAAAACCATTGCCATTGTTAATAGCAATAACCCGATATGAAGCAAAATGTCGCATACAAATTATAATGTTATCCGTTATATTGCATACTGTAACAATTTGGTGAAAGACAATTTCGTTACATGGTGCTTCAAGCAGCTTTTCGATAGTTCGTCGAATGGCTAGGATACAATAGTTTTAAGTAAGGAATCTTTGAAGTAATTTTCCCAGAACTCATGATTTGCGACATACGTGTACTTGGTTATTGCACTGAACGTTTCAGTCGATGTCTAAGTGAGCCTACTTATCAGAGAAGGTATCTAGGAAAAGTGAGCGGAATTGAAAATGTTTTGAATATTCATAGAAACTGAGATCATGGTTGATGTTGGACGTCAGAAACAAGTTGAACGTAAGTTCATCAATCAATCCGATAATAATGATACAGCAAAACGACACCAACTTTCACGAGGGCCCTTTGGTTAATCAATTGCGGCAGATGTAATGAGTTTCGGAGTAGTAAGCGTAGCATGATTTACATTGATTAGAATAACAATGTGGAGAAGTAATGTTTGTTGTCGATGCAGCAGAATCTTCACGAAGTATATAATTGCTAGAATTAACCATAATACGATCCTCGTCTCGATGATGTGACGGTAAAGAAGGTAATGAAGGCAATGGCGGTGAATCCGACGAAGATACCAAGCACCGAGAGAATAATGGCTGCGTTCTTCATCCGAAGAGCACGATGATTATCACCAGCAGCAACAGAACTCCTACCAGACACTGTGAAGTATGACAAAGGAAAGATGTCTCAGCTCAATTTCTCGTGCACTGATGCACAACATAGTCAATTGACGCTTTTTGAATTCAAATCATGCATTTGAATTCAAAATTCATGATATTCAGTCAGAACATAAGATACACACGACCTCAGAGCATCTGCTTCAGCGACTGACTTAAGTCGCCATTCTTCAACATCATCCCTAGCCACAACTTTATTCACTACTACTACTACTACTACTACTACTCCACCACCTACTAGTACTACTACTACTACTACTCCATCTACTCCACCTACTACTACTACTATTACTACTACTACTCCTCCTCCTCCTACTACTACTACTACTACTACTCCACCACCTACTAGTACTACTACTACTACTACTACTCCATCTACTCCACCTACTACTACTACTACTATTACTACTACTACTGCCGCTACAACTACATTCATAAGCTATTGATTGATCATGATATTCTTCTCCAGCGTCTAGAGACATCTTATGGCCTTAAAGGCCTCCCCCTCTGTTTGTTCCGCTCATACCTTTCTGAAAGAACCAACACCAATGATTGTTGCTGGTGACTCCAGAACTAAACGGGTTGACGTTAACCTGGGTGTTCCTAAGGGTTCTGTTCTTGGTCCCCTCTTGTTTATCCTATACAGGCCTACGGCTGACATCTCCTCTACTTTTCCTATCTGTGGTGCTGCTGGTCATCTATTTGTTGATGATGTACAAACATTTGTTCATGGTTCCCCATCATCCCATTAGTTGAGAGTATTCAATTTCTACCTTACCTTCTTGACTCCTGGATGTCATCTAACCCCCTCTCTCTCAATGCTTCTAAAACTCAATTTATCTGATTTGGTATTCCTCAGCTAAGTCAGAAACTTGATTTTGTTCCTCTCTCTGAAAGTTCCCGTTCTTCTCTTCTCGTCAAGTGTTCGTGATCTTGGTGTTACCCTTGCTAGTTCTCTTACACTTGTAGAACACATATCTCAGATCACACGTTCATACTATTTTCATCTAAGGCGCCTCCGGGTCATTCGTCGTTCTGTCTCCTCCTCCACCTTTACTACTTTAGTTCACGCTTTTATATGTTCTAGAAGTGACTGCTGCAAATCCCTTCTCATTTATATTCCAAAGGTTCGTCTCTTCCTCTTCAATCAGTACTAAGACAGCTGCTAGACTGATAGCTCGCTTTCATAGTTTCCTTCTCATCTCTACTTTTATGTCTTGTGAACTTCACTGGCTCCCTCTCCATGCTCGCATACAATTAAAATTTCTTAATCTACAAGGCTCCTGCCCCAAGATACCTGGTTGACGTAATACTAAGAACTTTGGCTTCATTCAGTTCATACCTCCGTTCACTTTGTTCAATAGACTTGACCGCATGGTTCCTCAAACTAGAACAACTCTGGCTGTCTTGATCTTTTGCTTCAATTGGCCCTTCTCTTTGCAATGCACTTTCTCCATCTATTCGCTCTAAAATTCTATCTGGCAGTCTGTCGTCCTCTTTTGCTTTCCTCAAAATCTACTTCTTCTCACGGGACCTTTCGCACTGGCAGATCTTCTGAAAAGTTTTAGAAATTTTTAAATACAATAAAAAATACAATACTGCCAAAACTGCTACAATAATCGCCACTGTTAAAAATGCCATTTTCACTACAGCTATTGATGCTACAATCAGCCATAATGCTAAATATGTAGGTCTAATACTTCATTTTTACTTCTGTATTTTTCATAATCATCATCATCATATCATCACCATCATCATCGTCGTCGTCGTCATCGTCGTCATCGTCATCATCATCATCATCAACAACATCATCATCATCAACTTCATCATCATTTATTTTAATTTCAACATCGTCATCATCTCAATCGTTAGCCGAGTTTTCTTTATAATGATGTTCTTGTCTACACGAAGCATTTAACAGTGGAGATAAACGCATAATGCAAGCAACAATGACAGGATATTTCCTACACTAATCTAAAAGCTAAGAGGAACATAATTTAGGATAACCTAAGTAAAAATAAACCGACAACGTATTAAAGGCGACTTGCTAGACTTTATTTAGCGCATACATTTTCATCTTTGCAGTTTTAGGTGAAGGTAAAATTTTATTAAAATTAATGATGAACAGCGAGAAGGAACTAAAGCACGAGTCAGAGTGTTAAGGAAGGATTAGTCACTTGTCACCTTCAACCAACCCTAACTGAATGAATGGTTCTGAGTTGTACAACCTGTGTTATAACTTACTGGCCAGAATGAAGGCTATTCCTCCGAACACCATTCCGCAGAGCCAGAAGACGATGCACGACAGAACAATTGCACATGTCATAGAAACACGTGGTGCGTTGCCAACGAAAACAGAAGTTGTCGCTCCTCTTGGACTATTATTCATCATGGCCACCTGATGCTGGTGATGCAGCTGATACTCTGATTGCAGAGCCGGGTGGTTATGAGATGGTAGACCGGGATAGATTACTCCAGGTTGTGGATAAAACGTTTGTCCTCCTGCATGATGCACATCATGTGGAGAACAACCCGCTGCTGGATTCGGTGGTGGATAATGTTGGTGGTGAGGTATTCCAGTGCTGTGTGGATGATATTGGTGGTGATGCATTCCAGTCGGGTGTAGATAATCCTGTTGGTAAGGCAGTTTATAAGTTGGTGGGTACTGGGATGTTTCTGAATACGGTGGAGGCGATGCGAAAGAAGTTGATTCGAGAGGAGCACTCGCAACAAAAGAGAACATTGAATCGTTTGATATATTAGCTGCAGATGCATTGCAATCAGTAATCGCCGTTGATGAGAAAGCCTGCATATTACCACCATCATTCTCCATTTTGCGATCTGTTGTCTGAATTCAAATATTAACAGAAAAATAACAAATCATTTCATCATATCAATAGTTTTTATATTGTCATTTTTAAATTTCGGGCTTATCATCCGTTGCCACTTAGCATCTCTCTGCGTCTCTCTTCCACTCTCACTTAAAGACCATTCAATTCGATAGTTGCTTGTTTTGTTAGGTCATTGGCGCCTATGGTGAAATGAACCTAGAAATATGCAATTGTCATTAAAAAAAACATATTGTTCAATATTGAACAAATCACCTATGTCGCACTGGCTGAGGCAAAATTCAGCTACGGGTTTAGAACGCTATATGTACGAATCCATTAATATCTCTCGGTTATTTTCAAATGTGTACCTTAGAGCTCTATGCCTGTTGAAATAAATGTTCATAAGCAAGTAAGTAAGTTTAGTGCTAAGCGAGAAATACTAGCAAACAACCAGTAGGTCTACTGACCACGAAGAGCTTAATCAAATGGACAATTTCATCAACGACCGAAATTGGAAACAGCTCAGTTTCTGGAAATTAGTCAAAGATTTAGACTATGGAGGGGTTATAATTCCAGAAATCAGTAATCAGAAATTTAATGATAAGCAAATTCCCTGACTCTGTCAAATTTTGTGGCGTAGGATTCCATGAACAACAATTAACGTATTCCCGGTGCTTTTCGAAGATCGGGCCCACCTTGAAAAGTGCTACATACATTTTGGCCATTAGGCTACACTCCACAATATATCGGCTATCGTATTTAATTTTACTTCCTCACCCTTAATTTATTTAGAGCTAAATAATCCTCAAAGCGTATCTGAAGTCAGCGAGTCGGAATCTCTTTTCGACAGGTTTAGTTGCTGCTGAACGACGCGGTGTCATAACAACATGATTGACATCGTACTCCTCTATTTTTCAGTCTTGGGACTGGTACTGCCAGAGAGAACGAGCCTTATGACAGTCCAGTCATGATTTCTTGTCATGTAAACAGGTGCTTAGCCTACTCCACCATCTTAGGATAGAACTAACAATCCACTCCAGGTACGTTGCGGCGGTTTCAGCTTGATTGTTGCATTAACCTAATATTGATTGATTAATATAACGTTTCTGCTTATGGAGATCTGTTAAAAGTGTATTCATTTGTTGACATGATGGTAATCATAAGTTAGTTTTTTTAGCAAATATTCAAAACGAAGCAAAGCATACGCAGCCTACCTGTTCACAGTTGTCCGTAAATATGTATTCCAACTGATGAACGTTGCATTTAAACGGTTAGTTCTGTAGCTGTGTTTTCTTATTATTGCTCAGACAACGTTGTTGGTAAATTCCAGATCTGCAGGGTAAGCCCCAAGTCATGGCCTGTGTTCCAAGAAAAGCCAGCTGCGCAGTAATATTATAAGATGGCTTAGACATGATTTTATTGATTCCCTTGTACAGCAGGCTATGACTCAGAAAGAGACTGACAAAGAGAATGCAGGCCAACACACAAAGATACGAATATGCACAGTCACTTGCAAACAGCGAGAGAGAGAGAGAGAGAGAGAGAGAGAGAGAGAGAGAGAGAGAGAGAGAGAGAGAGAGAGAGAGAGAGAGAGAGAGAGAGAGAGAGGCCGCATGAGAGAGTGATCCAGAAGCGTAATTACCATTCTAGCGATGGAAATTCCTGCACACATTCTGCACTGATGCGGTGCAATGATATTGTAATGTAGTGTACACTGATGTGATGTAATGTGATTGTAATGTACTGTGGAATGATGTGATGTAATCATGTAATCAGTGATGTGATGCGATGTCTTTCCACTGCATTTTATGTCATGTAGGAATCACTATTACTCGTAAATAGCAGAATATTTCAAGCGGTCTTATAAATATTTATTGACTCAGATCTGAAATAGGACATTAAAATGACATTGAATATCTGTATTTATAAGAAAAGACTTTTATATAGTCGTCTTAAAATGAGTTTTCTCACGTTATCAAAACTGTTTCAACTAAAATAAATTAACAAGTCGTTCAAATTGATAAATGCATGTGAAAAGAGTGGGATTAAGCCACTGAGCAGATATTTGAAGGGGCGCTATATTAATTTGTTTTTCTTACTCGTTTCTTATTACAGAAAATCTCATGCAATAATCCTCCAGAGAAACCTAGGTAGATTTGGACAAATCTGCGGAATAAAAAATAATATGAAAAAACCTCGAACGCGTAAGAAATGGACACTTGACATTGAAGAATGTGGAGGAAGAGTTGAGTCACGCTTGCAATGAACAGAGAGTTGTGTAGAGGTGTGGTCAGAAAGGCATCAGACACCTACGGGCGATGAGCCCACGGTCCTTGAATAATTGTCACACCGAAATGTTAATCTGAGGTGCTAATAGTCAGTAGTCAGTTGCTCATAGATGTAGCCACTGAACCTAGATCCTGAAAGCGAAGACGAGTTTTGAGCGATTAATAGAAGGAAGTGAATTTGAGATACGAGGAGAGTGTGGGAGTGGAATCCATTCATTTAGGGCAGAGGCAAGGAAAGCACACGAGTTTAGAACTGCGTTTAATTGTGGAGTAGCTAAAAGATCCGCACTTTATGATCGCAGGAAACGAGGATGTGGTAGTGACTGACGAGACCGTGGGCGCCTCTGAGTAGGTTTATTGAAGGGGAGCTATATAAATGAATGAATGAATGAGATAGTAGTAGGTTCAGTTTAAAAACAGTGCGTGCTGATAAAAAATTAGCATCGCCCTCTTCATTCTTCCAGGCTTGAGACTGGCACTGCCAAAGTGCAAGCAGTGGTGACGTTTTGACGAGATAATTTACGCTGTGGGGCGCGGTGGCGTATCGGTGTGTTCCGGATGTGTCTTGCAACCGAATGGTCGCAGGTTCGAACACACCCCGAGTCACTGCGTAGCGACCTTCGACAAATTGCTCACCCGTCTGTTAGGAGGGCAACGGGAAACAACCTCACTCATCTCATACCCGGATGACATAATAGCCAATGAACCTGCCTTCGGGCTGAGAACTCATCATCATCAATATTATTTATGCTTGTGCTGAGAGCTTTGAGTGTAGAATTATTACCAGGAAGCCAGCACAACGGATGGAGATTGGAGAAGGACTAAGGGAGCATGTTTGCCGCAGAACTTAGTACATGGGCAATTATTCTTTACTATCCTAACGAGCGATATTCATGCAAAAATGTGTTAGAGCATTGACCATCAAAAGCGTTGCAACCTCTCTTATCTGGTACCATACGTAAATAATATTCTTATCGCATGTAATTCTTTGCAACCTCTGTCTTTAGAATTTACATAGAGGCCCAGATTGTAATCTTATTATAAAAATAAATTCTTCTTCAATGAAAGATGTAGTCAGTAAGAAGATTATGATGATCATCTACGATTGAGGAAATTTTCATCACTTGATTTTTACTTTAGCTGGGTGAAAATTGTCTTATAACACACTTACATTTAAACTAAGATAAAACTTGAGTAATTGTTTTTTCAAGTACATATGAATATGTAGATTTTACCAAACAAATCCAAGAGCGGTAAACATCTTGTTGACCAAAGTTCTGTACAATACAAAATCTATCGAAATACTCACAAGTATATGCCATTATAAGACAAACATGAGAAAAAGCAAGAATGCACAGTTGAGGCTCGATGATATATCTGAATATTCATAGAAATATTCATAGAAATGAATATTCATAGAAAGGAAGATCGAGTCGAAAAAGGTTCAACGAGATCTAACGCAATTTAAAAATTATAAGTCTTAAGATTCTGTTGAGCAGGTGAAAGAAGATGATCTTCAATTTCTTTCGAATCTCTACTTGCAATAGTAATATGATGAGCGAGAATTGTAGCAGTTATTATAACTCCGCGTGGAGTTGAAAAGGCCGGCAACGATGGCGATGACGATGATTGCGATGATGATGCCAGCGATCGAGATGCCATAGGATGCGTTTCTCAGCCGAATGGCACCGAGAGTATCACCCGCAGCAGCCGAACTCTGACCAACCACTATGAAGAATAACAAAAGAAAGATGTGTTAGCTCTGGTTCTCATTCGCTGATGCGCGAAACTACTATAGTATACTACTACAACAACAACTACCACCACTACTGATACTACAACTACTCATAGTAACAATATACTACAACTTCAACTTCGGGAATGCGTTGGTTGGTTCCACGCTTGTGCGTGGGCCCACCACTGGTTACTATTATTAGCTCATTGTGTTGAATTTTGCTAATAGGCCTACGTATTTTGCTGATCATGTCACATTATTTAGACCATCGCAGAGAACGCCTCTCATCTTGAAATGGCGCTATATAAGTGTTTGATCACATGACCACATTACAGCTGATTTTATTTATACTATTACTATTACTGCTATTGTTACTTCATCTATGCTTCTTATAAGTTATCATTATCATTTAAAACCTCATAAATATCTTCTTCATAATCAGCTTCATCGTCAACTTCTCACAGGATCTGAATGACCTGTCATTGGGTATGGCCTAGTAATCAAAAGATTGTCGCCAAGGATATTGCATCAGGCGCCTCCTCAAAACCTGTTCTACCCTCTTTCACTGACTTCATCAAAACTCCATTCATTCTTAGAATCCCATTGTGTTAATTCAAGTCGGTCACTGTTTTGGGGCGGTCGGTCTCAGATGTTACACGCTGCAGACGCGTTGCGAGGACCTTGGGAACTTCAGTCCGCCATTTTAACCCAATGCACCACTGTCCCGGATGCTCAATTTGAGGAGATGATGTTTCATTCCATGAAACTCTTCCAGATATCGTAGATCCTCTGCCAGCTAAACCGAGGGCCTGGGACAAGACTTCACCGGAGAAGGAGAAGCTGATTAGTGTTGGCCTCCATGAGTAATCACAGTGGCTGATCGGTTAGAGCGGTCAGCCCGTAACGTTCAGTGTGCGGGTTCGAGCCTCGTCCGGGGCGTCACTGTGTAGGGACCTTAAGCAAGTCCTTTGCACACCATTGTTCTGCAGTACAACTGCAATTGCGCCGTCGAGGCGTGTGCACTTCTGAGAAAAAGTGTTTGAAGAAGGGCGGTATCAAATTTCGGTAATAATAATAATAATCTTGTTGGTCAGACCAGAATGGTTGCAGTCGGTTTCCTCATTCTGGAGGTTGGCTTACTGTCCGTTCAATAATTGCTTGTGGTCTCTGGATTGCTAACGAGAGGTGCAACAATTGACGACTCAATACATCGAGACTGACTCGGGGCCAACGCCTAGGCCAACTGCAGCCTAGGATTGAACAATGAATCGGAGAGTGCATGATTCGGCTCCTCGGAGGAGCGTATGCATGGTGTAAGAGATATCTCTTACACAATGGCCTAAGGCAGGCAGGGCAGAAGGGTGGGAAAATTAACGGGGAAGTGGAGGCGAGATGGTCATGTTACTTAGCGCTACATCGTCCAGGCAGTGGCAAACATCTAGTAAAAATAATAAGACGATTTGTGTAGCCCCGTTTTTTAATGAATTATTTGTAAATTCATGAACTTGGATAGATCACTTGTGGTGTAACAACTCCTCCACAGCCTGCATTCTGGCAGTGCCAGTCCCAAGCGTGGATCAAGGAGGGGCGACGCTAAGGATGCTTATCATCACACGGTGTCGTCAAACTTAAATTACTATTGTGGTCTTACTTACTGGCCACAATGAAAGCGATTCCTCCAAATAGCCATCCACAGAACCAGAAGACGATGCAGGACAGAACAATTGCTCCGACCATGGAGACACGATTTGCACCAACATAAAAGACACCTCCAGCCCCAATTGGTTGATTATTCATGATGACGATCTCCTGCTGTGCCTGCTGACCATGATAGTTGGGACCTGGTTGTCCTGGATAAACTACTCCAGGTGGGGGATAATATTGTTGTGCTCCTGGAGGATGTACATAAGTTGGAGGGTAGCCCATAGCTGGATTCTGTGGCGGATATTGTTGTGGATAAGGCATTCCAATAGGGGATGGATATTGTTGTGGATAAGGCATTCCAATAGAGGATGGATATTGTTGTGGGTAAGGTATTCCAGAAGTTGAAGGGTATTGGGATGGGCTTGTATACGGTAGAGGCAGTGATTCTGGATATGATGAGACAGTTTGTTTATCGTGGTGCTGATTTTCATATTCATTCTCCATTTTGCGATCGGTTGTCTAAAATTATCAGAAAAGTAAGCGTTTCAGGTCAATAATGTGGAATAGCCAAGTTAGTTATGTCCAATTCCAGGGCCTCTCATCCAGTACCTGATAAGTATTCAATTAGAATACGCGCCTGCTGAGCATACAATTTGGTCACACGTGAATTCGCTCAAATATAGTGCTCCCTCCTACCAGCCACATTCATTAGTGATATGCACAGAGTGTATAACAATAGGCATAAATCTGAAACGTCTTGTTATACCGCTGCTAACTGTTTTCCTGAAAAGGGAGCCTTTTTCTTCCCTGTTGTTCCCAATCCTGTTGATTATCAATGTATGCATTTTACTCACTTGTTCGTAAGTTGGGGTCAATACTGAATCGAATTTAATCAAATGAGCAAGTATAGGCCTAAGAGCCTAGAGTGAACCTCAACATCAAACCGATTTAGTAAGTATATCTGTTCCGGTGCAGGAACGAAACCCTTGTGTCCCCTTAAGTCAACATAGTTCACGAAAAAGTTGAACATATGTCGATGAGTGCACTAAGGAATTGAAACAAGCCGTGATAATTCAGTCCGAGAATTTATATAGCACCTCTTCAAACGAAACTACTCAGAGGGGCTCCCAGAGTAAAATAAGTAAGTAATTATTAAATCAAAACTCAACTCATGCACCTCAAAATGAGTTACAACTCAAACTCAAGTCATCCTCTCTGAAATGAGTTAACTCAAATTCGATTGTTAAATGAATTAAATCATCAACTCACACATGTCTCATACTAAAATGTTGTACAAATGCACAGTTACCACGAAATGGTATCATCAGTTTATTAGTACTAATATACTGGTATTATTGTTGTTATTATTATTAATGAATAAATCAGATTATTATTAGGGAGTCATAGTAAACACCACAGTTCACATCTCAAGCATGACTGGCATTGTGCTTCTAGCTTGGTTCAGCATAGGCCTAATACACGTAGGTCTACATGTGTGTTCCGAGTTCCGAATAGTGAATTGAGTTTAAAATTGACAGTTATAACTCAAACTCACAGAAATTAGAATTTAAATCAAACTCGTAACTCACACACTTTGAGGTGAGTTAACTCAAACTCATAAATCACAGCAAGTGCGTTAATTCGTGAGTTTAAACTCGTCTGAGTTCACTCATACCCAACACGATGTAAAGAATATTAAAGAATGTGTTTAAGTTGACAATTTAAGTTATTTGACAGGGAATGAAACCGAGCACACGTACCTGTTAAGACGATTGGCAAAATTCGCCTTTGACTAACTTATGTCGAGTTTAGATGGTAAGTTTTACAGTTCCTTTTCCTGATGGATCAGACCAGGATGTTCGTTAGGCTGGCAACTATTGGTCTTCGTAAGCGAGAGTTGCCAGCAGGTAATGCGTAGCCAACAAGGCCCAATAGAGCAGTCTATTCCAAGTAACAAAGGACTTGGGCTTGATCACGTGCACACAAGCATTTGAATACAGTCACGTTGGGCACCGCTTCAATAGGATCTGTCATTGACATTGTTATAGGTATACACATGTTATCGTGTGTGACTCAGTGAATAAATGTTAGTTTTGATATATTTGCTATTTAGTTTAAAGTTCACGTTGATATCAGTCGCCGGTGCAGGGGTAGAGGACAGAATTCTTCCTGTGTGTAACAATCTCCCTCTCTACCTTGAACCTTCTGCTTGGAGACCTGTTATTCCTTCAGGGTTTTCACGCTGAGAGTGTCTTTGTGTAGTTTATACTGTAAGAGGCAACTCATATATGCCAAAATACAATACAAAAGGGGTATACAATACAATTGATCTGCAAGCCAGCAGGCGAGTTTTCCTGCAGTTCCATATCGAAGATGCTTTGGTGTCATCTCCTTCTTTCTCCAGGATTGGGACTGGCACTGTCAGAAGGCGAGCAATGAATTTATATAGCACCTCTTCAAACGAAACTACTCAGAGGGGCTCCCAGGGACTCTCGTCTCCCGCAAGTCAGAAGACATTCACACGGCGCTCAGAAGGAGTGGCAGGGCAAGCAATAAAGACCAGCTATATATATAAATATATATATATACATATATATACACAGTATGTAGGATCCTACTCGAATATCATTGTCTGTTCTCACATCATATTCCCAGAAAGCAGGAGGTCCAAATCTCCAGTTTGAGAGTCAGCCACGTACTCTTGAAAACATGCTCAAAATCATGAGACAAAGTGAGTCGGATCTATCTTCAGTCTCCCAAACACCAGACCAATAGAAAATAATTATATTATTGCAATATAAAAACCATAATATAGCAAATAAGCTAACACTGAAATATAAGGAAGAGAAAGTAAACTTTAACTTGAGAAACATCCTACCTATAAGATCAAGCACCCTAGAAGTCCACAACGTAATGCCACAGATTACTAATGGCAGGATATATTGTAAATCAAATGCTGATTGTTCATAGGCCAACGCAGCGTAACTGTAATCATTGATGTTAAACAACTTACACGAAAAGTCTGTATGTAACACTGTAAACCGTATAATTATAAGAGTCCTGTTGAGATAAATTCCAGATTGTTGCATCAACTTCTCATATAATCACACACCTTTGCACTGTGTTCGGTAAACCCCGCAAATAAACCCTGAAACGACGATGCGTGACCCATCGCCAGAAGGCAAATATCTGAATTGCTAATGCGTAGAGCGGTCACGCTCGGACGAGTAGCGAAGGTGAGTGGCCATCAAATGAAATGAAAATGGTCTTTCTGCATGAGATAAAGTTCAACTAATTAAAGACCAAGGTCCGACTCACAAGTTCTGCCGAGAAGGGACCGAGGTTTGTGGTCATGATCAATAAATATTGACTTGCGATTGAGCATCTGCTTCAAGTCAAATCGACATCCACGACAGATGATATAAATAGATCGACTGCTGGCCTCAGCTGTTTGCACTCTTACAGTGCCAGTCCAAAGCTTGTGTTACCACACAGATAAAGGAGGAGGGCAGGGTTTTACCGACTGCTGAGCAAGACCGAGGCACTGTCCATCATTGTTAGACCCCCGTGAGATGAATGTAAGTCTTCGAATCGTTGCTCATCCCATAGAATTGTTACATCTTATAAAATGAGTTACTTACTTGCTTAGATTCATTTGAGGTCTTTAGATATTTAAATTTGCAAGATAACAACTGAGTAATTTGAACCAAAATTTAAATTGAAAGACATGGGTACAAAGCTGAGTATTTCTGTAGGACAGTGATTGATTAAAGTCTGTAGGCTTTTTCAGATCCTAAGTCAGCCATATGCAATCTCTAGAAAGTTCAATTAAACTAAGAATTTGTTATCCCATGAAGGAGTGACTATCACAATGCGGCAATAATGTTAGAATCGATGAACTCTTACATGTATCATCGTAAAAAATAAATGGGCCTTCACATGCAGCAGATGAAATAGCTCATAAATTTAGTTAATAATTTTTTTAAAGAGCTCGTGAATATGCTACTGCTCTCCGATGAACTTTATAAATTTAGAGTTTACGATAATAATTAAAGATAATTCACGTAGTTGTGAAGTTGGTAATCAATCGAAACGACGACGCTGAGCATTTCACTCCCTGATGCGGTAACCACTCGCGTTGTACTTGGAAAAGATATCCGTCATCCAAGGCTGATCACTAGCGAATGCTGGTGAGAGGAAGACTCCCGTATAGATGGCAACCAAGACTAGGGAAGAGATAATGCCAAAGATCGAAAGACCATAAGATACATTTCTCATCTGAATAGCAGATCGACTATTCCCAGATGCAGCCGTCTTCCGACCAAGAACTGTTCAACATTAATAAGAACATACATTAAAAGTTAATTAATTTCTGTTACTTCTGTACAGCACCTTTTTATTCTGCCTCAGCAGTGCAATAAATCGCCTTATTAGTCTTACAAATGCGTATTTTAAGATAATATTACTATAATAACAATAATAATGATATTATTCAATATTATACTATTACTACTATTACAATTAATACAACCGCTACTATAAGGCCTACTATCTTTGCCTGTGATAATACTGATATAATTATTATACTTATTGATATAACATACTAATACTACTACTACTAATAATAATTATGACAATAATTACAGCAACAGCCATAATAGCTATGAACAAATTACGGTGAGTTAGTTAGTTTTACGCAATAACGTTTCATGTTACTCATTTTGATTAAAATCACTGCTTTTCGAAATAATTAATTACGTTTTCTTTTGATCTTGCTCTTTCAGTCAATCATTACTTTTAAGCAATTGTGCTCTTGGTTTCCAAGCACAAGACTAAGAAAAATTAATACGAGTGACATGATATCACGGCTGTATTGTAACATTATTATAAGTATTGTATTTGTGATCCCAGAATATATATAGACCTATATAGAAAGGTGGATACGGAAAAATGAAAGAAGAGGCTCAACACAGGGAGGAGTGGCGTCATTGGACCTATGAACCTGCCTGAGGGCAGAGAACCAAAGAAGAAGAAGAAGAATATATTATTATAGAGTCACTTCAAGAGTTCAAGCTGATGTTCCAAATTACCTGCAGTTGCACAAGTTATATCAATTCAACGGACGGTAATTGATATTGACCTCTTTCCAAAATTCAGAAGTAAGCTTACACATACGATTATTGGGCAGAATATGGATGATACTGAACACTGCTCAATGATAACAATAATAACGACAATTTATATGTCGACGTAACGTGGCCATAGCGCCACAAGGGCGCCTCACAAACAACTGGCTGAAGGTCCCAACACAGTGATCACCACGGGCGAGACTCGAATATTCTACCTCTCCACTCTAACCAATCGGCTACCGTGCCATAATTTATACGTAACTGAGATGGTTAAAACGATGCCTTACTGGCGAGAGTGAAGGCGACCACTCCACAGACAAATGCAGCAAAGAAGTAGGCCACGAAGGAAAGAATGAAGGCGCCGATCATGGAAACAGGAGCTCCGTTTTGAGGTGTCACTTCTGATGGCATGTTACTTGTCACGAACAACTGTTGCAGCTGTTGCGGTGCGGGCGCAGCTGGGTACTTAGTGTCTGGTGTCTGTTCGGGATAAACCATTCCTGGATGTGGATAATATGGATAACCTCCTAGAGCAGGTTCATAGGGTTGAGGGTAACCCATGCCTTGTGCTGGAGGAGGATAGTATTGAAGGCAGAGCATTCCAGGAGAGGGATATTGGGATGGACCGGGGTAGGATGGAGGTGGAGCGGAGGGAATGGATTCCGGAGGAAGGTTGGGATTAGGATGGAAGATCGGTTGAGTTGCTGAGAGATTCTGTTTCTCAATATCAACAGTGTTCGGCTGGTTCTTCATTTTCGATCAGCAATCTACATTTTCAACATTAGAATGACTTGATTGAACGAGAGAACGTTTGAACAAATTAAAACTAAGATATGAATTAAAGAATGGTTGATAGACATCAATTAAGAAATAATGAATGATGAGATGAAAATTATCAATTTTAAAGTGAATCAATTAAGAAAGAATGAACGATGGAATATCAATTAACGAATCTGAAATCAGAATAAAAACTGAAATTGAGTAAATCCACATAATGCTTTACTTCGTAGAAACGGTTTGTAAGGAATCAAATCTCTTTTCAGCTACTTAAAGAACGTGTCACAGAGCAATAAAAAAAATCTTTCAAGATAATTTCCAAGGTTTTACTAGGTTATATCCTGAATTGTCTTACCGATCACATTAGTTCGGAGTCAATTACACAGACATCTACCGAGTGGCTTAATGATATACAGCGAAATATGTTAGCAAGCAGTGTACATCACTAATTCTTCGCTTGACTAATGATTTTTGAAGAGTTTTTGTCAACTGTCGAATCTTTCCCTGTCAACGACTCCACCTGGTGATTATTCAGCTGGACAAGTTTTCACTCCTCAGTCTGAAACATATTGCAGCTAATTTGCTTGTTCTAAGGAGCTTCTCTGTTGAATCGACCTTTTTTGAAAATGCATACACTACTCGCAGGCTACATCATAGATATTTTAATTGGCTTCTAATATCTAAAATAGTAATAGACCCTTAGCGACTTAATAGTAATAGGTCCGTAATATCATAACAATTAATAAGTCCTTTAGATTCCAAATAGTATTAGGTCCCAAATATCCTAACTAGTGACAGGTCCTAACATTGCAAATAGTAATGGGCCCTAATGTCCTGTATAGTAATAGGTCCCCAATGTCATAAAAAGTTATGGGTTAACTATATCCTAAATCGAGATGGGCCCTACTATCTTAATTTCTCTTATCTTCAAATAATTAGAGATTTGAGAGCTGACAAAAATTATGTTAGGACTCTAAACAGACTTACCTTGTCAGGTTTTTCCTTTCCTCGGTCTGCGACTGAACTGATTTGAGCTTTAACGAGAATTTCTCCTCCGAAATTTCGTCAGTACAGAGTCTCATAACAGATCTTGGTTTCCATGGAACAGTTGGGCAAACGAACCGTGACTGTTTTTCGAATGAGTGACTCAACATATTCAAACAAATACGAATGCGTTGGTTTTGACATGCGCATGATACGTTTGCACGGATCTTATCCATTGATGGGTAAACAGTATTAGCTCGCGTTTCTAGTATCTCGATTAGCATAGACTGCAATGCTGTGTGCATTACCACTTGGCTTATAAATCCACATATTGCCTAACACAGTTTACAAATACGGTCCTAGCAGCCACCTCTATGAAGAGTTAACGACTTAATTTTTGCATAAGCTCCGCATATGAAGGATGGTGGTCTATGCTTGGTTACGCTTCCGCTGGGGCTCTTTGTAGGAGAAAGAGTTGATACCGATGTTTGGGCTCTCTCCTGGCTACTTCTCTGGGGTATTATGACTGTGAACACAATTACCATAGGCAAAAGCTAAATCAACGGAGTGAAAAATAAACGAAAAATGTAAATATTCTCTTACTTGTCAATTATTGCTATTTAACACGGTCGCTAAGGTCTAAGAGGTCCGTTACTGCTTTGCCCTGGAACTTGGATTCTATATGTCGGCGGGCACAACCTTCTGTCCAGCTGACATTTGGATCTTGTACGAGCATTCATTCAAGGCTCGTAACTACGCTGATACCATGCGCTTTAGAAGTGTGAATGTTGTGATTATACCAGGAGTGTAACAAGCGGGGGGCAAGGGGGCGCAGGCCCCTCAGTTATAGTGCTCAGTGTCGCCCATGAGCCCCACCAAATCGGTTCTTTTTATGTTTCTCCAATGGCACTCTATGATAACTATTGTTAAAATAATTCGTGCCCTCTAGTTTTCATATTTCTGGGGGGCAAAATTCAAAATGTGGGGGGGGGGGCAAACAATTTTTTCCGCTTCACGCAATATTCTGCAAATTATGCCCCCCCACTTTTCGAAACCTTGTTACACCTCTAGATTATATAATATTTATTCGTACACTTTAAATATTAAATATGAATGTGTGATATATAGACCTATTTATTCGTTTTCTCAAAATATTTTATTTGACATTGAAGTCTATGCCTATAAGATCATTTATACACTATAAAATTTATTAATTATAAATAGACAAACAGTACTGCAGTAGGCTTCAGTTTATTGGCAATTTCAAATTCAATTGTAGGTTACGAGATTGCTCGGTGTACCGACACGATTTGTAGCCGTGATACAGACAGTAATCGCAAACTTTAAGCTTGTAAAGTGCCATTCGAAAGTCAAATTCGGGCACCAGAATATTCAGAAGCATTGCTTGGATTCATTGGGATTATCCAAGGAGTTGTCAGAAGGAGGTCCGAAACAGCTGCCAGATGGTCAGTTGCGCAAATGTTAAACCCGAACTAAACTTGCAGTAAATTAATTGAGTTGAATGTCATTCCAAAGAACTTTGAATTTTGAAAAGAACATGTCCATTGTTCGCGCACATTTATTCGATGAGCAGAATCGACTAGATAAATGTCTGCAATGCAGATTATTCTTATTGCCAGGTTTGATTAATTGGAGGAGAAAAGGATACGCGACTCCTTACTGGAAGAAGATGATACAACCTATTCATCTCTCTATCCACACTTAAATTTATTGCAGGCTGCTGCCCAGCTTGATCCTCCAGCAGTCGCCAGAATAATATTTGTCGAAGTGCTAACTCCAAGTACACCGATCGACTGGAGTGTGGCTACAACACCTCCCGCTGCCACAGGACCCATGTAATGCATCAAAAAGGCACCGATGCTGCCTGCTGCTATGCCAGTCGATGTGAAACCAAGTGCAGCGACGCCAATGGGGATCACAGCAACAGTAACAGCCATTCCAGCGAAACCCCAGGCGGCGAGCGCCAAGGGGGTACCTACAGTCAAATGACAGTTTCAGAAGTACTGAATTCCTGTTATACAGGTCATAGAAACATACACGCATACATACACACCTTGCACGTATGTAAATACATACATATGCACATATGCAAATGCATGCACAGGTGCACACTTATATGCACATATGTAAATACATACTTACACATGCAATGTCATGCATGAATAATTACATACAAATATACGTGCATATACACACATGCACAAGTAAAACATGCGTGCAGTCATGCACAAACTCATACAAACATGTATGTTATCTATACGTTGGCTTTCGAATGGGAGTCTTTCTAATCGACTACAAGTTGCAATGCGGCCGGCCTCAAAGGACAATCGCGTGACCTCTTTCAACGCTTATAATAACGAAGCACGCACACATCTATACATACATCTATGCAGACATAAAACATACAAAAACATACGTAGACACACGCAGACATACGTACAGGCAGATTGACTTGTTTTCTGCTACCAATGTTTGGTGAAGTAAAGACTGATAAAAAATTGTCATGTCTAAATTAAGTGAAACGTGTAGTTGCTTTCTCGCTGTGCAATTCCCTTATGTGCCCGTGTGCTAACAAAAGAACTTCCTTTGTTTATTTCTCCGCAGAATTTGAGAAGAATAATCATGCAAGCAACAATTAAGAAGCTTTGATTTATTTCAAATGCTTACATTCGCATTTATCCTTCTCCGACAGAGCTGTACAGATGAGGCTCAGCACAAACAGCAAACGTATGTTACGGAAATCCATCATCTTAGCTTCATAAGTCCCTTCTTTTTGTCCCAAATAGTTACTCAACTTTCACAGAATCAACTCAGAACAACTCACTCACCAATCGGGAACTATAACAGTCTTCGTCATACAAATTACCATGACCAGGTGTCACAGTGAGAAAAACACATAAGCGAGAGAGCTCCCTATTGGTCGGTGGACTCCTACATTAAAATCTCATTGATTTTAGCCAATAAAACTGTGTCTCGCGCCAATTGGCGCACGACGACCAGAATCCGAAAGAGGTTTTTGGAAATTTGTACAGACGAGGTTTCACTTTTACTCATCGCCCTTGTAACAGACTGCGGATAGTGTTAGCGGCAGAATGACCTTAACAAATTTTTACGAAATTTTTCAATCTTTCTTCTTTACATTATATATATCCACAGCCTTAAACTAATAACCTTAAATTTTTGAAGACCAGATACAACTGCCTTTTATAAATAACTTTTTGGACTTATTATAAGTTCTTTCTATTAACCACATCCACTAGCTAGGCCTACAATTAATAGCCGGTGACCTCTTTAAAGTGCATGCCATATAGTTCAGTTCATTTGATAATTAATTTGATTTTAAATTTCGTAGCTTAAATTATTTATTATTTATTTTAGCAGCAATTAGGCTTAAAATAATATTATCATAACGTTGCTTGATATGCATAAGAAAAAATATGTTCAAGGCTCTTAGAAATGCTGATGAGGTTGGAGATTGGTTTGACGTGCAGAAAAATTGCTAGTGTCAAGGTCAGGCATTTCAAGCAAAAGCATGCTAGAGTATATTTGAAGCACGACGGAAAGCAAAAGACAGGTTGGAAAATTGTTCAACAAGGTGAGAGAACAAATAGAAAGTGAATTTGAAGAGACGGAAACAATGAGAACAAATGCGAATATTGCAAGTTGTTCAAATACTCAAACAATTTATTACCTATTACATTCCAATATTACTTCCCGCCAAAACCAAGTCACTTGCTGAGACATTCAAATACTCTTCTCGCCCCATGGGCCAGAACTAACATCAGACTCGCATAGATTATAAAATGCATGGGACCAAATATTTGGAACAATATACCGCTTGAAACACGTTGCACCACATGTTAAACAATTTAATAAAATTTAGGCAATTTATTCTACATAAACTTAAATGAACGGAAGCCTGTAATATACTACGCTAGGTCACGAGTGGTCCTTGGTTACAATATAGGATTGCTCAATTTCTTTAATGTCAGTAATGGGCCAATAAGATAATTGTTAAGTTTGCATTTTCTTACTCTTTTTTCCATTTTGACAATTGTAAACTGTAATAAAGTGCCTAATCTGTTAATGAAAATGAACAATAAAGGGGTCCTAACTTGTAACCTGCGATCTGTTAACTAGTTGAGGGTAGTTAAATTCGTTTTAAATTATTGTAAAATGCTTAATATAATAACTAAATTATTGATCTTTGGATGAATGGTCATCATAATATTGACCTTCTAGAGTTTACTTACTATGGAATGATCCCTATATATATATATATGCATATATACGTGGTTATGTGTTAATGGTTATTATATATATATATAGAAAGTGAGAGAGAGAGATGGCTGCATGATATCATCTGCTATTTACGATTAATAGTGATTTCGATGAATGGACATTAATTGGAAAGACATTAAGTGACATCATTTGACATCGCATCACATCAGAGAATGCATGAGTACATCACATTACCAACAGTTTATCACAGTACATCGGTGTTTATTACAGCACAGTTACATTACATTTCCTGACCTCCCTAAGACTGCCCCTTCGGAACCCCTATATATCGACGCAGTGCTTCTGAATAAGCTTGTGCCCTGCGCTAGGCTTTCGAGGGACGCTTTAGAAGTTTGGAAACGACGATTACTGAGCCCGGAGACTGAGCCCGGAGATGCAGAATGCGCTCAGAAATTCCCATCAGTAGAAAGGTGAAAAAGCTTCTGAACCCGTCTCTCGTGCTGATTCTCTCTTTCTCTCTGTCTCTGTCTCTGTCTCTGTCTCTGTCTGTCTGTCTGTCTGTCTGTCTGTCTGTCTCTCTCTCTCTCTCTCTTTCCCTCGCGCTCTCTTCCTCTCTCGCTGACTATGAGCGTCTGATGATATTACTCTGCGTATTCGTCTCTCAGTGTGTTTATCTGCATATCTTAATGCGTTTCTTAACAAAATTTACAAAGGGAACCAATGTAAAACATGTCATTTATTTCAATGCGTTGTTGGCTACGCATCAGTTGTCATTTTGCAAACCTACCTAAGCCAGTATTTGGGAAAATACTCTGCAAATAACCACGTTTATCAGCATCATTGTCAGATCAGCAGAAAACCCCAGCATCAAAGCATGCGTTGAGAATGTAACGTTAGTCAGTTGAATGCGTATTGCAGAATTGCTGTTGAACAGGTGCGTATATCTTGGCATCATTTTTCTTTCCAAGTCTATAATGTAAATATCAGATGAAACCCAATTAATAAACTTTTAACAGTTCTTCATTAGAAGAAACGTTATAGGCTATCTGTCAATTCGATTAAAGCTGACAGTCGCAACTTAATAAGAGCTCGAATGGATTATACGCTCTATCAAAATTGGGGGTGTCGGCTAAGAACCTGTCCCCAGGTAAAGGAATCGTAATCGTATAGTCGAGCATTGATGTTGCACCAGAGACGCTCTCTGGCCGGACCAGTGTAGTCACAGACGAAGAGAACAGTTTTCAGATGCTTACGGAACTTATCAGAGGTTAAGAAAGAATAGTTTGGTCTCAAACTATTCTGGGACTGAGGTAGCCGATGTCATGGACCCAGAATGGCGAAACTAGACTGAGCCACAAGTACAAGTCCGTGGGACGACTAGATAGTCGCAATCTGAAGACTGTCGGAAGGAAATAGTGCAGAGGGAGGACGATACAGTATACTCGGAGTTAGAATGAATCAGAGCTGGCATGACTATTCCGTATGAAGGAGCAGAGCTTGAATGGAATACGGTGCCGGATAGGGGTCAGTAGAGAGAATCTTTGTTAAAGACAAGAATGTGGTGACATTTTTCGATAGCCCTCCGTATAGCGTGCTGCAGCAGTGAAAATGGCCTGTAATTGGATCATATTAATGAAAGAGAGACCAATAGACTGCATTGCCGTAATCGACCATGACTGGACGGTTGAAAGGATAACACCTCCACTGCTCCCTCTCTGGAAGTGCCAATCCATGGAATTGAAAGGAGGAAGGTGATTCTAATTATATTTTTATTTACTAGCAACTAAACCAGTCGAAAACCAGTCTCAACAAGTTGACTTAAGAGACATGCAAAACCAGCTCAGAATAAATAAAAGATAATGAGGAAGTGAAATCGGAAACTATTTGTGGAGTATAATAGCCAGAAAAGTATGTGGAGCAGCGGGAATACTTCTATGTACCCACTTTGTATGTGTGCCCCACGTTATAAATTATAAAATGCTTCTTCGAATTTCCTTACCATCCAATTCCTAAAACATTTAGGGGATTTTGATTCGCCTAGGTAATCGTAGTCATTCGGAGGGGGCGATCCCGGAGGAAGGTCTAGGAGACAAGTCCCCCTCACCTAATGCAGAGAGGGGACACGTTATAGTTTGTTCCCCACATTCCCTACCCCTCTCATTGGGTGCCCCCCCCCCGCCTCTCAATCTGGATCGCCTCCCGTAAAGTCATTACACCTAGTATCGGGATGAAACATCCCATTTTGCTCCTATCAATGGCAGAATTATTCAGGGCTCCGATCTAGGCCCTATCGAATAATCTTTTTCTGCCTCTCCTTATAGACTCCGTCCAACAGTGCCTACGTCAATCTCCCTTGTCATGTCCTAAAGAGTTACTACCGCAGATCAGACTTACTGGTTAATCCGTCGGCTGTGGTCCCATAACAGTGAACTCCTCAAGCTCGACGTCTTGTCTCAGAATTGCCTTCTTTCCAGGACAGGTTATCCTAAGATCCCAATCAATCAAATAATCAAGCAATCGTAAGTACTTGATATAGCGCCTCTTCAAAATATCTACTCAGAGGCTCTCCTGGCCTAACCCGCGGCTGAAAAGGACAGTTTTGGCTAGCAAGTGTCGTGTTTGCATTGTTGCAATATACCATAGCTCCTCGCTCATGTTTCCAACGACACTCAATATGTATCAATAACTATTCTGTTTCAAATTTCGGCTGTTTATATGTAGAATAATGTTGTTTGTTTCGATTGTGTTTCTCATATTAACAATATACTTACTTTCTAAATTATTGATAGTTATTTCAAAACGAAGAAGTCTCTGATGCACCCATGTTTCAAACGAACAGAGAGATAATGACAATAATTGTTGCAATCTTTGATATTTAGCGTTCTAAACTCATGACTGAAAGTCATCTCAATGGAAGGATCATAGGTTATCTGTTCAATAAATGTATGATATGTTTCATTTTTGGCAATTGGCATTGCGCATTTTTCAAGTTTCACTTGGCGATAGACGCCGTAGATGCTCCAGATCTTTCCCTCTCTCTCCCCGCTCTCCCTCTGTCTCGCTCTCTTTCTCTCCCACTCTCTCGCTCACTCTCCTTCTCTCAATCCCCGCTCTCCCTCTCTCTCTCGCTCTCTTTCTCTCCCTCCCTCTCTCTCCCTCTCTCTCTTCATCTATCTCGCCTCTTTCTCTCGCTCTCTCCCTCTGTCTCGCTCTCGCTCTCCCTCTGTCTCTCTCTCCCTCTCTCCCTTTTCCCTCCCTCTCTCTCTTTCTCGCTCGCTTTTGCACCTGAGACTGTGTGCGTCTGATGATATTGCTATGCGTTCTCCTCTCTCTCTCTCTCTCTTTCTCTCTCTCTTTCTGTATGTATGTGTGTGTGTGTTTATCAGCGTGTATACCTTATTGCGTCTCTTTGCATATATCCAAATGCGAACCAATATTATATCAATTGTTGTTTATTTGAATGCGCTGTTTGCAACGCATCAGTTAGCTTCACACTCTTAGCTCAGCCATGATTTGGGATCTTAAAGACCAAGGAAGCAGGAAAAACCAGCTTCACAACATACGTTGAGAATGTAACGTTATAAGTCAGTTGTAGACGCGTTTTGCAGAATTGTTGTTGAACAGATGCGTAAAAATAGTGACGTCGCTTTTCTCTCCAAGTCTTGAACTAAAATACCCGATAAAATTAATTAATGCACTTTTAAAAGTTTGAAACTAACAGAGAGATAATAACAACAATTATTGCAATCTTTGAATATTCTGCGTTGTAAAGTCATGACTGAAAGTCACCTCAATGGAAGGATCATAGGTTATCTGTTCAATAAATGAATGATATGTTTCATTTTTGACAATTGGCATTGCGCATTTTGCAAGTCTCACTTGGCGATAGACGTCGTAGGTGCTCCAGATCTGTCAAAACAACCTCTTTGATGAGAAAGGTATTAAAGCATGTGCAGAAAAGAGACGAATAGAGGACCGTGCGTGGCAATGGATGAAAAAAGTCCGCGGTTTATAAATGACAATTTTAAAGCTTTTAACATGAAACGTTGTATTGATTTTCTGCTAATAATTATTATTAGGATTAAGACAAGCGATCGCAATATGGAGAAGGATAGCATCAATATGAAAACTTTCTCATCAACGGGGATAACTGGTGGCGCCACAACTACTGCATCAACAGATTCAATGGTCTCCATTGTTGCAAGAGTTCCTCGAAGATCAACTTCTTTCTCATCGCCTCCACCGCGTTCAAATCCATCCCACTACTCTCCAAAGTGTGGAGTGCCTTACCCACAAGATTATCCACCACAGAATCCACCTATGGATTCCCCTAAACCTTATGTGCCTCATCCAAAAAGTGGAGTAATCTATCCTGGCACACCAGTTCATGGCCATCCAGCTCCGAAACCACAACGTCAGCGGCAACAGACGATTATTATGAATAATAATAGTCCAACAGTAGCGACATCTTCTGTTTTCGTTGGCAACGCACCACGTGTCTCTATGGTCGGTGCAATTGCTCTTTCGTGCTTCGTCTTCTGGCTCTGTGGATTTCTGTTTGGAGGAATCGCCTTCATTCTGGCCAGTAAGTTAAAACTCAGATTGCGTTACTCAAAACAATTCCTTCAGTTAGGGTTGATTGAAAGTGCGGGCAGGAGATTGCTCCTTCTATCCTCTGATTAATTTTGTATTTGGGTTCCTTCTCGCAATGCTTAATTGTACGTGACCTTCACCTTACATTTTGCAGACGAGAGTGAAAGCGAATTATAAACCCATGCAGGTCACCGTTAAAGTATTGAGGGTCTGTATTAAATTGGCTAATCACAAACTTCGTAAATGTCTCGTAATTATTCGGTTTGTACTTTATTGCTTGCAATATGCGTTAGAGTAATCGTCTGCACTGATAAGTGCTTCATGTTGAGAAGAACATCATGATGCATAAAGAGAGGACGATGAAAAAGAAATGAAGATGTTTAAATAAAGAAGGGATTGATGATAATGATCTATTAGTTGTAGTAGCTATTGTAGCAGCACGAGTCATACGAGTAGTAGTAGTACCTGGTGGCGGTGGTAGTGTTAGTTGTTGTGGAAGTAGTAGTGGAAGTAGCAGACTTACAGACCAGATATCTAACATTGTCATTGACTCCCCAAAACTCCAACCATCGCCAACTCGACTGGTGTTACTCCCTTTTTACATCATCGATTCCTCTAAAATAAAACGTCTGCAAACAATCCAGAACTCTCCTGCCCACGCAGTCATCAAAACTCCCAACACAACCATATATCTCCAGTCCTCAAATCACTGCATTGGCTAAAAGTCTCTCATTAAAAAATTATATCTATCACCTGAAATACCCATATTGAAATCTCTCGACTCTTTTGCATTCGTCAGCTACTCACCATCCAATCGCCCTTATCTACCCGTTTGATTGTAAAATATTTCTCTGTCTCGAATCTATTCTCATCCTTTCTGAAACTCGGCAAGCGCTCCTTGGTCTGAGCTGCACCAGCATATCTCAAAGGGTCTCGGTCAGTTTGCTGATTCCCACATAGGCCTACCGCATTCAAAATTAACCTCTGCATCGCTTTCACTCGCTTTCTGTTACTTTTCAGTTACAACTGAAAACCGAGCTCTTCAAGGTGTTCTATCCAGATTCTATCACACGATCACTATCGTCATTGACCAATACTAAGCACCTCGCTGTCTCCTAAATTTTTCCGGATTTTGACCTGTCACCGTAGCGAAAAGAGAAGCTTAGTTATTGATTTGGTATAGCGCCGCGTATAAACTAGTCTCCCTGACGTGGCTTTTAATGACCGGTTAGAAATTTTCTAAGATTTACATGACATGACATCACGTTAATTACTGTATTGTGCATCATTGCACGAGAAACTGAGTTAATGAATCTATCTATTGTTATACTCGACAGGGCTTGGTCATAACTCGACTGCTGCTGGTGATACTCATTGTGCCCTTAAGTGGAGGAACGCGTCCTATAGTGCCTCGATCTTAGGCATCATCTGCGGACTCGTCATCATCATCACCCTCCCCATTTGTTTGACCCAATTCGGATCATCAGCAGGATCATCAAGAGGATCATCACCAGATGTGCCTAATGGCCAATTTCCCGGAATACCATTTCCAGAAGAACCTGAAGAGCCACGAATACCACGAATACCATTCTTTAAGTGATTGCTATGATACAGGTTCTGGTTCTTCTACTGCTACTGCTTCTCAATATGGCGCCTAGGCCTATGCAAACAATGCCACATTTACTACTTCCGCAAAGATTACTTTTGTCGAGAATGATTAACGATTAAATGAAAACAGCGTTGTTGTGCAACCTCTGTATCAACTGCATCACATTATTAAACGGATTGCTTAGTTAGCTTAGCTTTAGTTTGCTTCTGACAGAACAACGACATTCATAAAAGTTTCGATATCATTCACTTAACTCTCATAACTGACTTTATCACAATTATATAGTTTCAGGCTTCCTGTGGTCATGACAAAATGTATACAGGACTCATGACGTAAAACATGACGCATGTCATACCGATGGTTTTTATGAGTCTTTCATCATTAACGCTATTTATGAAGTGTCTCTAGTGGAAGTTGATGAGGAACGTTGTTGCAATAGTAGTAGACAAAGTTGGTGCAGAGAATGATGAAGAGAAATATCAACTGAAATCAGTCGCTGAAGCAGATGTTCTATGAGATTGTGTATCTTCTGTTCTGGTTGAATTGTAGACATAATAATGCAACCTCTGTTAAGTCTAAGCTGCTCTATAGCAACACTTAAAAGACCTACGTCAGTTTGTTCGTTTCCACATTTCGCCTCTAAATTCTACCTATGGTGCATATCTATCACTCGCTTTCTGCTACTTTCCATTCACGACATACATTCCTATCCAGATTTTACCACACGATCACCATCATCACTGACCAACACCTCGCTGTCTCCTCGGCTAGATCTCTCGGATTCTGACCTATCACCGGAACGAAAAGAGAAGCTTGGTTTTTGATCTGGTATAGCGCCGGTGAATAAGCTGGTCGCCTTGACATGAGTTTTGTGACCGTGAGAAATTTTCTAAGATTTACATGACATCACATTGATTAGTGTATTGTGTATCACTGCACGAGAGACTGAACTTATGTATCTACATTTGTCTATTGTTATTCTCGACAGTGGTTGGTAGGAGTTCGGCTGCTGTTGGTGATGCTCACGGTGCCACTCGGATGAGGAGAGCATCCTATTTGTTCTCGATTTTTGGCATCGTCTACGGAATCGTTTATGATCTTAATCTTCGCCATCGCTTTCGGCCTTCACCATTCAGCAGCAGCAGGATCATCATCATAATCATCATCATCATCATCATCATCATCATCATCTGATCCTTCTGGCGGAATAAACGCAATACCAAGAATACCATTCCGGTATATACCGGAACCATTCTTGTAATGATCACTTTGATATCGGTTCCTCTTCTTCTATTATTACCTATCGATATGTTTACTATAGCCAATACAGACAATGCTACGTATCTTCTCACGCAAATATTAGACTACCTTTGTTTAAAATGATTAACGAAACAATCGACAATCAATGTCGTTGTACATTCTCTTTGTCACCTTTAGCATATTGTTAACAGGATTGCTTAGTTAGACTATTGTTAAACGGATTGCTTAGATAGCATATTGTTAAACGGATTGCTTAGATAGCATATTGTTAAACGGATTGCTTAGTTAGCATATTGTTAACAGGATTGCTTAGTTAGCTTACCTTTAACTTGTTTTCGTTAAAACATCGACGTGAAAATGTTTCTGAATATTCGGATTATTTTCGATATCGATCTCTTTTCCTCTTGTTACGTTTTGCTCTCATAACTAACTTTACCATCTGTTGCTTCAGGTTGTTTGTGGGCAATACGCAATGTATACGGAACGAACGACGTTAAACATGACCCATGTCAAACCGATGGTTTTTATGCGTTTTCTTTATTATGGCTATTTGTAAAGTTTCTCACATGAAACTCACATGGGCTCTAAACACAATAATAAATAACAATAATAATGACTACGAGGTACTTTGATGCTAAGAAACAATAACAAATACTACGACTAATAATAATAGTAACAATAATACTAACTTTAATGATAATTTGACGATAATATATAGTGATACATAATTATATATAGGCCCTAGTAACACTAACGGTGACTCTAACAGTAACAATAACAATTACAAAAAACCAATGCCAATTATATAGATAATAATTCAACTACTAATACTAATAATGTGAATAATAATAATAATTAAAGTAATTTTAATAACTTAAAAATAAACGAAATAATAATTGTGATAATAACTATTATCATTATTCTAACATTCTAACATTGTCTGTCATTGCCTCATTTCTCGCCATTTCAACGGATTTACTATTATACAGAACTTTGGTTAAGAAGACGTTTACGTAAATTGTTCTGGTTAAATGTTCTCTTTTTCTATGCACCTATATCGTGCTAGCTTAAGTGTCCCGTGTTTGAAGGAATTTGATGTCGCCCTTCTTACAGTTTAGTTCAGAAGTGCCCAGACGCCTCGACGGCGCAATTGCATTTGTAGGCTACTACAGAGCAACAGCAGCATAACAATAATTATCAATTTTAACAGAATTCAGCTACTCGCAATGGCCGACCCATAGGCTGGTCTGTCCTGGCCATGGTAGAAGCAGATGCCTATAATCACGTTCTAAGGTGGCCAGACCCTTCTGTCATTGCTCAAGGCCAAACCTGTAGACGCCAACTTATTTGTCCGATAAGTAAGAAGACTTAGCTACAAAACTGTCCATATCAATTCGACATAAGTTAGTAAGTAAGTATATTCGTTAATACCGTCTGCAAGCGCACTGTGGGTACATGATTAATGTAATAAATCATGGAATAGGTTATAAGCTTTGCAGTCCGCTGACCTGCATAGTACCAAAGAAGTACCTATTCATTTTCAGAATTTATTCATACGAAAGACTTGCACAGTTACCACAGTAATAACCTTAATTAAGGAAGACAGTAAAAAAAATATTAAAAATGCCCTATGTCAATAGAGCTCATTCTAAGATTGCGACGGTCATTGCTTAGAATTTTTTCAAATATCCTATTTTAAATTTGAGTCGATAACAATTGATAAGGCAGTTTGAAATTATTTATTATTTACAACGAGTAGTCACCTGTTTGATAATTGAAAGACATCAAGTCACGTCACTTGATAATCGCAATAGCCTACATCGCATGCCATCACTGATTACATGAATACATCACATTACCTTACCGTAAATCACATCACAGTTTTGTTACATCGCAGCGATGCAGCATGTGCTCAGGAATTCCCATCGGTAGAATGGTAATTACGCTTCCTGATCTGTCTATCATATTGTGTCTCTGTCTGTCTGACTGTCTGTCTGTCTGTCTGTCTGTATCTCTCTCTCTTTCGCTTTTTCTCTACTAACTTTGCATGTTCGTCTCTCCGTGTTTTATCTGCCTGTTTGTCTGTCTCTTTCTCTTTTTCAGTCTTTAACCTACTGTATAAATGGAAAGAATATACCACAGTCCTCTAATTATGCTGCGCTGTTGTTTACGCATCAGTTGGCTATTTTCGCCTACCTACCTAGGTCATGACTGAGGGTCTACTGTGATATGAAGTTCACCAACAATGGTATTAAAGTCTGAGCAGCAGGAAAGCCCAGCCTCAATACATACGGTGTAAATGTAACGATAGTCAGTTGAATGCGTATTGTTTGTTGTTGGACAGGTGCGTATATCTTGGCATCGTTTTTGTTTCTAATTCTTTAACTTAAATACAAGAAGAAAATAAAGTAATGCACTTCTAGCAGCTCTCTATAACAGAACGTTATTTCAATCATTTTGATTAAGGCTAAAACAGAACAACTTAAGACTGTATTGACTGGATTATTAGCTCTATCTAAAGATGGAAGTGCAGGCTGAGAATCTGTCCCCAGGTAAAGGAATCGTGATCAAGTATCTTCAAGTATAAGGCGCAACTTTAAGTCAGAGACGCTCGTCACTCTGGTCAGTGTCATCACTGACGAAGGGGGCAGTTTTCAGATGATTACGGAGCAGATCAGAGGTTAAGGAAGAATAGTTGGTCCAAAGTCACTGTGGAAGATATTGCAGACGGAGGGACACACAGTGGCGAAACTTCTAGACTGGGATGATTAGCAGGGCCGTACCGAGGGCGGTTCCAGCGGTACTGTGGCACAGGGCGGGAATATACATGTAGAAGGAGCGCAAATTTCCGGATGGAATAACTCTAATTATTCCATGATTTCATTCTTTCTTGAAATATGGTATTATTTTTACTCGTAAATAAAAACTAAAATTTTAGTTGAAACGTGCAGTTTGGTGGTTGCATCCTGTAGGCCTGTAGGCCTATTTGAAAGTTATAATAGAACATTATGACTACTGCTGCGCCATATCTGACGGGCTCCCGGCTTGTCGGTCTTTTATTGTGTGCAGAAAGGAGACGATTGGAGGCTTTGTTGCAATAGATGAAAAGTCCGGGATCTACAAATGACAGATTTGAAACCAATAGCATGAAACGTTGCAATGATTATTTTCTGTTGAGTTTAGGAGTCGAACAACCGGTTTGGAAATGGAGAATGATGACAGCAATATACAAACCTTCTCATGGATGGAGATTACAGGTGGTACAACAGCTACAGCTTCAATTTATTCGATGTTACCGAATATGGCAAGTGCTTCTCCTGAATTGACATCTTTCCCATCGCCTTCACCTTATTCGGATCCATCTCAATGCACTACAACTTTTGGAATGTCTCACCCCCAACAGTATCCACCTCCAATTGGAGTACCTTACCCCCAAGATTATCAACTACCGACTCCAGCTATGGATTACCCTCAACCTTTTGTGCCTCCTCCAGAAGGCCGACCATTTTCTCCACAACCTGAAGTAATCGATCCAGGTCAACCACTTCAAAGCGATCCGGCTCCGCACCCTCAGCATCAGCGGCAGCAGCAGCAACAGGCGGTTGTTATTAGTAATAATCCGACATTAGCGACATCTTCTGTCATCGTTGTCTCTATAATCGGAGCAATTGTTCTCTCGGGCTTCGTCTTATGGTTGTGTGGATTCCGGTTCTGAGTAATCGTCTTCATTCTGGCCAGTAAGTTAAAACACAAATTATGTTACTCAGAACAATTCTTTCAGTTAGGGTTGATTAAAGCTGCAAGACAACTGATTAATCAATCCATCATCTGAATTGTAATTGATTGTCTTCCCGCTGTGCATGATTAAGTATACTTGACCATTACCTAACACTTTCAAGGAGAGAGTGTACTACAAACAACTAATAATTCAATGATGGTCGTTGCTGATGTACGTAGAGTCGATTTTAGCATGGCTAATCGCAGACAAGATAAGTCAAAACCATTCTAATAGTATAGAATATACCCTGTTGTTCGTTGTTGCTTGCGATATGCGTTAGAGTAATCGTCTGCATTGAACAAATGCTTCATGCAGACAAGAAGATCACGATGCACAAAGAGAGGCTGATGATTAATAAAATGACGATGTTGTACGAAAGAAAGGACTGATGATAATGATCCATTAGTTGTAGCCTCAGTAGTTGTTGTAGTGGAGGTGTGGGAAGTTGCAGTAGTAGTAGTTTTAGTTGGGGAAGTTTTTGTAGCACTAGTAATACAATACAAAATAATACAACTGTAATTTGATATCGCACTTCTTACAATTAGTTCAGAAGTGCACACACACGCCTCAACGGCGCAACTGCAGTTGTAATGCAAAGCAATTGTTCAAGAAGGGCTTGCTCAAGGTTTCTACACAGTTACTGTACCGGTAACTACTCGGACGAGGTTCGAACCCGCACTCTCCGCGTTACGGGCCGACCGTTCTGACCAATCGGCCACTATGCCACACAAGTAGTAGCAGTAGTTGTATATTTAGTTACTGATGGGGCGATGTTGAAGAACTGAAACTGAAGTCAACTGCTGAGGCAGATATTCTGTTCTGACTGGATTTTATACTAGATACCAAATTTGACTCGAAACACGCAAACCACATCACACTCTATTGTACATCACTGCACAAGAAATTGAGCTAATATACATTTCTTTTGTTTTACTCGACAGTGGTTTGTCGGAGTTCGGCGGTTGCCGATGATACTCGCGGTGTCATTCGATACAGGAACACATCCTACGGTCTCTCGATCGCTGGCATCGTCATCGCGTCAATCGACCATAGTTGGTTGTGTTATGGTCGTCGGAATACCTACGACAACAATAATTATAATTATAAAAACGTATATAAAAATTATTACCAATGCAAACAAGCAACCAACTTTTTCCAATACAAACAATGCTACAGTTCCGTCTACGGCGTTTATACTGTTTCTTTCTGCAATCATCTGTGTCATGTTTAAGCGGATTGATTAATAAGCTGACGTTTGATTTCTCTTACGGTATAAAAGTCGACGAACATATTAATTATGTTAAAATATTCAGACAAGTTTCGATATCGTTCTCTTTTCCCCTTGTTTTGCTCTCATGAATTGCTCTGTAATTATTGCTTCAGATGACTTTGCGAGCAGTAGCCTACAAAAAGTTAAATGATCAGACCTCCCGACTTAATGCTCGACGTTTTACGAGCTGATTGTTTGATTCAGCGTTTTTCTTACATTAATATTAATATGTATCTGGATAATTGCAAAACACATCACCGCTTCCCCCCTTTGTGTCAACTGCAGTTTTCGCATTTGTTTTCTTATCGGCTGCTCTTCTTTAGCACGAATTAAACGTCAGGCGCTTTATAGCAAACACATCGCTTGCGATCACTGAGCTCTAATAGAGCGCATCTGCTAGAGTGTCTCTATAACTTTATCAGACGATGGAAATGTTACTTGAGTTCAGAGCGAATGTTCACAGGAAGACTGTTTCAGGTTCAGTTGACTACTTCTAAGGGCAGGCGTCATTGTTCTCGTTATGATGGAAGCGAGGGACTTCGCGCATCTCCTCGAGCAGCTGAACGCTTCGCTGAGATTGAGTATCAACCAGGGTTCCCTCGATGCTTTGGTGAGAGGGCACACAAGAATTGAGTGGACGCACTCACATTCCCCCAGAAAATAAATGGTAAGATGAACTGTAAATCAATAAGTATATAACTTGGCTGAATAGCGAGCTGCAAATGAATTGAAAGCTAATTATAATGACGTACAAAACGATGTAGGCCTATGTACCATCTGCTCTAAGACATATTTTTAGATTTTAGATAATAAACTTCTTTTAGGTCATCAGAGCTTATCACCATAGATTGCACACAAAAGTGTGAACATTTTATAAAATGTTGAATACAAAATACTTCTTCCACACACTGTCTTCCAATGATAATAATAATAATAATAATAATAATAATAATAATAATAATAATAATATTAGAGGGAACATCAGTATAAACCACTCGCGATGACTTCCAATATAAATGTTGAGGTGGAGCTGCCCAATGAGAACAGATTCAGAAGCACACTCATTGTTGAACGCCTCGCTTTAGCTAGACTGATATGAGTGAAGTGTTTAAGGCATTGCATGTTAGGCGTTGTTGAGATATGCTGGACTAGAGATAGTAAACAGCGGGACATGAAACAAAGAATTTCATTATTATTATTATTATTGTTATTATTATGTCACATATAGTGTTATTCATCATTGGCATTGTCAACGGATCTGTCATCAGGCTATCTGGGTCGCCGCTTGTCAGTGGATTGTAATCTTAACATAGTGCCCTGAAAAGCCACCGCATTGAAACGTTGGATCAATGCCGACAAGTTCTGGAAAAGGAAGTTTTTATTATAATTATTATCATTATTATTATAATTGTTATTATTTTTATTATTATTATTATTACTATCATTACCATTATTGTTATTATTATTATTATCATTATCATTATTATTATTTAATTATTATTATTATTATTATTATTATTATTATTATTATTATTATTATTATTATTATTATTCATCATTGGCATTGCCAACGGATCTGTCATCAGGCCATCTGGGTCGCCGCTTGTCAGTGGACTGTAATCTTGACATGGTGCCCTGAAAAGCCACCGCATTGAAACGTTGGATCAATGCCGACAAGTACTGGAAAAGGAAGTTTGTCTCTCGGGTGTCACCGGTAGTTGTCGAAAGTCGGCGTCCAGTCTCAGACAGAAAGGCGAGGCCCTTACTATTGAGGGGACCGAAAGTTTCTATAGCGATTGGAACAAAAGTGTATTTCTTCTCTAGCTCAGAATATTTACCATTATTATTATTATTATTATTATTATTATTATTATTATTATTATTATTATTATTATAAATCAGCAATTTTATTGAGCCCGTGCCTGATGCTGAGTTCATCAATCGATGACGCATAAAATCCACACTGTGAGCAGGTCAATTCCAGAAGGTCAGTCTATCAAGACAGAAGGCGCTATAATTATTAGTCTATATTAGTAAAACCAGTTTTAACTGCTTTTAACAGTCCAACAACGAACGAACTGCGTTGATTTTCAAGTGACCTTTAGCACACTCTCAGCGTTGAAGTGTTTTAATTGTAGCTTGAACGCGCTGTGTTAATTTAAGGCAGCATTAAAAATGGATGACTAGAAAGCATATTACCGTCAGTACATTCCTGTGAGTCGCCTCTTACAACCCAATAAACATCTTCAATCCATCGTAAACGCACCTCGTTAGATCTCCTCAATTGCCGAGCCATCTGCCAACAGTCCCTAAGATGCGCGTTATAAATGGCTTAGTCTGTCTTGACTGCTAAAATATAGAAGTGGAAGGGACTTTTCCTATCTAATCTAATCCATCAATTAACTGAATATAGCGCTCCGTCAAGACCTCTACTCAGAGGGGCTCCCGATCCTGGCCCGAACAAAAAGAACAGTTTTATGTGTCCTGTGTTCAAAGGTAACGATGAAACAATTATTATCAACCTGAGGTACTGAACTAAACAGCCTGAGGCAGAGGCGGCTATCTCGTTTGACAGGTGGGGGGGACCCCCAATGAGAGGAATAAGATATTTGTGTAGGGGATACACGTATAATATGTCCCATCTTCGTAAAAGTCGGGGGACTTGTCCCCTCCCTTCTACCCCCGAGATCGCTGCCTCTGACCTGAGGGTCAATTTTTGTTGAGTCTTTATATTGAGATAGCAGTTCTCGCAGGTTTTATGGTTATCAACGGGCCGACATAATATAGAAGCCGTTTAAGTTGCCGGTGTATCTAGTTAACTGGTAAAGAGAAAGTCCAGTTTAAGAGTTTGGCTGCAAAGCTACCAACATTGACATTTCTGCAGAGTTTAGCACGGATGTATGATGCTCTGGAAGAACTAAGCGAACTTTCAGAGTCACTACAGGCGGAATCCATTAACCCGAACGAGGCTCACTGATTTATTTTCAGACAGGTAACCTGTTTTATTACCCTCTTCTTGGCCCGCAACTGTTTAGTTGGAATATTGGAAAAGGTATTTGATAGCCTGTGCTGTGGTCAATGGTTCGCATAAGGGTTTTCCAATTGTGCAAAGTTCTGCAAAAAGCAGACAGCAGACAAAGATATAAGCAAAAAACAGTTCTCTGAAGCTATGCCAGACATATGCCCGAGTCTACAAAAGAGACAATTTAATGTGTCGGCATTTTATTGCCCTCTTCTTGGCCCGCAACTCTTTAATTGGAATATTGGGAAATGAACTAATGCTGGAATGTAGAAGTTCTGGGTGCCAAACACTAACGAATTGAAACGTGAACACAGAGCCTTCAAATGTGTGAAACCTGAAGGGGAAATTTTCTGGGAAGAAACCTAAAAGACTTAGTGCTATCCACACACTGCCTATTAGCACTGCTGAATGTGAACATGACTTTAGCTAAATGAACTTAGTTTGCATGCATTAGCATTATTTTCTCTCTTCTTTTCATTTCTGTCGATGGACTACCTTTGAGTGAGTAGAATCCATTACGTGCAGTCATGAATGGATAAAGGTCGTCATGTCGTAACTGATTTTGGCATATGTAAAGCACCAAAAACATGCACATCAACGGAAACACGCAGAGCCTTATGGAAATGTTTCTAAGTCTGCCTGTTGCAGAACTGACAGTATTGAAAATCTTGTGAACTTATTCTGCAAAAATAGTTGGGGTTATTTGTTGTTTTGTCTTTTGCATATAATAATTAATTGCATCGGCAGGCATAGCGTTAAAATATATGGGCTTGCCCGACTTAGCCGCTTAGGTTTTTGCTCTTTTGGATTTCAGAAAGAGTTGGAGATCCACCACATCTGAATAAACAATTTCATCACTGGTAAAAGGTGAGGGGGACTTGTCCCGTCGATTCCCCACACCGGATTGCCACCCCTGGAATGTTTAAATTATTCATCTTTGATTTAACTTTCTTACGAGAAATGAACATTATATGAATTAGTTGGGAGCATTTAATAAACTGTCGAGAGCTCTTGGAATGTCTGTGCAGCCTTTGCAATAGCAATTTAATTCTAAGTGTCCCTGTAGCTGGTAATCATATATTCTAGGCAGGCGAGAACGGCGAACCAATGATGCTGTGTGTGCTTAGACCGACTTCCTTGTTATGTCTATCCAAACAACAATTCTGAGCAACGCGAAACTCTTCAACCTCGACGTGGCCGAATATTTAAATGAAGACAAACACCATATAAAGTATAAGACTTGAGCCAGAATTGAGAGTCGGTTACGAGGTGCACAATAGACACGATTAAGAGCAGCTATCGTTTAGAAAATTTTCGTTTGCAGTTAGGAATCGAGGCAAGTTTGTTATTCAGTGTACAATGTATATTGTGTGCATTGTACGTTAAAGTCGTTATCGTTTGTTTAAGATTTTAACAAAGCAGGCCTAAGCGTAGGGCCTACAACAAGTGATTGGGAATTCGGTTTAAAGGTCTCTTCCTTGCTTCCAGAGCGTCTTTTGAGTCTGACCGGTAACAATCTTTATAACCATAACCATAACCATAGTTTTTTATTAATCCTTTCAGACAAGCAACAAACTATTACAGAGTTCAATTTTGAAAAGTAGAATGATAAGGAATAATAGGGAAAAGATAAAACCTCTAAGGGACCATAGGTCCCGCTGGCAGGGTAACCCTTTCAAATTTTAAATTTACAGCAGCTGGTTATGATGACATACATAGTGATACAGGAAAACGAAGTAGCCAAATGCTTTGCTTAATTAGTTAATTAGTGATTTGACAGTCGTATAGAATAAACGTAAAACATAAACACAGCGGTCAAAATCAAGTAAATATGCAAAACAGTAGCAAACTCAGATGATATTTCAAAAAAAATTCTTAAGTAATTAACGGGTTTAATAATGAACGGTAATATGAAATATACGGCGTTGTTCTCTTTCGTCTGTCTCTGGTTGTCCTAGACTGACATGACCTCTTGGTAACTCTGACTTCTGCTCAATGCCTTTCTTCCGCATCTGCAGATCCTCTCCTTTGGAATGATCTTCAAATCTACGACTCGCTTTCAGATATTCACTGTTTGCGCTTCTGTCTCTGTGTTGTTGATCTCTCTCGGGATTTCGTCCTTATACAACCGTTTTAGTGACTTTGTATTTGGCATCTTTGGGGTAATACTAAAACGTAATTTTAAGTTAACGACTATTGCAAAATAATCTACGCATTTTTTGGATAAAAATGAACGCCTTTTAGATCAATTTAAAACTTAACTGGTGTCAAAATTATCTTCTGAAAATCTGATAACGTCTTAGGTTTGATTCACCGGTGCTTGATATGCTCTGCATTTCCTGTGCATACATCAACAACATGGTAGTTATCTATTAACACTAAATAATAATTGTTTAATGAGTTCCACAATTTGAAAAATGACAAAGTCTCAAAGAAAAATGATTGACCTGTAGCGTACAAATGCAAAATAATTTTAGTGAAACTACCATAGGCCTACGTAATAACATTGAAGGCAACTTCATCGACTGTGACAAATATGAATCTGTATAATACATAATTCTACAACATGTAAACGCTAATGCTGTTATAGAAGGAAACTTAAAATTAAAAGCTTTGCTCAATTTTTAATGCAAAGTCCCTTTGATGCCTGTTGCAGTTTCAAGCATTGGGGTTAGAAAGCATCAGTTAAATGTTTTAGTTTTGCATACAATAGCCCAATACGATGCTCTTATGGCCCGTTCACTCCACCGAAGAAGTTGAAGAATTTTATTTGAAGACTTAAATGCTTTTATTTTAAGCGGAATCAATCAATTGAAGACTTCCTCGGTTTTTAATTGAGAGATTGTTTCATCTAGAAACCATTTTTCGTTTAATTTTTTAATTAGCAACTTCTTTTGTGTTGGCGTATAATTCATTGATCTGGTCAGTAGCCAGAAAACCATTGCGAGACCACGATATTTTTCGATTCTAGGTAGGTGACGGTAATTAGGCCTACCAGCGTTTTTTCTCTGGAGAAACTCACCGGAAAGGTGTTCCGGCACCTTTTTTAATTACTAAAAAATATAGAATAATAGTAATTGTGCCGCACAACTTGTGTTCAATGCGTCATTTCTTCAACAACACAGATGCGTTTCGACACGATTTTTCTAGAGAAAAAGCACTGGTAATTACATTACTGGAGATTGGTAACCGCTACATTACTGGGTCTGGGTGTAATCATAGTAGAGCATAGTTCTAGACGTGAGCAAAGGTGACGAACATAAATGACGCGAGCGATTTTATATGAGATTTGAATAAATGAAACGAGAAGCTTTGCTATTGTGGACATGATTTGGTTTAGCGCCGGCGACTATCAAAGCTGATCGCTCTCTAACGTGACTTTTTTAGCGATGAGAAATCTTTGATGATTTACTTTACATTCATTACACTCTCGCCATAAACGACACAGCAGCTACTCTGTCCACTCTAGTCCCTCTGGAAACCGGAACAGAACCAACCCTTGACTATCCTTTTTACAACCACCCTAAAGCGAGGCAGTGTTCGCGAATAAGCTGGCGCATTTTACTTGATTTCGATTTTGCGACGAGGAAGTATTATTACGTGTATAATTTCTGTAAGAGTAATGCTCTTGCTTCGCTCTTGGATCATTAGCAGTGATACCTAAAAATAAACGATTAACTATTTCAATTAAAGCCGCACAGAACAGATTGTAAAATTCTGAACTACTTAAGATTTTATGATCAAATCTGAATAACGAACTGCGCAATTTCGAAGTGTTTCGAAATTGCGCAGCATGCAGATGAAGTACACATCAAGATGTGTACTTCATCTGGATGCCTCAGAAAATAATTAATTCTAGGTAAACTCAACTTGAGAAAAGGCTGTGCGCACATGAAGTGCTTTTGAAGTGAGCTACATAGTTTTAATTTAAACATCTTAACCATCAAGCACCAGAAAGAGTTCATTAATGTGACGCTGTTGATTCTAACTATTTTTGAGTATCTTCCTTAAATTTCATGTCTACAGAATAGAAGTGCAGTGCTTATCGTTGCTATAGTCTGGTTTGCAGTTTCAGGCAAGGATTTAAAATAAGTGAAATCGCTTGCGTGAAGATCAAGCTTCAGCTCTTTTGTGATATAAATTATTTGATCCATGAATAAATAAATAAAGTTTGGTGGCTGAAAATTATTTTCATTTTACTCTTTCACTTTGGTGCATCTGAACACAAACGCCTATCAGCAAATAGCCAACTATTAAAACCAGTTCAGGCAGATTAACAGCGTTGTTAACGTAGTGGACATAACTGAATGTTATATGTGAGTTCGTTTACACTATAAGGATGCATAATATCAAGTTTGCTGTTTCGCGTTTAGAATAAAATTTTCCGAGATTTAAATTGAAAAATTAAACAAATTTGCTTATCAAACTGTTTTGCTTCTTGCTCAAGATTTCTGTTTGCAAATTTACAGAATGGATAATCATGGCCAAGAAAATCTGCGCACATCTACTACGTCTGTCCCACCTTATGACGGTCACCCTCAGTACTACCCACCTCCGGGAGGTCAACCCCATTATCCTCAGCCAGGAGGTTACGGTTATCCCGGTCATCCATTCGCCAGTTACCCGCCTCCACCGCAACAGCAACAACAACAACAACAGGTGGTTGTTGTGAATAATGCTCAGCCCGTGTTTGTTCGTGCACCACCTGTTAATCTGTGCGGAGCAATTGCTCTGTCCTGTATTGTCTTCTGGTTCTGTGGATGGCTACTCGGACTTATCGCCTTCATTCTGGCAAGTAAGTAAACTTTCAAGTAGAATTCTGCTGCCGAGGTAATTTGAAAATTTAAAGTTTTTATTCAATTCACACTACAGTGATATAGGCCTAATTAGCATAGGAACGTAGACCCATTTGAATTGCAATTTGTCCAAAACAGCCTTCTTCATTTTGAGACTGTTACACCGAGATATATTTATCTTTAAACATAAAGATAGTGGTCTCTGTCAGAATAAGTTAGCACAATCCATTTGTGCAACTCCATGTTCCGGGGCACAGTTTCAGCGTTGTTATTGAGTTTCAATTGAAACGCAGCTTTTCAGAATCACTATTACCACATCAATTGATATTTTTCTGGTTTTTATAAAATTCGTGTCGTTTCGTCGACATGTCTTCTTATTTAATGCATAGAATTGTCGCTGAACAGACATAACAGAAGTAGATGGAACAAATATAATCGTAGTTATTTTGGTCGTTGACAGTGGTTGGCCAGAGCTCAGCTTCTGCTGGTGATAATGCCAGTGCCATTCAGCTGAGAAACGCATCCTATGGTCTCTCGATCGCTGGCATCGTCGTCGGAGTCATCATCATTGCCGTTGTTGGTGGCGTCGTCGGCTCAGCAGCAAAATCACTTACTTGCTACAACGGTCCTTATTATTACAACTGTTAATTCACTCCTGCGTAGATGTTCCTTAAAGGTCGCTATATTTATCCTTATATAGGCTAATGAAGAAATTCAGCAAGGAAGTGACGAAGATCTCTCTAGTTATTTTCCGTGTTTTATAATCTACTCGGTTGAGTCTTTCGAATCAGAGAATTTTGTTTAATGTTGACATTAGTGAAGATAACGCAATGGAATTAATGGCCCACTTTGTCTTCCTTAAATCCGCTGCTTTATTATACTGGTATGCATTTGAAACTCATCAGTTTGTCCCTCGTAAATTGACTTATGTCTTCTCTGACTCGCTTGGTTTCAGACTTAAATGGATTCGCAATTGATTTTGAATTTGTGTGCAATATCACTGGACTTGAATATTCATTTGCCCATCTTTATTATTTTATGTAGACGGACCACAGCTTATTCATTCATTCATTCATCCATTCATTCATTCACTACGAAGATTTATATAGCCCCCCTTCAAGGCTACTACTCAGGAGCGCTCCCGATCCCGGCACAGCTGAAAAGAACATTTTAAAGGTGAGTATAAAGGGAGTCTGAGTGGACCCTTGGCAACACCGCAACGCCAACGGGAGCGTATTCCAGAGCGAAGGGCCAACCACTGAGAAGGGACGATTCTGTTTGGTAGTTGTACGGGCAAATGGGACAATGACCATGCCTCGCTCAGTAGAGCGTAGAGAGAGGCGACCCAGTACACTCAAAGTAGAGTAACAGAGATCGCAAAGATAGGCAGGGGCGAGACCTAGCAAGGACCTCCATACCAAAGAGATGATACGGAGGGGGAGCCAGTGGAGCACAACCAGCATATAACCGGAGACATGGCCAAATTTAGGAATGCGTCCGAAAAGACGTGTAGCAGAACGCAGGACCCGCTCCAGGCACCGCAACCGCTGGAAGGCCTACATAGAGGGAAGATAGCCTATGTACCCAGTAGGCCCAGCTGGAAGGCCTACATAGAGGGAAGATAGCCTATGTACCCAGTAGGCCCAAACAGCGTCTGCAATTATTATAGAAATCCTATCCATGACTATACATTACAGGGTTATATACTACATATTATATACTACATACCGGCAAAACTGCATTTCTACCTAAGATGAAAACTTCTGCCTACCTCTTCAAGTTTGCTTAGGGCTAATAATGGATGCCCGACGTCAAGGTGCATTCGCGAACGTTTTAAGAACTACATTATCAACCTACAAGTGCATTGTATTGTACCTAGTTTAAAAATTGAGTCATTGCCAAGGGGTGTGACAAGAAGTTCGGAATAGACATAGACTGACCAGTCTCTGGAAAGAGAGAGAGAGCGATTGTCGTTCTTAGAGACGAGCTGTGTGTTTAGGCTGTTGCTATGATGATGAAGTGTGGCAGATAAACAGGAGGAAGGAGTAGAAAGAGGAGGAGGGATTTGTATTTAATTAGGTTCTGAGAGATGTTCAAGGACAGTAATTCTCCTGTTGATCATAATATTATAATAATAACTGTAAACAACTTAGAAATTCAAATGAATTAAACCCTGGACCACGAACGATTTTACGGTGTTTACACAGCTTGAGATAGCATGACTCGGGATATGAATCCTGCTATATATGACTCAGTTACCAAGGTTGTGTTAATAGTGCAACAACTCAGATTAGGACAGGTCTTGTGTACATGAATATATAATTAAGAAATCAATATAATTAATATGTCAATTCAATAAATGTCTAAGTATTTCATAGGGAATTGACCTAGATCGGTATTTCTATTGTCTAAATCTAGAATTTGTTAACGATTAAAGTAACCTCCCACGTTGTAATAAAATAGTTTCTCTCACACACATCATAAAAGTTCGTAAAAGTTTGTTGACGTCAAAGATGCATGTTTGTTGCATCGATTCATAATGTTTCTTTGTTCTTACTGTATCGGACGTTCCTTGATGAAACCCTACAATTCGCCAAGTCACAAAGGTTCCCTCGAAAAACAAGCGTTCCTTCAGACAAGTTCCTCACTCAACTCAGAGTTTTGCGCTTGCTCCCAGTTCCAGTGTTTCACTACCCTAAACTTACGACGCTGTGAGTGACATCGATGCTTCGATTTGCTTCTAGCACATGTGACATATTGTCTTGCGGAGATCGTTTGACTGCTAAAATCTGGTGTTTAAAGTGTGTTCAGTTGTTGGAAGAAAAGTTCGTCGTTGGTTGGAACTTTAATTGCTAAGTTAAAACCTTGAAACTTAGGCCTACAACAGAGATTCAATAAAGGAACTTCAAAATGTCCACTGCTTCTAAACTGTCCTCGTTACCCTCCTGACAATGTAATCTTCGGTAAAGCGGTCGCCAAGGTTATTTAAATGTCAGATTCGGCATTTATACAAAACTGTTGCACTTCAATACTTCAAAATCATACATCGAAGATCGAATAAGAACTATTGAGGTAAATGAAAAATATGATAGAGTTGCGAGAGAATAAAATTATGGCTGATGCTTCATTTATTATGAGTACAATGTTTCCAATAATTATTCATAGAGTAGATTATGTGCAGAAGTAATTCTTTAAAGGATAGGCCTAGAAACCCAAGCAACAATTTATTATTAATGAAGCGAAAATCTTAATCCAATGAATTCTAATGGTCTTTCATTACCGTTATCAAGTAGACAGCAACCAGTGATCGGCTAATCTCAATCGCTAAGTGAAAGATTATTAAGTTTATCGGTTGAAAGACCGAGTATTTATAATTCTTCAGCAATCCATTCACCGATTCATTCTCGTATTTATATGGCGCCTCTTCGTGGGTTCGAACTACTCAGAGATGCTCTTGACTCAAGCATGTCCGTCAAAAATAACGATTTTAAGCGATTATGGAACGTTATCAGAGAGCGTTCTGTGTGGTAGGTATAACCCCAGGAGACAGGTGGTAGTGCGGGAAGACGTCACACAGGGAAAGACGGAAGTGACTGACCTGAGCTCTTGACAGAGGCCAACCGAGGGAATGTAGGTTAACTGTGGCATGGCATAGCAGACATCGTCACATCAGTCCTGTCTTCAATACGTTGGCCGACAGAGAGACAGCGCAGACTCTCCAACGTATAACTAGAGAAATTATAAATGTAGGCATGTGGTCAATGAGACGCTCAGCAGAGCACAGGATGCGGTCGAGAAAAGACAACCGACCAGAGGGGTGGCAAGGGTAAAAGGATAGACAGTTGGTGGACTTTGACGAAGAAGGTGTAGCAGCAGAGAAACTGAAAATGAGAGAGCGGCAGTGCGGGGCTGACGCAACGGATTGTGGCAGTCGCGGCTAAGACTTAACATTTGTCAGGGTTGGTGCCTGATTAAACAGGACACCGAGGCTACGAACCGTAGTAAGAAAAGTGTTGTTAGGATAGTCTCTAGCAAGATAGATAAGAAGAAAAGACGACGACGAAGAAGAAGAAGAATCCCTCCTAAGTGTAAAAAGCATGATCCGTTCTTAAGCTTTAGAATTTATCTTCGAAATTTTGAATTGGCGATGACGAACGTTAGCTTGAAAACGGAAGGACAATGAAACATTGTAAGTTACTAAGAACTGGTCTTACAATTTTTTTGCTGGGCAAACGTTACTAAGCTTATAGTACTGCATCCAGGTATATGTATAAGTTTAGGTGACACTGTGTATGCTTATAATAATCCCGTGTATTCTGTTCTTGGTTGCTGCAGCCTGCTCTTTGTATTCGTAGCATGATCAAATATGGTTTTAATTCATGTCTACATTGATGGTAGCAGACAGTATTCATCTGCCGTCACCGAAGAAAGAAGATCACGGTTGAGTAAGAGCCAGAAGGTCGCATTTGCAGATAATATTGAGTTAGTGCTGAGAGATCTCTAAAAGGGTAAGTTTACTGCAGTGTTATATGCAAAACTTGAAACTTCAAGACGAGACCGAGACTGTGAGGTGCCGAGACCGAGACCGAGACACTAGGTTCAAGACAGTACGAGACAGTAAAATACAGGTGGTCCTATATAAAATGCTGTAAAATACTAATGTATCAGTTTTCGGGAATAAGGTTCATTTGTAATTTCAATTTGAAACTTATTGTGTATATAGTACCAAATCCTGTGAACAGCTTTATATTGCCGCGTTTTATCTTTTTCGATATCTCTTCGTCGGCCTATCTTCTGAATAGTATAAAGAAAGCCTTTTTAGACACGTCTGAAATCTTCTAGACGATTTTAAACAAGCAAATTCGATACAAAAAACCAAACTAAATTAAAAAGTTGCGCATGTCCTTACTCGCCCTGAGAAACTCGAAGTGGTTCCGATCGTTTCGGTTATGATAGCTTTACATCAATGAGCAACGGCGTATTTTATCCGTTCAACTAAGTATTGACTATTAACTTGATCATTACCTCTTGGTTGCAAATCGTGGTCTGTAGAAACTTAAGAGAACAGAGAGAGAAAAAATGGAAAATGTCGAGTCAAAAAGTATTCGTGTAGTTTGGCTCGATTTAAATTCAGCAACAATTTTCACGACTGAAAGCTGAAAATAAACTTAACTGACCAAGTTTTTAGTTTGAAATTAAATGAGCCTGGAGATTTTCATCGCTCAGGTTGAAAATAGGCTTACAATTTGAAATTTCAGAGCAATAACCGTGACCCAAAGGAAGTCAAATAGACCTTTTTCTACTTATATAGATCTAATTATGACTTTTCATTTATATACATATATAACTGAGACTATTTAGCATACACAGCAATCAGAGGTGCAACAAGGTTTTGAAAAGTGGGGGCATAATTACCCCCCACTTTTTGAATTTGGACTCCCAGAAATTTGAAAAATGGGGGCACAAATTATCTTAACAAAAGTCATCCTAAAGTCATTAAAGAAATATAAAAAGAACCTATTTGGGGGATCATGGGGCGGCACTGAGCACTTAAACTGGGGGGCTTTGCTCCCTCAGTCTTGAAACTTGGGGGACCGATGCACTTTCTGCCCACCCGCCTGTTCAACCCCTGACAGCAATGTTCTGTGCTTACATAATCATTCGATTAGTTTATGTAAGAAACGCTTTTACTAGGAAAACCTTTCAAATAAGAAAATATTATTACTTGCATTTGACATCAATGGTTAAAACTTGGTCTAGATTTTCCATATCTGATTAAATTTTTTAGGTTAAAATTACGTAAAAATAACATTTCCACAGAAGTCTGATGTCAATCGCCGTGTGTGGCATTGATCTGTCAATTCTAGTCCTGCTTTTGACAATTGCAATTCATAAGATGTGAACGATGTTACAGAGTGTCAAATTGGTATATATGAGATTCCGTTTCAGAGCAAAATGTTTGTCACGATGCTATTTTCATTGCCACAAAATCGGGAAAATATCAAACTGAAATGTTGGACTTTCATCAAATGCATGCTAAGGTTCTCCATTACGAAACGTCTTTTTTCTTGTTGATACTAATTACTAATGCAGCGATTCTAAGTGAACACACATTCAGTTTGGGTGAAAATTGTCGATTATGCATGATCACAATTTAATAAGTTACAAATCAATGCATGCAACGTATCCTCTTGTAGCAGACACTATTATCCTGTCAACCTGCGAGTAATTACCAAAAAATATATAATCTTTTTCATTTTCAAATGTAAAGCACGGAAAGAAGACTAAATGTTATTGTTTTGCGACATTTTTCATTTGATCAGCAACATTGTTTTAATTGCGTGCATCTTATTAACATTCGCCCCAATTTTCTGAAATTTTAATTATTTAATCGGTTCATGCTCCTTGCTTTCAACTTGAAACCACATTACAAAATTTAATATTTTTTCCTGCAGCACATTTTTACAGCAACCCCGCTCGTGTGCACCCAAGGAGTGGATCTCTTTGACATTTTTCAATTTCAGGCACTTTTCATTGTTCTTATCTCAGTGTTGTTCGGATTGCTGCTCGAAAGAATGGAGAATACTGATAGGAACAATTTTCATTGGCGTTGCACGGGTTACCCGCAACTCTATTATCCTCAACCAGGTTTCGGTTATCCGTGGCCAACAACCCCCAATTGCCAATTACCACCGCAACTGCAACTGCAACATCATCATCAGCAGCAGCAGGTGTTTGTTTTGAGAAATAATCAGCCAGCGGGAGTCGCACCTCCCAGCGTTGTTGGTGCACCACCTGTTTCTATGGTTGGAGCAATTGTTCTGTCTTGCTTTGTCTTCTGGTGCTTTGGATGGCTGTTCGGACTAATCGCCTTCATTTTGGCCAGTAAGTTAACACTCAAATACCCTTCTGCAGCCGATATCGAATGCACACTGCAATGGGTGCAGTCGATGCGTATCCCTCCCATGAAATTCTGCTAAGCATGAACATTAAATGCTCATAGTATATTATTGCTCGTTGAAGTTTTCTCAAGTTCCGTATTCCAAATGCGCTCATTTTGGCTGGTCTAAATATATCGTTTCTATAGGACGTTTGTCCGTATTAACGAATCAACGTTTAGAACTGCGGTTTTGATCACAATACAAATTGACTGATACTGCAACAACAATTGAATTTGCCGTACGTTTTTGGGGTCGCTCTAGTATTTTGATATGCCTTTCAATCATAATAATATAAATTGAGTCTTGTGTTAGCGATGCATTACCAAATGAGATTGAACAAATATAATCGTATATATATTATTTTGATCATCGACAGTGGTTGGCCACAGTTCAGCTGCTTCCGGCGATGCTCGTAGTGCCATCCAGCTGAGAAATGCATCCTATGGTCTCTCGATCGCTGGCATCGTCATCGGAATCATCATCATCGTCGTTGTTGCTGGCATTCTTGGCTCAGCAGCATCTACTAACAATATCTGATTTAACTACAGCAGTGGTCAACATTACAACTGTTGATTCGACGAGGAAGGAATGCCGATCTCTCTCGTTTTTGTCCTGGTTGAATGCTTTACTCGATCTAGTTTCAGAAATCACAGAATTTTGCTTAGTTATATAACTGAGGCTATTTAGAATACACAGTAATTTTCTGTTTTTACATAATCGATTGATTAATTTGTGTAAGAAACGTTTTTACTTGATAAATCTTTAAAATAAGAACACATAATTACTGGCATTTGAAATCCAGGGTCATACCATGGTCTTGTTTTTCCATATCTGATTAAATTCTTGAAGTTAAAATTACGTAAAAATAACATTTCCGCAGAAGTCTGAAGCTCGTATTCACCGTGTGTGGCACTGTTCTGTCAATTCTAGATCTGCCTGCTTTCGACAATTGCAATTACTTAGATGTGCACGATTTTACAGACTGAGAGTCAAATTGATATATTCTGAGATTCTTTTTCAGAGCAAAATGTTTGTCATGATGTTATTTTCATAGACACAAATATCTGGAAAATAGCAAATATCAAATATCAAATGAGTGCTAAGGTTCTCATTACGAAACATGTTTCCTATTGTTAATACTAATGCAGCGATTCTACTAATACACCTTCAGTTTGTGTTACAAAATTAATGCATAGTTTGCATGATCAAAATTTTATAGATAGGCCTACGGATCAATGCAAACAAAGTGTCCTCTTGTAGCAGACACTATTATCCTGTCAACTTGCGAGTAATTAGGCTAAACATTTTCATCTTTTCCATTTTCAAATGCCAAGTACGAAAAAAATATGAGTGCATATTATTAACGTTTCCCCTAATTTCCTGAAATGCTAATTATTTCATCGGACAGGCTTTTCATATTCCTTGTATTCAACTTGAAACCATTTTTCAGAAGCTATTATTTTTTCTTTAGCACATTTTTGCCCCAATCCCTCTCGTGTGCACCCAAAAAGTTGATCTCTTTGACATTTAAATTTAAATTTCAGACAATTGTCAATGTTTTTATCTTAGTGTTGTTTGGATTGCTGCTCTAAGGAATGGAGAATACTGATCGAGCGAAAGACAGACAGACAGATAGATGGATAGATAAATAGACATACGTATAAGCTGTTGCTATGCTGATGGGGTGTTGCAGTATGTGGCAGCTTCACAAAGAGAGGAAGGAAGGGAAGAAGGAAGTGTACAGAGGAGGATTGGTGAGGAGAAAGCGAGTTTCAGCGAGCTGCTCAAGAATTTGGTATTACCGTCGTGACAAATTGAATCGTCTGTATCGAAATACAACTAATGGAATGGCGTACGTTTGTCATGCCAAATTTGTATCAACTGTGTCGCTGGTTTGCTCTAGTATAGTGCTACATCTGTATCAACTCCATGTCGTCTACAGTTCCATACAACGATCCGTCTCAACCTCATCTTCCTATGTCCTCCTATGTCCACAGATTCTGTGGCTTGCTCTTCAGATGAGTCGTCCTTCTCCTTGTAACTAAGTCTCTCTCTCTCTCTCTCTCTCTGTCATCTGCACTTGCTAGCTCCCTGTTCCACATGAGGTCCGGTCCCAGATAATTCTTAAAGGTAAATTTCATGCATTTGTTCATTCATTCATTCTGAGCATTTATATATCGCCCGTTACAGAACCTACTCATCAACCCTCAGATGAAACCCAAAACATCTTACATCTTTCGTGGTCCTTTTGAATTCGTGAAGGCGTGAGATTTGGCTGCGATGGACTTGCAATTCGAAAATGAAACAGATGCATAAATCTGATCTTTAGCAACTGCCTGTCATCAAGGAACAGTCGCCATCTGCGAACAGAGCTCTATGGAATTCTAGTCATCTTACTTATACACAGATGGAAGACGTGTGCCGTGTATTTGACCGAAGTCGCATTTGCTTTCATATAGCGCAGTAATAAATGATGTTGACTTAAATGATTAGACTCAATTCCCAAATGTCATTTAGTTCAAAACATAAAGCCAGTTTCAGCTTCTTGTCCGATTTCTCTCCTTTCTTTGATTTATTGAGACTTTGATTTGGGTTTCATGTTTGTTTTCGAATCTTCCATTCCAACATATATCATCTAAACTAACCTAAAACCTAAACTTCTAAGGCGTCATTATGACAATAACAGTGAGTTTGAAGCCACCAAGATGATCCGAGAATCTAGCTCCAAACAGCATTGCAATAATATGTTGATTTAACAGAATGTTGAGTTGTCAGTATTGACATAAGGCAAGTGGTCAAAATGGCGACCAGCTGCAGTGAGAATTGTTCCTCTTCCTCCTGAGTTGTAAGCGCTTCATGCATTGAATGACTGTTTATCTCCATGTGTTTCGATGCGATTGAAGGGAAACTGCAGAAAAATCTGGTGCAGCAAAAGTTTCTTATTATCGGGTAGAGAGCTGCATCCTTTGCTCAGAGGCGGCGATCTCGTTTGACAGGCGGCGGTGGACACCCAATGAGAGGGATAGGAAATGTGGGGGACACATGTATAACTTATCCCCTCTCTGTAAAAGATGGGGTGGACTTGTCCCCTCGACCCCTTGGGATCGCAGCCTCTGCCTACGCTCTTTCTTTGATGGGCATCGCCATTGTCTTCGTTCTTCGTCTGATAGTCCAACAAAGGAGCTACATCAATAAAGTTTTCATATAAACATTCATGCGCACAACATGGCTTTCTTAGCTGCTTGCAGTTAATTGTTGTGTGTCTTTCTATAATTTTGTCTATGATCTTTTTGATTGACTCCGACGTGTAAAACGTGGATACAAATCGGTTAGGAACATTTTTAAAGAACTGCATTCGTTGCTAAACTACAGACGCGTTTGAAGATGATTTTATATATTTTGCTATTAATTCTTCACAGCGAGTTATGAAGGGCGTCGCTGAGACATTGTTTATAATTGATAATGATATTGACCGCCCGTGGGAACATAACTTGCAAAATGTTCCAACCAGTTCCCATTTGCTGCTCATCATAGCCTACATAACAAGCATTCTGAACACATTTGTAACTCGCGCTTTTTCCGCTTTAGTTCCATTCAGTTTCATCAGAGTTTCAAAGTGAAAGCAAAACGGTTCAAGTATCGTACAACTGTAGGCTATTCGCCACCCTCTTAATTACTGAAGTTCACACATGGACACGTAATTATATAACATCTTCATCTTAATTTTAATCTTCATCTGCATCATCATCTTCTTCTTCGTCCTCTTCGTCACTAACGGAAGGTTGCATGTGATCCACGCAATCTTTACCAACAGTGGCGTCGCTGCCATTGAGGCAATGAGGCGCGTGCGGCGTGCCTCTTCTGCATTTTTTTCATTCAATAAAAACCTGAGCCGCCCACGGCATTGACAGCCTTACCGCAGAGACTGCTGACAGCTTGCTATTTTCATTCTGCGGTGGCAAGACTTTTATGCGTGATATTCGTTGCTCAAACTTGCTTTGGACTACTCTATGTATGATATATTCGGTAACTTCCCGCTTTGAATAAATATATATAGATATATATTGCCACTTTTGCATGATTATAACGGTATCGTCACCAATAAATGATTATTGTTCAAAGGGCTGCAACTCGTTTGATTGGTTGTGTTCCTAAATTTGGCCACATCTCTACGTACATGCGGGACGTCCTTCACTGGCTTCCGGTTGGGCAGCGCATTCAATATACAATCTCCTCTATTGTCTGGCACTGTGTTGTGGGCAATGCGCCTGTCTATCTTAGGGATCTGTTCACCTTAACTTCGGCTTCTTCCGGTCGCCGATCTCTTCGCTCGGCCTCTAGAGGCGACTGTGTTGTTTCACATGCTCATACCGCAACCAGGCAAAATAGAGCTTTCGCAATTGTGGGTCCTTGTGTGTGTGGAACAACCTCCCATCTGACCTGCGCTCTCTCCTGCGCGACCTGTCTGGCTCTTTCTATAAACTTCTCAAGACTTTCCTTTTTGACCGGGCCTGGGTCGGGAGCGCCTCTGAATAGTTATCTTGAAGAGGCGCTGTATAAATTGCATTGATTGATTGATTGATTGAGATACATTAGCCACTCTCCTACTCCATCATATCTAATTTGCCTCCTCTGGCCTCTCCAACCCTAGCGACGCCACAGTTTACCAATTCCAATTACAGCTCAACAGTTCTTAAATTAGAATAATTCATGCAAAGGTGTTCTGTCCTGGTTCGTCGATCAAAGCAATGACAGAGGCAGTGAATCACGTGACACGGAGCAACGTCTACGGGTCACGTAAGGTGCAGTTGATGATTGGCACTTTGGCAGTCGCAGGCCCGCCGAGAGGGGGGCAGGGGGGGCAACTGCCCAGGGGCCCGTCAAGTTTTAGAGGCCCGGCCCGGGCCCGCAATCAACTTTTGAAAATATTATGATCAGCTATAAAAAGTGTATTATTTATGCCTTTTTAAAATATAACTTAACTGAACTTAATTACAATCAGATTAAACTTCAAGCATCTGAATATTGCCGTACTTATTTCCCATTTTATCATTTTTATGTGGTATTATCACTATTATGTATATTGTATAATAATACTACGCTCATGCAATTCCGTCTTAGTACTTTCTTCTGCTGAAATAAACATCAATTTTTGAACACGAGTCACACGACTAGAGAGGCCCACTTCCGTAAGTTCCGTTTGAAGCTTTCGTCTGCTAATATTACCTTACTTACCAATTTTTGAACACGCCCACACTGGGCCACTTCCGTTTGAAATTTCCTTCTGCTAAAAGTGCTAAACTATTATAAAGTAAACAAATATAAAATAATAATAATTTTTTGTAATGATGGAATATAAACACAAATCTGGAGCACAGAAACGAAAAGAAAAAGCTAATACATTGGAAAACGACAAAATCGGCAGTCGTACATTATTTCAATTTGGAATCGCAAAAGAAAAAGACAAATCAGAGCCAGCCGTAAACTTTCCTACCTTGGTTGATTCTAATGAATTAGACTTACATGAACGGTACGGAATTTCCAGTCCGGTCGGGCCAGAACCGACAGAACCGTTCCGATTGGATGAAAATGAAGATAGCGGTAGTATCGTAATTCCAAAAGATGAAAGTGTAAGTATAATAAGTGATGAAAATCCAGAAAAAATAGAAACTGTTGAAAGATTAGGATTTGATGTTGGCACTTTGCCATCCGGGCCAATACCTACACAAACTATAGAAACCGTGATACGAAACGGTCCACCTAGACATCCGGACAATTATCCGGGCGATGGACAAAGAGCATTTCCAAAGTGCATTTTAAAGGTGTCCAGACAAAATGGAGACGTTTGTGAAAGGGATTGGTTAGTTTGGAGTAAAGAAAAAGAATCACTGTTTTGTTTTCCATGCAGATTATTTAGTGAAGTTGCAGTATCCTGCAGATCAATTTTGTCAAGTGATCAAGGATGGTCAAAACAACAAACGTGGCGTAAGTTGTACGATAAAGTACCAGCTCATGAGAAAAGTTACGGTCATAAAAAATGTTACATACAGTGGTGAGATTCAGAAAGAAGATTTCTCCTTGGAAAGAATATAGAGTCTCAGATTGATAAAGAAATTGCTACAAAAGTGAAATACTGGAGAGATTTACTCAAACGAATTTTAGCAGTGGTTTTATATTTGGGTGAAAGAAGACTTGCTTTCAGAGGTTCTTCGAACAAAATTGATGACCATGATAATGGAAATTTTCTTGGAATTATAGAACTGTTAGCTCAGTTTGATCCGCTTCTACAAGAGCATGTTTCTAAAGTTCAAAAATCTCAAAAACTTGGACAACGCCTTCAGGTCCATTATCTCTCAGCAGATTCTCAAAATGACTTTATCGAAGCATGCGGCTCAAAAGTTGTTCAAGAAATTCTGGCAGAAAGAGAAAGATCAAAGTATTTTTCAATTATGGTAGATGATACGCCAGATTGTTCTCATACAGAACAAAGTACTTTTGTTCTGAGATATGTACTATACTGCAATTCAACCTTTATTGTCAAAGAACGTTTTCTTGCATTTGTTGATTATAACAAAAAAATTGGACAGGATATTGCAGATATGATCAAATATGAACTGGAGAAAAACAAAATTCCTTTAGATGATTGTCGAGGTCAGGGATACGACAACGGATCAAATATGGCAGGAAAGTTTAAAGGAGCACAGGCGATCATTGCGCACTCTTATCCTCTAGCAAAATTTTCAAATTGTGGCGCGCATAGTTTAAATTTGTGCGGTATGCATGCTGCCGAATGTTGTAATGACATTATTACTTTTTTGGAACAGTTCAAAAATTGTATAATTTTTTTGCGCACAGTCCTCAACGATGGGAAATTCTACAAACATTAACTGGATGCTCACTGCATAATCTTTCTCAAACTAGATGGTCTGCACGTGTGGAAAGTGTGAAACCTATTGCAAAGCACCTGCCAATTATCAAACAGGCAATTATTAAGTGTAAAGAACTAAATTTGTCATCAGAATGTAAGACTGAATTGCAAGGAATTGAGCATTATATGAAATCATTCAAGTGTGTTTTAATGACTACAATATGGCTCAAAATCTTGGTTGCTAGAGACAATCGAAACAAAGTTATTCAAGCTAGAGAAGCCACACTTGATGTAGAAGTGGAAAACATTGACAGTCTGCTTGGAGAGCTGTAGGATCTACGTGATAAATGGCATGTATTGCTAGCAGAAGCCAAAATAACGGCAGCAGCTATGTCGTCTGACTTGCCATGTGAAACAGAACTTCCAGGAAAACGCCAAAAACGACGAAGACTTTTTTATGATGAAAGTCAAGATATGCCACTGGCAGAAGAGAGTGCACATGAAGTAGATGACGATTTTAAAGTAAACGTTTTCTACAAACTTATTGATAGTGTTATAGCTGGTTTAGCACAACGTTTTCAATTGGCAAGGGATATTAACAATTCTTTCAATTTTCTGTGGTTGTTTCGAGAAATAGGGGCAACTGATCTGGAGAAGAAATGTTCCAATTTCTGCAAAGAATATGACAAAGATGTAAGCAGTGATTAATTGAAGAAGGAAAACATCTTAAATCAATTTATTCAGCTAACATACAAAGTGAAAACCTTCATCCCATAGAACTGCTGAATAAACTTTACCAGTTGAAGTTGGAATCTTTATTCCCAAATATTGTGATTGCCATACGGATTTTCTGTACGATTCATGTCACTGTTGCGGAAGCTGAAAGAACTTTCAGCAAGCTCAAGCAAATTAAAAGGGTTCAGCGATCAGTTATGAAGCAAGACAGATTGAATGGTCTTGCAACTCTTGCAATCGAACATGATCTGGCAAAATTATTGAACTACGATGATATTATTAACGATTTTGCTTCAGCCAAATCGTGAAAAGTTTGTTTTTGAAAACAACTGAATAAAATATTATACCATTAAACCATAAATTTAAAATACATTTTTTTTCAAATAACAACTGAATAAAATCATACCTTGTTTAACTTAACTGAAGTATAAGTACAAAGTACACAATCTGTCAATTTAAAAAAAATTCTCATGAAGCCTAAAGATAGTTTAGAGGCTAAGGCCCCGGAGCCCGTGACAGCCCTGCTTAGGGGTCCGAAATTTCTGTCGGCTGGCCTGGGCAGTCGCAGCCAACGAGGTCGCAGCAGCCAAGCGAGGCTGAGAGTGAAACCTGAATTGCCAGCACAACGTACGTAACGGACCTGATGTACATGTGAGCTTTTACAACCGTGACACGTCATAGGTTGAGAAAACATTGCAGGCATTGTCTCTAGGCGTAGGCATATGCCACTCTTCAACTAGCGTAGATGATGAACCGTACTCACTATTCGGCCAATCACAGGCATTGTAAGTTATATCCGGATGAACAGCAAACAAACACTCGACATTGAGAACAGTTTGCGGATGAACTTTGGCTATATAATCGCACTGAGCTAACCCACGTGCAGAAGCACGTCGGATCGGTGACCTCAGGTACTCAATCATTGAACAAATTTATATAGCCCCAAACTCAATTCAACCCCGGACAAAATGGTAAGTTTTAGGAAACATAGGCTACATGACACAAGAGAAAAGCCATAGATTCCAAATGCTACGCACGGTCTACCGCAGAGAATGCACGGTTTCACATAGCTGTTGTAGGGAAATGGAACCACAAGAACCCACCCATCAGCACAATAATTTATGTCCGTATTTCTATTGCAATATGTACCCACATAGTATGTCGTACTATATTTACCCATTTGACGTGGTTATAATACCATACCATATCTTATACAGCCTAACTTTACCTTACTCTACTTTAATTTTCTCAACCTTACCTTACATTATTCTACTCTACCTTACTTTTCCTTCCCTTAATTACCCTACCCTCCTTACCATACATCCCTTTACATTTCTCTGTCTTCCTTAACCTCGCTCTACTTTACCTTTCTTAACCTTATTCCACTTTACCTTCCCCTACCCTAACCTCCTTTACCATATTTCACTTTAGATTACTTTACTTTCCTGTACCTCACTCTAGTTTTTACTTTGCTTTATAGTACTCTGCTTTATCTTACTTTGCCTTATCCTACTCCTACTGGAAACCGAACTCTGACCTCCCACGGGCTATCCGTTGGACAACCATTTTGATTTGACGCAGCGCTCGTGAATAAGCTGGTGCCCTGCTCTAGGCTTTCAAGTGGCGCTTTAGAAATTTGGAGATTATGATTACTCTAGCTACTTTACTTTGCTTTACTCTACTCTAGTGCGTGCTTTACTTTGTTCTACGTCGGCTTCAATTTATGCTAATTTTTCGACAAATCGCATCTGATTGGTTGACTGTCCCTGCGTTGTGGAGCCCACGCGTGACTCACTTCTTTCAGTAACCTGTAAGGGTGCAGCCAAGCCTTGTATAAGGCCGTCGCGCGTTCACAACGCTGACAATTATCCTGCTCCAGTTTCCTAGTCTCAACGATTTACAAAGGCTACAGGATCTTTTTTGTAGAAGTAGACGCGTACGCTACACTTCTCCCTCTTCTCTAATTCTGAGCGACACCGAAAGAAACCAACGTGGTTAGTATTATTACTAAAATCTGCCAAACTGTGCAATTGTTTAATCTATTAACGAACGCGTATCGAGCGTTGTTTGGTTTTTAAATTGAAAGCAGTCGTTTGTGGCTTTTGAATATCTGTTATTTGATAGGTGTGCAACTCCTCTAATTCGAACATCCGCATTCCTGTATACATCATTTGGTGATAAATGTTTGTTTCTTAGACGGTCAAATGCCCTTTTAGTTTTTAATTGTAGCCATGTTTGTCTCGGTCTGTTTATAGTCGAGAGTGCTTTCAACTTAACTCGATTTAATTGTGAATTTGCAAATGAGTCTATTGTGTAATCAGTTGCACAGTTTGTCAAAGGCTCAGCTTGTAGCGTGTTCAACACCGTCGATGGCCCTGTGAACTGTTGAACTTTAGGATATGGCGCAATGTGGTGTATCATCAAATATAAGTTGTATTTTTAATTAGTTACCCCACCGAATATCCCTTTATCCTCTTCGCCAGTCGATGATTGGACATTATTGGCATTTGTGTTGTCTGACGTAGAACGAATAAAACGCTTTACTTCCTGGTTGTTGTTACTGTAGCTCGAAGATGGCCAGCAAGATGAATTCTCCTCCACCGTATTCAGATTACAATAGCCCGATGTCGGTCCACGATGGTCTCCCGACTTCATCTGGGTTCCCTCCACAGTCTCAGCAACAACAGACGATCATCGTCCAGCAGCAGATGGCTCCAACCTTTGTCTATCAGCCGCATCCTGTCTCAATGACTGGTGCCATTGTTCTGTCATGCTTTGTCTTCTGGTGCTTTGGATGTCTGTTTGGTGCAATAGCCTTCATCCTGGCTAGTAAGTCTATCCTTCTTCATTGATGTTTCCTTGGCATACTGTCACTTAGTACATGTAGGATATGTAGTGCCCTTCGTCTTTGTAGGTATTGCCCTGACTTGAACGCCGCTTTTTATGGAACCCATCTCTTTATTACTCTTTGCTGGAGCCTGGGGGGAACTTACCTCTTAAAGCTTGTTTATTACAACCAATAAATCAATCAGTTAGTTAGCTACTTAGTTTATTAGGACATTCAATCAACTATTGTGCTTTGACACAGCCTCTTCAAGATAATAAACATGTAGATGTCCAAAGAAAGTCAGAAGATTATAATAATGATAACAGTGATAATAATAACAATAATAATAATAAAAATAATAGTATTAGTATTAATAATAATAATACACAATTATAATATATAGTAGCAATAGCATTACTTATTATAATATTACTTATAATATTAATAATAATAAAGTCAGTGATTGAATTGTCAGGGGGTTGGGAGGGTTCAACCCCCTGTAAGCTCATTTTTCAACACTACCGGTATATTGTAAAAAAATCACCATGAAATCAAGCAAACCTTCAGATCAGCTTTCAGTGGCACCTACGGCCACAGAAACCATATGCAATTTAGGCTATTTAGCCCTTATACCGGTTTTAGGTTCGTAATAAGCCAGAAATTCTAGTCGGAATATCTGACATGTGAACATTTTTCAACTCCTTTCTCCCATTCCAATTTGACAATTCAAACCCTGAATAAAGTAATAACCATAATGAAATGAAATAGAATAATGATAAATAGAATAATAGTAGTGATAATAAATATGTTAATGATAATAATAACAATGATAATAGTAGCCTAATGATAATAACTCTTTTTTCTTGACATAAAAGTGATACTGTTTACTCAAATACATTGAGTATCTTTGTCGTTGGCTGTTTTGTTCTAGTCATTGGAAGTGATTCGTCACAAAGAGGCGACATAGGCAGTGCCCTTCGTCTTCGTAATGCTTCCTACGGCGTCTCCGTGGTTGGGATCGTCATTGCAGTCATTCTCATCATTGTCATTGTATCTGTCAACGTGAACCAAGTACACTGCTATTACATCGACGGAGTCAAGCATTGTCAGTAGATGGCGACCATCATCCGTTGGTGGAGCCAGAGCTTCTTACGTGTTACATCTATCTTCTAACCATGTGGTTATCATTCCTCAGCTCCTCATCTTAGGAGGCAATGAAGCCACAGACAGTGAACCAAATCTACAGTTATCTATTCAAGAACATAATTATTAGTTAAGTATATGCTTATAGAAATTATGAGCAGGTGTTGGAATCCCACTTTACAGGTTGGGTATTATGCATATATTTATATATATATATGTATTTATATATACACACAAATATAAATATATGATGTGTATATGCATATATATATATATAGAGAGAGAGAGAGAGAGAGAGAGTAACGAAGAGACAGAAAGAGAAGAGACACATAGAGCTTGATTTGGTATACTATATATCTATATATGTATAATGCATATGTATATAATGTGTATTCTACTGAAAATTGATAACCTGTGTAATTATGTTTTAAAAATGACTCAATATTGATTTATAATTGCAACATAATTTGTGATAATACAGTGTGTTCCGCTCAAAGTGCAAAACAAGCACAGGCTCTCTCGGCTTTGTTATCTTTTATGATGTCGGGATCTCATTTAGGCGGCAGAGTCACAAGTGTTGTACCAACGCAGACACACTTGACGACAGACGGGAGCATGTGTGTTAATTTAAGTGTACGTATGTCCACCAAAGAGGCACAAACGTCGAGAGGAGCAGAAAGATCTGTGTGGCCTATCTCTTCCCTGGACCATAGTGGAGATCACTTAAAGCCCAAAGGAGTTCAGTGAGGGTTTGAGAGTTGTGCATAGCGACCATGGAAATATCAGTTTTGCAAATAATTATTCTCTGCTTTTATTCAGTGTTGGGTTTCAATCTGTTTATATTTCAGTTCCAAGTTTTCGTTAAATTGCTGCAAAATTTCTGTTTCTATAGATAAACATAGATATAATTTATGTTAGCATTGCTGGAGGAGAATAGCACATGGTGCCAAGTAATAACACCAACTTTTTCGTCTTATCATTATTCCAGTAATAGCCATAGGTCATGCACTTCCCTGGAACAGAATTATTACACGTGAATAAAACTTTTATTAAGCGTATTATTAAGGCTGTTGCACATTATCACCTTGGCTGTTTATCTGAAAATATGACAGATGGGGCATTACTGTAACCTTATTTGCTTAGGACGGTCGCAAGAGCACCAGATGCAGTAAGGCTTGTGCTTCATATTATTATCGCCCGTCGTACTGTTTACCGGCAAACGCCCTCTGAACTTTGTTTACATACGACACGCCTTGTGAACCTTGATGCTTATTTACAATAGCACCGGATGCAGTAGGATTTGCGCATGCCAGATGAATAAGTGAAACGTTACAGCATGACACATGCACGTTAGGTAATTCTTATTGTTGATTATGGAGATTTGTGAAGCGCCTATCGCAGTAGATTATTCAGAGGCATTCTCGGCGTTGAAGACCCATAAAAAGGAAGATATTAAGAACAAAGAGACTAAGGTAAATTCGCCGTAAGAGTCAAACTCCGGACTGCGAGAGGAAGGTCATTCTAGAGTAAGGGAGCCACTCTAGAAAAGGCCCGGGGCTGGAATTAAAAAGTTTGCCACCAAGGAGCACATGTACATGATTATCAAGAGGATCAGCAGAGTGAAGAGGGCGAGAGGAACGACCAGAGGAGAGGAAATTGGATTCTCTTACCATGTCGGAGAAATGCAATTAGTACTGGGTACCGCTGGGTTAGTACTCATTTCCTCCGTAGGCAGTTGCTGTGCCATCTCGGATCCCTCGATTCGCCCTATGGATAGATTTGGCTTTCGCAGTGATTTTGCATAATTACCGACCATCGAATTACCCAATACTACATTGAACTGCTTTTGGTAGACCTACTGCCCTTCTTCTAAGGTTACCAAGTGCACACGACCTTTCGACTGAGCAGCGATGGCGCAGAGTGACTCAGAGCGAATGACTTGCTCAAAGACTCTACACTGCAGCTGGCCACACGGGTTTGGCAGAGGATCGAACCCGCACTCTCAGCCTTGCAGGTCGGGCGCTCTACCAATCGACCACCATATGCAATCACGTTGATCACCTAATTGAGTATTATAATGTTTGCGCTATAGAAGTTCTTAGGTTGCACAGATGTATGCTCGAGGCAAGATGTTTTTTAGAAAAATTCTCGCAATTATGACTGATATGACGTAATCTGATTTCTCGTAGTTACGATAATGTCATCCTCCGATACGCCGCTCATTTCGCGAGTTTCGGCTAAGCTGCTTTCGCTAATGGTTTCCCACGCAAAACGACTCGAACTCTTCATTCTAGTGAGCAAAGATGTGTCGTCATGCATTCGATCTTCCTCCTTCCAAAGTTCTTCGATTCGAAATCGTTTGTCGAAAGACTGGACGCGAGGAGCGAAAATCGTAAGTTGAGAAAAAAATTTCTGAATTGCTTGACTATGATTTTTATGATTTTTACTTAATTTGAAACTGTTACATGATAGATGTAAAATTTCATTTAAAGGAAATTGGGTGTAAAACGAAAAACAATAACCAGCGCATATTATTTAGTAGGGCTGTCGAAAAGAAGCAGAAATGTAATATTAGCAGAAACGTAAATCGATGGCTTTCTAAGAGTTTACAAAAACGAGTTAAATAGGTGAAAGATAGATTTGGACTAAAGTCAGATGCACAAAGTAAGACGACCAATGGATTGAGTCTAATTAGGATAAAAGTGTTTTAATTCTTTAAACAAAAATCGATTTATTGTGGATTAAATCGAAATTGCATTTTTTATTTAATTATAGACTTCTCCAAAAAGCTGCAGTTGGCGCCATTTGTTAGATAGGCGTATTATGGGAGTAAAAGGCTTTGTTGATGTGGCTGTCTGGTTTATTCTTCCATAATACCTTTCCACACGGCGATGTGATTGGCTGCAGCACTCATAGACAATCGCCAGAGAATGGCATTATGGGAGTTTCGTTGCAGAAGACCTAATTAAAGACTTAACTGCTCTTTTAAAATCGAAGTTGACGTCCCGCAGAGGCTTGTGGGATTTGAGGAGACGATTGCTGGATAAAATTTAGCCTCTGGATTGCAGTCGACTTCGCATTTCATTCGCCAGATGGCGTTGCTAAAATGAGCCGTGCTAGCAGTTAGCAATCGTCATCGTAATTTCAAATTTCTAAAGCGACCCTCGAAAGCAAAGCGCGGGCGGGCAACAGCTAATTTACGCGCGGGGACAGGATGACTGGACGAGCGCCTTACATGCCATACTATAATTTAAATTCGACTCCTGTAAATTGCTGTAATCATCCGCTCTTACTATGCCCTGCAATTATGCTGCGTGGGCCTACATGTCAGTTTAAATTTGTAAAGAAGAATATTATTAGTGTGTAATATTATTGTTGAATGCTGAGCTGGCTGCAAAATATATGAGATTTTGTTGTGTGATGATACACAGAAATAACTAAACTCTAGTCTAATTGGTGCATTTTGTGTTTTTTCTCAATTATCCCAGAATGCTCTTTGTAGTATGGCGGGGAAGAAGAGGTGTATAAAATGTATAAAATTAGCTGAAAGCTATATTTAAAAAGAGACTGGTAAGTAAGAAAACATGAAGGATTAAGTTTTTTATAAATAAACAGTTCTATTATTTTTAGACATTCGGCGATTGTAAGCCCGGCGATTTGTGCAGAAAGTAGCATACGCTGTCTGCGGGCACCTCTGTATCGGTGAACGAAAGCATGCAGTTTCTGTTAACATTTTTCATAAGTTTCCGTAATTAATTGATCACGCTTAATGTAGCGGCATTTCCTGAAACGTATTCATTGCTAGCTGTTTCTCTTTGTCTCTCTGTATCATATCTAATGTCAGTTCACCTACAAAATACTTGCCAATAATTATGCTCCGCAACAGCAATTTCCATAAATAAATAATTATTTACGTCAGGCTAACAAGGACGGAAATAATACTAATAAAATACGGGTCAATAATTGCAGCTGTAATACCTAATTCACTCATTCATTCATTCATGAAAATTTATATAGTGTCCCTTTAAGATTACTACTCAGAAGAGCTCCCAACTCAAACCCGGCTGAACAGAACGGTCTTAAGGCTAATACTAGGCATATGTATATTTCAAGTGTCTTACTACTGATAGGGGTAATAAATTTCAAATTAATAATTTACACATGTCACATGTTGCAACTTTAAGAACCAATTTGGTTTGTTTGTTTGCAAGCTGTCTTTGCTGAATATGATCTCTGATTCTTTTCTGCTGATGCTCCTTGGTTGTTCAATAGCAGGTACAATTACTTATGAAAAGAATTGAACAATGGAGTTCTTATATTTGAAGTTTTTGGATCAGAGCCAGCATGCTTATTGCACATGAGGGAGCAGGTATTAAGTATAAATTGGTGGTGTATAGGGAGCCAGTGGAGAGTCTTTGATAAAAGACAAGATGTTGTCAAATTCCCGATGCCCCTCTAAGGTGGACTGCAGCATAGAAAATGGCTAGATCATATTTTATTCTGAAATTCGATATCACCCTTCTTCCAATATTTTTTCCTCAGAAGTCCACACGCCTTGACGGTGCAATTGCAGTTGTACTGCAGAGCAATTGTGCGCGAAGGACTTGCTCAAATCCCTACACACACAGTGATGCCTCGGACAAGGGTCGAACCCGCTCACTCGGTGCACAGTGAGCATTTTGGGCCGACCACTAACCACTCGGCCACCATGCCCCATATTTATGGAGGAAAGACCAATGTAGACTGCATTGCTATAATCAGCTTTGTTGCCACCTCTTCATAACAACAAGTCCTCACTTTGTAGTGAGCTGACAGCTGTTTGATGAGCTTACAATTGTTTGCTCTGGTTTAGTTAATTGATATATTGTTAGTTATATTTAGTTCAGTGTTATTTTAAATTATAATCTCTGTACTCATTGTATACATTGTGATCCATTTGTTCTTTTCAGATGCTTATAAAGTGTACTTAATTAATTACTGTATAATTATGAGAGAGAGATTGATGTCAAATATGTATATATTGAACACAATATTGTTTTAGGTTGAGAAACAGAGCTTCTTTAATGTAGTCGAAATTAAAGGCCTTTAGGAATGCCAATTCAAGAACCAACGAAACCAGCTCGGGATGCGATGAAGCCAGTTCGAGTATCGATAAGTCAGAGAACCAGAGAGTACGTAACGGGTGATAATAAAACTGACAAAATTGAGAATTAAGTGAACTTTTTTCAAACGACATCAAGCAACCAACTCAGAGTACAAAGATTTCTACATCAAGGCACAGTAACATAGCCTTGGGTGCCAAGGTATGATATGGTAAGATCCACTAACTTATGACTATAGCTAAAGACTTCTATAGCGCCGCCATAATGACGCACAGGGCATCAACCGACGGCGCGAATATGTCACTTAATTTTTTTATTTATTTTAATTTTATAAAATATAAATATTTAGTTATGAAATGATTGCTCTATTTTTATTTTTATATGAGATTGTAGAACTCTTGATTTTTTTTCAATCAAGTGGAAATCTAAATGGTAGGATCAGTTTGATCGTATTGTGTTGCAGAACTGCGAGGTGTTTGCCTTAATTTAACATATCGGTTTGCTATGTGCATTTGTACGTAAATATTCCATATGAATTTGATGGTAAGGCGCTAATTGAATAAGATATCGATAGTATTGCTGGTTTATTAGTGATAAATTAAAGGGCTTTTTATTTTCTGTTACAGCTGCTTCAGAAATTGAGCCCACTGCATTCGCCAAGGCCCCTCCACAACCTCTGGAGTTAGGTAATTGTCAATTAATTACTTTACAACTAAATTGTATTTGTTATTGTGATTAAGTCAGTTTCATCAGTAGCTTGTTAGTTCTAGGATCCTTTGCTCTAAACTTCAATCGTTAGCACTTTATTTTTGGCTTCCATGTACCATGGAAAGAGCCTGCTGCTTACAAATCCAATAGAAATGCAGAGTATGTGTCACATAAGATTGATTCTGACTGAGAATATGTTGCAGACCATAGTCTATTCAAAAGTCTCCTCTTGCCCTGATTTTGCTTATTCACTTTTGTCAGTCTCTTAGATCTTGAACTCAAAAACTGCAATGCATCCAAAACTCCTTAGCCCAAGTAGTGTTGCGTGTCCCACTTTGAATAATCTCCTCAGCCCTACTCCACCAGCTGCATTGGCTTCCTGTTCAATTCAGAATCAAATTTTAGTTGTCTTGTTTGACCTACAAAGCCCTCAGCACAATTGCACCTTACCTATATTCATGCTCTGCTAGCTCCTTATATTCCTCCTCATTGCTCTCAATCTTCAAGCACGAGTGTATTCCATGTCTCTGCTCCTAAGGCATGGAAATGATTGTTACTCTCTCATCTTAGTTCAAATTCAATTCCTTTATAAAGTTGCCAAAAGTATATTTGGCCCTTGAATATATAACTCAATCTTTATACTCATGGCCTCAGATTCACTCTTCAGTTACAAACTTAATTTTTTATAGTTAAATAATGATTAATTAATATTCATTTGATTAAAATGCTTTATATTACAGGATGATGTGTAATGTCGCATTCAGAAGCAGGCGATTGGTGATTGACGATCATATTTTGTCAGGTGATTTCTATTTTACCAACTTATTGAACTAAGGAAGAAGAGTTTTGTCAAAAGCGTTTGAAGTCGGGTTTTTTCTGGAAAAGCAGAAAAAAATACCTTGCCCTCACTTATACCCATATTCTGTTTGAGTTTGGGTAAATTTAGTTTAAATTGAGTACATGACCAATCAGTTTAAAATTGCACACACTGAAGTGAAGGCCTTGGCAATTTTTCTGCTTGTCGACCATTGCCTTTAGCGTCTGAAGCCACAGAAAGTATTTCTCTGATTTAATCAAAAACTGTTATTGTGCTCTAGCTTAATTTAGTTAAGACAAAATGAAACTCCCTTTTCTCTTTTCCAGAATGTAATGATCAGCTGAGCAACGATGAAAATATTGATGTTTACAAGCAAATAGTTAAAATCGTCTATTTCTAGTATCCCAAATGGGATTATCCCAAATTGGATTATCCCAGATGGGATTTACTGACCTTGCATAGCTTGTTGGGGCCAGTTTCATCTGAATTAACTGCACCAGATATCTAAATAATTTTCTGAAACTTTTATATCAGATGTAAGGTAATTTTGTTGGCCTGAAAATATATATTGAACAACAATACATCATTTTTTTAACGAGCAATAGTAAAAAATTCTTTTGTGTAGTCTGGATCTTGCTTCATCATTCTCTCTCCTCAAAACCTTTTTCTACTCATTCGATTTTTGCACTAAGAGCACTCTTGAATGGCCATTGTTGTAAGCATTGCAAATATAGATTACTATGTAAATTAGTAAGACAATGCAATAATTCAGTAGCCAAGTAACAGTGGGCAGCAGCTGCCACAAGGAAATACAGACACCCGCAAGAGAAGCAAATGCTGCGTTTGGAAGACTTGCTAAGATCTTGAAGTAGATAATAGAAAACATCATTAGGAAGAGAAGTTTGAAGTGGGTGGGGCGTTTGTCACATGAATGAAGGTAGAGGAGTTGAGGAAGGGATGTCTTGTTAGCTTTAAGGGAAGAGGAAGCACTGGTTAGAAACCTTCAGAGGTGATTTCTTAAGCCTGGACATGATGTTGTGGGACAGCAAATGCATTGCCCTTATATGTGCTGATTTGTCACATGAACTGGTAAAAATAGCAAATGCGTCATTTTGTGTTGCAGAGCATTTGGTGGGTTGTCTGATTGTTACAGAGGAGGTGATGAGGCATTTCGCTTTCCAGTTTGTTTACTTGATGGCCTTTCCCTCTTCTTAAGAATCCTTAGCCCAACTGAGTGACTTTTTTGTCTAGAAATAGTGCTACATAAGTGATGGGATTTCTAAGTATTAGGAATTCAGTTGTGAAACAATTATCATCTTCTCATCTTGAGTTTCAGCAGACGTGCAATGGTCATCTTTGTTGTAAAAGGCTGTAGTTCCAATATTGCAATGCAGTAGTGGAGTATGATGCACAACAAAACCTTTCAGCATATTTGAGGACCCATTTTTAAAGCTGTTAATGTACTCTGTAACCAATCTCTAATTTACTGAGTATACATATGATATTACTTTCCATATATAGGATTCAAAAGTCGAAAAAGGGCATTCAGGTGTTTCAGAAACCAAAATGTAATACACAGCTTTCAATTCAATATTCGTTTAATGAGGACAGACACCAAGTTGTCAAAACCGTAACTTAGTTTGCGACTACATACGATCTAGTACAACTATATAATGCATAATTATTTATATATTGATCCAGACACCGGCTGTATGGTAAACTGCTGTGTAAAAGGTAGAATTAGAGTTTGCTGCACACATCACTCTACCAGAGAGGTTCTTCTTTGGTTAGAATTTCTGGGATAACATCCAGAACATCTGAAGAGAGATTCTTAATCTATTTTAAAATGCTTACCAAAGCTTTAAACACTATTCGTAATGCTTTCAATGAGATCATCTTTTCAATTCTTTAATTTGCCACAGATAGTCATCACTAAAGTCGAAATAAAACAAACTTTTGTAACTATTGCACGGTTTAATAACTAACTTTGTACAAAAGCTCAGTTTGTAAACGACAGCATTTATACAATTTTTCCTTTACTAATGGCGCTTCCTCGCCTGTTGACTTTATTTAGCTTACGATCATCTCCAAGTGGGTTGACTATAGATTCTAGGATGATTGGTCATAAGATGATTGGTCATAGGGACGATTGGTCATAGGGAATATAGGTCATAGGGACGATAGGTCATAGCAATTATAGGTTGTAGGGACGATTCAACCCACATAGAGTTAAATTAGAGTGTATAAAGTTTATAGAGTTTATAAACGCACATATTTAGGTGTGGGGCTTCTGCAGCTGAAACTTTGTCCACGCAAAGGTCGAAAAAATTGCTTATGCGGCTAAAGGGCGGCTTTGTAATTTTGACGAAATATTTGCTTCTGTAGCCGAAACTTTGGCCCCAAGTGTTGAATTATTACAATAAAACACAAATAATTGTAATATACACAAAAGGTTAAAACAAATCTTTAAATAATTTACATCAGCTACAATAAAGTTTTAATTGTTGTCTAGGTAGACATCTACGAAACGTGTATTTATCACCCGCCCTATAGGCTTCAGTTAGACATTGACGTTATTCGGAGTTAATTTCCCTATGAGATTGGAATAATAGCTGTGAGTTTATTAGCAGTGAACCAATCAGATATTTTTTCCAATTTGATGTTGAGGATGTCGAGTAAGGTTTGAATCAAGTGGTGGGAATGAAATAAGTTGGTTTCATCGGCAAATAATATAGGGAAGAGAATTGAAGATACTTTGTCCAAGTCGCTAATATAAATTAGAAACAGTAGGGAACTCAGGTTAGAGCCTTAGGCAAGACCATATCTGATAGATAGCGAATTGGAAGTAGAACCTTTGCATACTACCCAGTGTGTCCTATCAACAGGTAACTTCCAAACCATTTTAGTTGAACTCCTCGAACTCCATAGTTATATAACTTTTTTAAGCAAGGCGGCATGAACAACAGGAGAGGTCCATGAGTAATCATTGCTATCAATAACTGTACTTATCAGTTTCGCCACTTCCATTAGAGCTATAGCAATCGAATGGTTGAGTTGGACATTGTACACAGTACGGTGAAAATTAATTCATAGCGTCCCAGAGACACCATTAATAGCTGTTAGTACCTTAACATGTCATTAGTGTTCATTGTTTAACTACATAAATAGTAATACAGTTAATTACATCAATGATACATGAAATGGCGTATCTCATGCAAATGTAACAATAGCTGCATGAAAATTTTCATCAAGTAATGTTCAAAATTTAACAAATTGGGTATGTCCATTCTGTGTATATTTATCTTGTGTTTAAATTTAAAGGAATTTTTTGCAAGTTTACAAGTCTTGCAATTTTGTCATAAGGTTCGTATTCTCTTACAGATTTGTATGGAAATATATTTAAATAATGAATGTATTTCGTAACATTTGTTTATCAATTGTGCTGACTGATAAAGTAAACAGCAGCTTTACTTTAATTCTGAATTTTTACGTTAAATTCTAATACAGTTCTATTAATACTGTTATATATGCATATTATATGTTTAGCATAGGGCTCGTAAATGATTTGTATATGTTTGTACAAACCGGCGTAGGAGGTATTAGAAGCAGTGATATTGGTGTCGTCTGCAAACAATATGAAGTGCAGTAGTTTGGAGTCGTATTAAAGGTGAATCATTGATAAATATGAATGAAAGTCGCTGATGTGAAAGATTTCGACATTCGACTAAGATATTAAGCTGGCGTAGGAGGTATTAGAAGCAGTGATATTGGTGTCATCTGCAAACAATAGGAAGTGCAGTAGTTTGGAGTTGTAAGGTGAATCATTGATAAATATTAAGGAAAGAAGAGGGCCTGAAATTGAACCCTGGTGTACTCCATGCTTAATGCAAATTTTCTGATACCCAAGAAACACTTCTTCAACAGAAGTTAATTCAGTGGCATATTATATAATCTCTATTGCCTATTTCATTATTACACGAAGGTTTAATGTTGCATATGACATCAATGACCTTTGATGACAATTGTCATGATTGATGACAATTAAAATCCTGTACTGTTGGGTAAAAATCAATTCATAGCGTCCGAATGACACCAATGAAAACTGTCATAATTCTTAAAATGTCGTAGGTTTTCATTGCTTAATGACATAGATCATAATAGAATTAACAACTTAAAGAATATACTTACTTAGTTACTTCTGTGTTCAATTCAAAATGTTCTCAGATGATTCGTTAATCTTATTGTTTCTGGTGACTCATTGTTGCCAACACACGCGTTGTATTTGTTGCTTGTATTCATGTGGAGGTTAATTGCTTTTTGGTTGTTGCTGTCATGTCATTCACATTTGCTGTCTGCTGACTTTCAAGACGGGAAGGAAATTTGGGGTGTAGCGGCTTAACAGTGATATTTAGGAGTAGTGCTAAAATTAATCATATACTGTTTTGTTATGTTCAACCGATTCCCCTCACCCTCCGGGTGATCTTAAAGACACTATCTAATGTTCTGCTATGTTCCATCTCTTCTCTTTCCCTTAGCGTGGGCTTCGGGTTTAGGAGCAAGGCTGCATTTCAGGCATTATATTGTAAGTGATTATCTTCCACCATTTTCTTATGAACGTTTGCTTTGGCTGCACTCATCAATATTCTCAGTAGTGCCCCGACATTTCACCGGATTTCAGAGTGGTTTGTTTAACTCCTTGGAACATCGATTTATGTCATGTGCTTCACAGAACTTGTGCCATTCAGAGCAATAGAAAACAGACCTACCCTAATCTAAGATCAAAGTAAGGCATTACCCCATTATGGCATCAGCGCAGTTTCCTTGTTGTTATAAATACCATGTTGAGTCTTAACTGTGTCCTAGTTCTTGTTACCTGATACGATATCTATGCTCCATTTATTTTGTGTTTTTCACTATACATTGTCAGTACAAAACCACTTTTCTATGCTCATTGTATGATCTCAGATCAGTTAGTAGGCTAACCAGGACGAACTGAATGAATGGCTGCTGGACAAATTTGAGCTCTTACATTCCTCATCTGTAATAGGTTAATACCAGTAGGCCTATGCGAAAAAGTGTTTAAATGTTTGTTGCTCTTAAAAATGTATGATATCCATGCTCAATAACTGAACATTGTGAACAATATTTTACCTGAATGATTGCTTGCAAAACATGCTCACACTTAGTGTGTATTTGAATTGAATAGTTCATTGTAGTTGAATATGTTAAATAAATTATTTGATAAAAATTTGAATTTTTTTTGTCCATGCCATGGATGAGTGATTACATGGTCGTTTATTCTGTTAAAACTCTGCCTGGCATTGTTATTAACTTATTATCACAAATTAATAATAAATATTTCTTTAATCTTTTCTCTGGTGTATGATTTGTTGTCTGCAAATCCATCTGTTGTATAATATATTCGTTTATTTGATCGTCCAGCCGATGAAAACTGGTAGTTTAGATGGCGCCTTAGTAATTAGACGATTGGTCGATATGGAGCAGAATCATTGTTTAGACAAGATTGCTGATTGATTCTGGGCGAAACCCAATAAAAGAGTCGTAGAAGGCATGGAAGAAACCTATGGAGGAAATGAGTCCAGATTAGTTTTTAGCTTCATTTAAGAGATTTTCTTAAGGTCAGAACAGACTGCAGAATGAAAGAAAGTTCAGAGTCTGTGGTCAACAATTGAAAAGCGGTCATTGTCCAATGAATAGGCCTTCTCTTTTGTCCAGTTTTGGCTTGTATAGAGCTTTCGAATATCTATACTGAAGAGATTCTGTATTGTTAACACCATGCAGCGCCTTTTTGTATAAGCCACACACATATGAGGCAATAATATTCCTGATGTTGAACCTATAACGTTATTTCTATCAGATCTCGACGCTCATCTTCTCTCCTTTATTTTTAATTTAAATCAATCGACCAGTCATTCGCGGGTTAACTATTCTACGTTACAGAGGCGGAAGTGGGTTATCCAGGAAAGGCAACTTCCGGCCAGTGTATAGGGAAGCGACGATGGTGATGATGATGTTCCGTCGTTTGTGTGGAATGTTTGATGGATTCGTCTGGTGGTCAATTATTTCTTGTTTTTATTGGCGATCATCAACAGTCAACGATGGCCTCAGGAAATGCTGACAAGATGGCCGTCGTTCGTTGCTACACAGTACAAGGACGAACGCTCTTCCGATGTCTAGATCAATGTCCCTACGTCTGTATTTGTGAAAGAGCCTCTGTCTGTGTCTCAGCCTCTGTCTGTGTCTCTGCCTCTGTCTGTGTCTCTGCCTCTGTCTGTCTCTGTTTCTGTCCGTGTGCATCTAGATCTACCTTTGTGTGCCTCTATCTCTGCTTCGGCAACCAATTCTGTCTCTGACTCTCTGTCACTCTGTCTGTTTACCTATTCTGCCTGTATATCTGTCTGTCTGTCTGCCTGTCTGTATGTCCGTCCTTTCGTCTGCCTGTCTGTCCTCGTTGCGCATTGTACACTAATTTTCCCGAGACCTGTTTATCGATCATCATTTCGTCCCATGCTGTGTCCTTTTCCGAATACAAACATGACCAAACACGTCCTACACAAATCCTCCTCCCATCTCCTCATATCTCTCCTCTTCCTCAATTTCCTCCTCCACTCCCTCCACCTCTTCATTCTCATATATCCTTCCTATCACATTTCCAGTCCCTCTCTTCCTTTTCCTTCGCATATCGCTCAACGTAATATATCTCCGCTTCATGATCCACTCAGTGTACACACATCTTGTCCGTTCGTCCTTCCATTTGTCCATCTGTTTGTCCTTCCGTTCGTCCTTCCGTTCGTTCGTCCTTCCATTCCTCCTTCCGTCATCCGTTGACATATCCGGTCGCTGTACATTAACCAGATGATTGTGAGGCAGCGCATGCTTCAAGGTGTAGCCAACGAAAGCTCATCCATTATAGAAACTGACGGCAACAGCGAGCGGAGGGAGCGCGGCCGTTCTCGTCTGATGGACCGCCGTCGTAAATTGCCCCCCCCCCCCCCTGCACACCGTCATCACCGTCATGGCGTCTCGAACTCCGTGCAAACAAGTTTCTCACAACCAGACACGCACACACACACACACACACTCTCAAACCCCCGCAGAAGGCACTTGCAACGTACAATGCAGTGGGACGAAAGACCCAATGACTGTCATCGATACCTTGAGAAATAATACAGTAAAATGTCCGAAATTGTAAGAATAATTAAGATTATATCCGATTCCTTCTGTTCCTCTGATTCCTCCTTTTCTCTTTCCTTCTCCTTGGAAGACACCTTTCCCAGGAAGAGTAAGCAGCAGAAGAAGAGAAAGAGACAAAGATTAAGTCACCACTAAGGAGGAACATTCCGAAGAAGAGAAGGAGAACGAAGGCAGTTTACGCTTATGCGGACGATCAACATGATGTTGAAGCATTTGCAACAGAGGGAGAGCTAAAGATAGAGGCATACATATAGACACAGAGAAAGGGAGAGAGACAGACAGACAGAGGAGAGAGACACATAGAGAGAGGGGGAGAGACAGGCGGAGAAAGAGAGATGGAGAGTGAGACATACACAGAGAGGGAAAGAGACAGACACAAAGAATGAGAGGAACAGAGGAGAAGGCTGCTAAGACAGAACAACGATGATTCTGGCTCACATCCTCACAGACCGAACTCAGAGCTCTGGCGACACGATTCCATTCAGCATCCACCGCCAGTGACATCACCACCAACCGCCGCATTATCAGCAGCATTATCAGCAGCATCCTTCTCCTCTTCCTCATCATCAACATCAGCAGCATAAGTATCATCATCGTCAGCCTCTTCCTTCTCTTCCTGCTCCTCCTCCTGCTCCTCCTTGTCCTCCTCCTCTTCCTCCTCCCCTCCTCCTCCTCATCTGTGACCATGAATGCCAGTGGCATCTGGTCTCCTTGCAATTGATCCGCTTGACTAATGACCGCAGTCGCCAAGTACGTCTCGTGCGGGTCTTCAGAGGATCGTACGTCTCCTCAGTCTGTGTCTTTGGTCTGCTTATTGTGTCTGTCTTAAGTCTGTCTTGTGTCTGTCTTGGGTCTGTCTTGTGTCTGTCTTGTGTCTGTCTCTTTCTAAGGCTGAACCGACGTCCCTTCGTCCCTACATCCATCGACTCACTTACGCTCCGTCAAGACTGGAGGGGGTTTGAGCCATTGTCCACTGACGTAAGAACCCCTCCCTCCCTCTGTCGTTTGGAATCGATATCTTGCGCTGCAGTTCCTTCATCCATTTATCTAGAGCTACGTCTCTTGAGCATCTCTACGAGGCCACTTGTTGCTCGGCTACATCTGGCCATATCTGTAGGACCTTGCCTCATACTTCGTCAATGGATGTTTGAGTTCGTCTGTGTTCGCCTGTTTGTGTGTGTGCGTGTATGCCACATTGTGTGTACAGTAAAATTATGATGATGTGTCGCGTAACATTTAACTATCGCTGCATTCAGACTCAGCTGTCGTGGGAATTCATTCATTCACCCCATTCATTCATTCATTCTGAGCATTAAAACATAGCGTCGACCCCTTCAAGAAACATACTGAAAAGGGCATCCAGCCAGCAACGACTATTACGACAAGAAAAGGAAGGGGAGGGAGGAGGAAGACTTATTATGAGCCTGCAACTCAACGGTTTTTATTGGGTGAGTTATGCGGAGGTTGTAAAAACTCCACAGACTAAGATTCAGGTTCTTCGTCCATTCGGATCGATTCAGAACGGATCGAAAGGTGATCTCTGGATCAATGGAAAGAATGCCATTGGAGTCTATTTGTTTCTGGTCTGACCAGGTTGAGTCCAGTGTAAATCAATTTGACTCTAACTATTTTCATATCTAATCCAATTAATTGTAGCCAAATAAAATACAATCTGATCTTGTCTATTAAGGATATGTTTCAATCGAAGCTCTTCCAGTACAATGAAATTCTATCTAACCTGATAATAAGTAGAAATAATATTATTAATAGTGATAGTAAGAGTAATAAAAATAACAATGGTAATAGTGATGATGGTGATGATGATGATGATGATAATAATAATAATAATAACAATAAAAATGATAATAAAATAATAATAAATAATAATAAAATAATGATGATGATAATAATAATTATTATAATAATAATAATAGTGATTGTAAGAAGAGTGAAAATGGCAACAGCTATATTAATACTAATAGTAATTGTAGTACTAATAGTAATTGTATTACTAATAGTAATTGTAATACTGTTAGTAGCAGTAATAATAAGAATAATAAATGTGTAAGAATCCCACGAGAGAAACAAAGCAGATTGTTATTGCAAATTGCAAAACTATTGGTATCTGCTGTTCAAAACGCTTCTTCATTACTTGACAGCCATTCGAAGATTCTGCGTCAAAAGAGAGAGACATTTATATCAGACCGAACGCTAAACATGTTCTGCTATTTTCGTAATCAGTCAACCGATAGATATCGAATTGCATTCTTTTAGACATGTAGCCAATGTAATTATCTGTCACAAGTGTACTGTACATTCACTGACAGATCTGTTATACTTCTAATTAAGAATATTATTTTGTTTTGCGCAGCATTCAGCGCAGCAGGCTATCATAATTAGGCCTATTATGCGGCTCCAGGATCACACGGTAAGCTCTATCTGTTTTTCAATGCTTTTGATAGGTTTTGTCTCCGTATTGGCTCATGGAACAGCTTTTGGCTCAATAAAAATCCATTCGGCTCCGAACATACCACGTGGTTCACTCAGTCAAAACCATTGACTCATTGAATACCTCTTGCCTCAAACAGGGGCGGCGATCCCGGGGGATCGAGGGAACAAGCCCCCACCTTTTACAAGGAGGCAACATGTTACGCGCTTGTCCCTCACATTTCTTACCCCTATCGTTGGGTACCACCACCTTTCAACCGAGATCGCCACCTCTGACCTCAAAGAATGCTTCAGGCGAAGTGAATAACTATCGATGAAATTAATTTGAATGGCTTTAATATATTCCCAGTTGACTCATAGAACATATGTAAACTTCCTCCTCTTCCTCTTCTTCTTCCTCTTCTTCTTCTTCCTTTTTTCTTCTTCTTTCTCTTCTTCTTTTCTTCTTCTTTCTCCTCCTCCTCCTCTTCCTCTTCTTCTTCCTCTTCTTCTTTCTCCTCCTCCTCCTCTTCCTCTTCTTCTTCCTCTTCTTCTTTCTCCTCCTTCTCCTCTTTCTCTTCCTCTTCCTCTTCTTCTTTCTCCTCCTTCTCCTCTTTCTCTTCCTCTTCCTCTTCTTCTTCTTCTTCCTCTTCTTCTTTCTCTTCTTTTCTTCTTCTTTCTCCTCCTCCTCTTCCTCTTCCTCTTCTTCTTCTTCTTCTTCCTCCTCCTCCTCTTCCTCTTCTTCTTCTCCCTTTTCTTCTTCTTCTTTCTCTTCTTCTTCTTTCTCTTCTTCTTCTTTCTCTTCTTCTTCTTCTTTCTCCTCCTCCTCCTCTTCCTCTTCTTCTTCTTTCTCTTCTTCTTCTTTCTCCTCCTCTTCCTCTTTTTCTTCTTCCTCTTCTGTTTCCTTTTCTTCTTCTTCTTTCTCTTCTTCTTCTTTCTCCTCCTCCTCCTCTTCCTCTTCTTCTCCCTTTTCTTCTTCTTCTTTCTCTTCTTCTTCTTCTTTCTCCTCCTCCTCTTTCTCTTCCTCTTCCTCTTCCTCTTTTTCTTCTTCCTCTTCTTCCTTTTCTTCTTCTTCTTTCTCTTTTTCTTCTTTCTCCTCCTCCTCCTCCTCTTCCTCTTCTCCTTCTTCTTCTTCTTCTCCTTTTTCTTCTTCTTCTTTCTCTTCTTCTTCTTTCTCTTCTTCTTCTTTCTCTTCTTCTTCTTTCTCCTCCTCTTCCTCTTCCTCTTCTTCTTCATCTTTCTCTTCTTCTTCTTAATCCTACTCCTCCTCCTCTTATTCTTTTTCTCTTCTTCTTCTTCTTCTGGGACAGATACAAATAGACTTAATTCCTGATCGAATCATATTTGTCCCAATCTTTTCTGAATGAAGTGAATCCGTCGTCCTCAGACGGTTTCAACCTCAGTTCTCTCAATGGATCTCTTCTTCCATTCTTACATTTTCTGTAACCATCGAAATACCATTCGCACATTTGTAAACCGCAATTTATATGTCTCACAATTCCGCTCCATGGGTGAATGGTTGGTGTGAATGGGTGAATGGGTGATTGTGTGAAAGGATGAATGAGTAAATTGGGCGAATGTGCAATGAGGTCTTAGAAATCGTGTGGTCCTTGGAGGGAGGGCAGCAATTGAGGAGTCCAGTGTTGACTGATACATCGTTCTCTTGATCCGTTAAGTGTTGCTATTTATGCATCAGAATCATCCAATCCATCTTCCTCGTCCACCTGTCAACTGCCATCCGTTTTTCGTCAGCCGCCATAATTGCCTCACTCTACCCACCGACCACCACCCACCCACCACCCATCACTAACCCACCACCCATCACTAACCCACCACCCATCACTAACCCACCCATCCTTCCCCAAACCACCCGCCGGTTCTCCCCATCTCATTCGGACTCGGACGCCGGCGTGTTCGTCCATCCGACACGTCGTCTTGTTGACTGCATGGCAGCCGACGGAGGCAGAAACCACGGACGGAAGAAGGGAGAAGGGAAAGGAAGAAGGGTCGTTTATCGGCGGTCGAGCGCTGAGCCTGCAGCCGGTCGCTGCCGCTGACGCCGCATTGATCCGTTGAACACCAGATCTGGGCCACGGCCACCGCTGCAGCCACCACCGCCACTGCTGGCTGCTGATTGTGCGAGGAGAGAGCGAGAGAGACTGAAAGAGAGAGGGCTGGACAAGGAAAGGGAGAGATAGAGAGTCTGCTGCGGCGGTCCCCTTGCTGCAGCCGCCGCCACAGCCCTCGACCCGTCAGACGTTGAACACGAAGGCGATGGGGGCTGAGATCGGAAGACACGGCCGTGGCTGCCGCTGGCCTCACCGTCGATGCTTCGGAGGCTGTCGTTGAGGCAGCTACGCCATCAGCTGAGGTCGGCCTAGGATCATGACAGCAGCAGCAGCAACCAGGAACAAGAAGAAAAAGAAGTCAGAAGTAGCAGCAGAGATATTCATCATCAACATGATTAGAGTTGGAATTAACAGACAAACTATCAACATCGAAAGAAGACAACCTCCTCCTCCTCCTCCTCATCCGACTGCCTCCTCTTCCTACTCCTCTTCCTCGTTGTCGTCATCCTCGTCGTCTGCCTTCGGCTCTCCTTCATCTTAACGAAGATAAAGAAGAGAAGCACAACTACGCGTAAGAATAGACAATCATGGACGCACAATGACACGCAGACGGACTAAACGAAACATATGCACGCATACATGCACGCAAACCCCACCCACCACTTCACCTTCACCCATGCAATCGTTCGAATGAGCTGACACGTGTATACTCAAATAAATACAAACACGTCACATGCACATTGCATTCATTAGAATATGCAGACACACAAGGCTATACAACTATACGGTCCGTACATTACACATGTATACATGTATACATGTAGGCCTAGCGCGTAGAGGGATTCATTTGTGCATTTCGTGGTAGACGGTTTTTCTTTGTTTTCATTGCTCAACGGATCTTGGACTAATGGTCGCTTGATACGGACAGAAGCCCTCGTCTACTGCCACTGCTAGGGAGTGACCCTTCCCCTCCGTGAGTAGGTGGAGGGTGAGAGGAGAGGGTGTTGGTAAGAAGAGCACCCACTGCCGCTTCAGTCAGTTGCCTCGATGCATACATAGAGGAGGAGGAGCTGCTGCTGGGCTTAGAGCGTTATCGTCGGTTATTCGACGGTCATAATTCGTCGTGGCAGGGAGGCTGCTCGCTGACCACCGTCGTTCGTACAGGCGGCGCCACTGTCACTGTCCCAGAATCCCTCAGTGGCAGAGACAGAGCGACGAACGAACGGATAGAAACAGGCAGGCAGACGCACAGAAACGAAGACGAGGACGACTGGAGGTAAAACAATAGTGGACGGGGCTAGTGGTACTGCGGCTGCCGGGACGATGTTATCCATTGGTGCCATTAACACGCGAGGTTGATGAGCAGGAGGAGGAAGAGAAGAAACACGATCAAGTGGATGGAGGGAGGGAAGGAGGGATTGATGAAAGAGATGGATATATGGATTGAAGGATGGATGAATGAATTGATGGATGGGTGATTTGATGGATGGATGGATTGATATATGGAGAGATATTTGAGGATATGTGGATGAAATGTATGAAAGCATCGAGTGTTGGATGCGAGGGTGGCTGGCTAGATAGACGGACTGTGGGGTGGGTGGGTGGGAGAGAGTTAATGGATGTTCAGATGGATATGTTGATCGGATGTGACTGATGGGAGAATGTATGGATGGATTTACTAGATGGATCAATGGCTACACATACAAGGCAAATGATGAGAGTGAGATGTGTCTGGAGTGGGCGACTGTTCTCCGTTCTATTGGGAGTCATTGTTGGCTTCTGCTGCTTCTGGTCTGGTTTTGGCAGAAAGTGCCACAGGTGGGGAGTGACTGCTCGTTCAATCAATTTTAAGGATCTGTTTTTGTCTTAGTTTCCGCTTATTTGCTATGAATCTCGAAGGACTCTTAGTTCAGACGAGTGACGAACCATCTTTCGATATCTGTTGGATTTTCACTCTTCTGCTGTTGTCATAATCGCAAATTCATATAGCGCCACTTAAAGTGCCCCACCAAAACTTGACATAGCAAAGCCAATTGAGTAGAATGGGTTTGAAGCGTTTGGGTTAGGACAGAGAGATGTTGAGCAGTTTTGCCGAAAGTGGAACGTACACAGCAAGAGTTTTCCGTGAATGTTGGATGGGGTAAATAGATACCTTGCCCTGCAGAGGTCTATGGAACTCAGGATGAAGGATGGATGAGACCTGGGAGCGCTTGTTGCTAGGGTCAGATGGCGCACAGACTAAACGACGACAACCAGTACTGACGTTCAGAGTGAACGGTCGATTGATCTTCTGCTAATGATTCTCATTTTGATGGATTTTTAGAGAGAAAGATCACCTTGTGGCTGGTGATGCTCTGAGGCTGACAATGGACAAGACAGCGAAGTCCGACGTCAATCACATCGCAGTCTCTGGCTCCGCGGGCAGCCAAGACCTCGTCCAAGTTCCCTTTGTCAAGGACACTCAGTCCTTTGACGGTCGACAGGCCCAGCGACTCCGAGACATCGAGAAACACCTCGAGGCAGAAATGAAGCGGAAACGAAAGGACTGGGAGCGCGAGGTTCAGAGGATGAGGGAGGAGTTCCTCGTTCTACATCCGACAGACGTTGATCATAGTTCGGATGGAACTCAGAACGATCCCTTCGTTGCTAAGCGACGAGGGAGCACGGATATTTTGGACGTGAAGAAGATGAAGACGTTGATCGTTGATTCACCGGAAACTGGAAGGAAGTTCAAGGTGAGATTCAACGTCGCTGGATTCGATGCTCGATCGATCCAGGTGACAACAGATGGGAATCGGATCGTCGTTCGGGCCACGAAGACTGAACTAGACAGTGAAGCAGGTTCGATGGTTCGAAGGTCATACGAACGGAAGATCCTTAAGCCAAAGGACGCTGACCACACAAAGTTCAAGTCCTACCTGACGTCCGATTCCATTCTTATTGTCGAGGTTCCTCTTCCGCCGAGCAACCACGACCTGCGCCGCACCATCCACAGTCCGTCTCATACCCATCACCCCGGACCCACTCACGGGTCGCCCAGCAGGTCTTGTTCCCCTTCCAACAGCGTGGGACCGGAGGGTGGAACGCCGTCCAAAGAAAAGTACGGGGTACCGATCTTTCGGGAGGAGAACGGGGTGAGACGTATGCACCTAGTCATTGAAATGGGAATCGGGTTCTCGCCTCAGGATATCATCGTCCAGGTGATCAAGGACAATAAGATCCTCGTAAAGGCAAAACACGAGGAGAAGACGACGGAGAGACTGTCGAAGAACAAGTACTGCAAGGAGTACGAACTGGGCGAAAAGATCGACACCTATTCTCTAACGGCGTCACTCGAACCAGATGGAAAGCTCATCGTCGGCGCTTCTGTCAAGATCCACGGGAAAAAGAAGGAGGCAGCTGCGGCGGCGGCGGCGGCGGCTGAAGAGGCTTCCGCTTCCGGTGCGGAGGAGGTGGGAGGAGGAGGGTCGAAACACGCCTCACCTCAGCACGTCGTAGTTGCGAAAGCCAGTGACGGTAAGGGGGCTGCGGCGTGAGCCCCTAAAAGGGAGCAATCCCACGAGGAGGTAGGGATATGGTAGGCCTTAGGGCTGGATGGTGGCATAAGTGGGTGCGGCAAGAATGTGGGGGTCGGGAGTTAAGACGCAGGTTCTATGGGTAAGGGGTGGATCAGAAGTTCGAGTCCGTAGGGACTTTAGAGGGGCAAATCTGCTATCAGAGAAGGGAGATAGCGAGAGATGGTGATTAGTAAGATCCCGGATATTCTGGTATTACATGATTACTGTTTGACTGGATCTCAGTGGGTGAAAGCCCAAAAGGGTGTTGAACCAATCGATGCACAAATGGGGCGAACAAAGCAAGAGGAGGAACTAGCCCCGCACCGGAAGGGCCTCAAGGCCTCACAGACAATGATGGTGATGATGACGACAGTTGAGTCTTTTTCTATTTCCGGTCTGCTATGCACGTGACTGTGATTCGTTTTTCCAGTTCTTTCTTCTTCTGCTTCTTCTTCTACTTCTTCATATTCACTGTTGTCATGTTTGGCTTTTCAAGTTCTTCCGTTGCTTAGAAATATGCAGACTGCAAGTGATATAAATAGACGGTCAGTGAGATATGCAGACAGACAGACAGACAGACAGACAGACAGACAGACAGACAGACAGTGAAAAGGAGCAGGATCTGTTTATCGTCTTTCTAGAATGTTTGCTTCGCTGTCTCACACACACTATACGATGATGTGTGAGTTCAATACTGAAACATTGTCGCATTTCCACTGTATTCATCCACCCGCTGCTGTTGAGCTCCCCATTCATCTCTCCCTCCCTCCACTAATCCATCCACCCACCAACCCACCCACCCATCCATCCGTCCGTCCGTCCGTCCTTCCCTCCTTCAATTCCTCCCTCCCTCCACTAATTCATCCACCCATCCATCCTTCCCTCCTTCAATTCCTCCCTCCCTCCACTAATTCATCCACCCATCCATCCTTCCCTCCTTCAATTCCTTCCTCCCTCCATCCATCCTTTCATTGCGTCCTCCATCCATCCATCCATCCCTACTTCTATTGTTTCCTCCATCCGTCCATCCATCATCACTCCCAGTCTAAGCTATAGAATTGTACTCTGCCCCAGACGCTGCTTACATGATTTATTTCGTATTGACCATGACACAGAAAGATGAGGCGCATTGAATGATCAACTTACTAACGGATTGATTGGCTCATTGACTGATTGAATAATTGGCTCATTGATTGATTGTGATTGATTGGCTCATTGACGGATTGATTGGTTCATTGATTGATTGGCTCATTGACCGACTAATTGATTGGCTCATTGACGGATTGATTGGCTCATTGACCGATTGATTGGCTCATTGATTGATTGATTAGCTCATTGATTGACTGATTGATTGGCTTATTGACTGACTGCTTGATTGGCTCATTGACTGATTGGGTCATTGATCGAATGATTGGCTCATTGATTGAATGACCGACTTGACTCTTTGAGTGATTGCTTGGCCATTTCCTTGATTGACAATCAATCAGTCGATCAATCAATCAACCTATTATTTTTGCAGAACGCATCGAATCTCGGTCACCCATATAAATGTCACGTCGTCTATATCACTATGCACCTTAAACAGACGATAGAGAGCGAAAGAGAAAGAGATATAGAGAGACAGACAAACAGACAGAGACAGAGATTCTGTTTTGTCCTGATTTGTGTAGATATATTTTCTACGTATTTTCTGAATTGATTTTTGCATGCAGCCTTTATTTTCGTATGATGATTTAATGAGGAGATTCCGTAGTTTTAGTTCAGGGTAAATGAGTCCAGAATGACGCTGTGTCCTGGTGTACACACTGGGCATTCGATTATTCTCTGCATCCTAAGCCTTCGCTAGAGTGCTGAGCGATTGGAAAACGTTAGAGGTCATTGAACGGTTTAAGTGGGTTCCCCATAGTTAAAGGACTGGCTTCAGTTACTGGGTTTACTTACCTCCGCCGTTAATGATATTCCACCACTCAATGGTCTTGGGTTGCCACTACTTGAAGGTCTTCGCATTAGCTAAAAGGTTTAAAGGGTTTTCCATGGGTTGATGAGCTTTCTTAGTCTGTTTGGTTTAATACTAATATGTTTGTATACTTATTCTTATATCTCAGAGCAGAATGGTATATGTGTAATCGTAATTAAGAATTTGTATAGCGTCACTCAGAGATTCAGATGGGCTACGGCCGCTAGTAAATGTTGTCTCTAACGAATTGGATAGTTTTCAAGCGTCTCGGAAGCAGAGGAAGAGGAAGACGGAGTAGGATCTCAAATCCCAGACCCAACGGATGACAATCACAGACTCCGAACCTTACGTTCTGTTTATAAGGTGCTCCTCAACTACCGCGAGATTACCCTTTCGTTGCATCGAGATGTTTACATGTCGAGGATATGGTGCGAGGATGTTTTTCTTTGTTATTGGCAATGGGTCGTTTGCAGGAGATTGGACAACTGTGTTTAATGTTGACGAAATGCTTATTTTCTAATTGCTTCGTTATTTTAATTGTGATTATTTTCTACATCCAGCGGATGCATCTGTAGTCGCTTGCTATTTGCCTACATCGACGCTTTGCTCGTATATATTATGTGTTCCTTTCAAATGTTCCAGTTGTCTGTTATATGCAATCATACATGCATAATAATAATTATAATGTATGCAAACACACTCATAATTACATATACATAATCTGCACGTACATATCCCGCTCCCTTTCCCAAGACGCTCCATCTACACTTGTCCATTCTTTCGTAGTCTTCCGTCTGGACTACTGCAGCGCCATACATGATGGGCTCCCGGCCCGTCCGTCGGCTTACATGTAAATGCCTTAACAGGGTCTTGCGTACGGCCACCCAACAGGTGGGCCGCATCCCTAGGTTTTACAGAGTCTCTAGGTACATGCGTGATGTCCTGCATTGGCTCCCTTACCCACAGCGCATTGCCTACCGTGTCTCTGCACTGGTACGGCGCTGCATGGAGGGCCTGGCGCCCCTCTACCTGATTGAACTCTGCTGCTACACTGCCACTGTTTGACGCCGTGGTTTGTTGCGTTCTGCTGCGCAAGCGAAGTTGCTTGTCCCTCGTACGTGGACTGCTATCCGACAGCGCCGTGCTTTTTCACTGGCTAGTCCGGTGACCTGGAATGGCCTTCCAGTAGCATTGCGTCTCACACCTATAGTCAATCTCTGTTTTTTCAGGCCTTAAGACTGTCCTGTTTGACCGTGGTTTTCCTGGGAGCGCTTCTTAGTAGAAGGCATTGAAGGGGCACTATATAAAACTGCTGTTATAATAATAATAATAATACATACGTACATGCAGAGGGGGAAAATAAATAACAGACGTATTAACCCATATATATATATATATATATATATATATATATATCCAAATACATACAGTATGCATACAAGCGTGCTTCTACACTCATGCATACGCACAGGCGTACATACGATGTGACCGACATCATTTCAGTCTATCTTATTTTATTGTACAGATGATGTCTGGCCACATTCATTGGCTATCACTATTGACTCCTATTCAACTACCTCTATGATCCCATTCGCATTGCGACCTCGGCCACCTCAAGTCAAACCCTTTTCTCGCTCGACCGATTTGACCTTGACCCACGAGAACTGCTCTGACAAACTCTTCCGTTTTACTTTGATTTGGACCCACTCTATGCAACCGACTTCCTGCCATGACCCGATCGTTGCTTCAGGAAAGCGGTCGGCCTCTCTGCATCCTAACGCTGCTTAGAGACAGCATTACTTGGATTGGAGGCACACTGCGAGTGGCGCTATAGGAATTTACAAATTCAATACATCTCTCAGAAGAGATTATTTTTGAGCGCAGCTTAATAAATTTTCAATTACCATTACCATTAAATGTTTTGGTACAGTTTCGATAAAAAGTTCCTTAATGGCTTAAACGACTTTCTTCGAAGGATCCTTTGCACGTTGCATAATAATATCCAAACTAGGCCTAATGTATACCAGCTTAAAGTGCGATTGCTTTGCTATTTAAAATCAACGTGCATTAAAGATTGAAGAAATCTATCTCTAGCTTAAAATTATTTTACAAGCCTGCTTCCTATTCATAATAATTGTTGGCTTATCGTAAGCCCTTGATATTGAAATGTGTGCAATGTGTCGAATGAACACAATTATATATATATACTAATAACTAATTATACATATATATAACTAATTATATATATATATAATGACTATGACTTGATGTTTATTGATACGTAGCGTGTTTGTTGGCATGAATGCAAGAAAATAAGTTGCCGCTTGCTTGAGTAGCCTAGCGATTACTCGTTTTAATACGAAGGACTAATTATGGGTATTTTGTGCCTATTTTTGACTGCAAAATGTTTCTTCTTTATTTTCGCTTTTCCAGATTGCCATCGTTTTTCAGAGTGTCAAGAGGTTATCGGGTGCATATTATGTATTCTAGGTTTATATTTTTTATTTCTATTTTCCTTATATAGTGTGAATTGCGACCTATGCAAAGTCGACACTTTAATTGTAGCATAAGCGCAGAGTAGATTCGAGACTATTGGCCTACAACTCATGGAATGTTGCACAGCCTATACTGGGATATACATCCTATACTGGGATATGGTAGGCCTATTTTGTCAATGAGAAAAGGCAATCAGCAGCTCAATATACCCCTTAAATATAATGTGAAGTTACTACTAACTGACTGTCATCCTTTCTCGTTGAATCGATGACCGATTTTCAGTGAAAACAACCTGCAAAAACGAAAATAAGCAAATTGAGAATGTTGGTGGGTAACGTTTCCACCCAGTCAGTTTAGAAATTAAGTGAAAATTAAAATAATGCGTTATTTGACATTGGTAAATAATTATAAATGTTTATATTATTATTACTTTTAAATATTGTTATGCAATAAATTCACTTTTACGCAAAGCCATTAAATACAGACTAATTAGGCCTAAATTGACCGATTTAAATATTGTTAGCATAAGCTTTTTTTATTGTTGCCGTTATTTTATGGATATTGATATTGTCCCACTGCATGATAATTAGTCAGCAGCACTTCCTACGCAAAGGCCTATAGTCTGCGCACATCATTTCCTGTTGTTATTTTAATCCATATTATTCTAATTCGGATTCTGGCAACCAAACAAAGCGCTGGACTGATATTTGCTCAAGCGATTGGTTGCGAGACATCATTGGCAATTGAATGTGATGAGGTGACCTCGAAATGTGAGCAATGACGGTGAGTCACTGGTTGGGCCTAGATGGTAGTAAGCCCTATCACATCCTTGCAACTACCTACTGCTCCGCCCTCGCTTTGTTCCACGTGGCTAAAACAGATTAATTAATTGTCGTTCGATGTTGTCCTTCAATCGATTGTTATGTCTGTTGTCATTCTACTGATTGTTATGTCTGTGGTCGCTCCTTGTCGATGTCAATTTCGATGTATTTTGCCTTAAATTCTTGATGAGCTCATGAGCGAAATAAACTTTCAGAAAACATCGACCACAGTTTGACTATTTGGACTTTTCACTATGACAGTCAGTGATGGTGTCAGGGTTTAAGGTCCGGTGGGAATCGGACCAACGACATAACGAAAAAACGCGTAGAAGTAGAAAAAGAACAGCTGTCCCTTACGCTAATCCTGAGGCAACCAACGGTATGAACGTTAGCGACTTCATCTGCTCAGTTTCGGCATATTGCGCGGAGTTGCATTGGTTAAATTACTCGAGCATAACACACACACATAATAACCCGAAACAATTCCACAACAATAATTTCACACACTTTTCAATATCGCCCGTTCATATAATATGTACGCAAAAAATCGGACTTTCGGAACCCCTCCCCTGTTGCACCGCGCACATTTCGTTAACCCCTCCCCATGCGTATGTGCATTTTAGCTCTACCCCCCCCCCACACACTGCAAAGGTTACATAGCTCTATAAAACGAACTTTACCACAGGCTATTTTTGTTGATCATCTAATTTAACAACTCAGTGTTTCATTTATTCATAACAGTTTTGATGCTACATAAAATTGATGAAGAATAAATATAGTCTGTGATTGGCGGGGATTACAGTTCTGATTTTAATATTTCATGTTGCCTAAGTCATAATTAGACAGTTATATTTGCGTGCGTACATACTTTTCGGGACCCTTCCCCACCATATGCATCAGTACGCAAAATGGCCGAAATTCGAAAGGCCTTCCCTCGCCGAGTACGTAATATGTGGACGGGCCCTATTGTGAATTCTACCAGCACAACATTAAGTACGGTCATTTCTAAAACAAGCAGACTTTAGAACATTTCCATGCCCTGCGTACTGTCGTTGCTGTGCATGCTTTTGGTGATATGAACTTGTCTAAAATAAGTTGCGGCATGACGACCTTTACCAGTCCACGACTACACGGAATGGATTCCACTCACTCAGAGGTGACACAACGACTGAAATAAAAAGCAGAAATATCAGGCGCAATGCTAATGCATGACATAGTGTATTAGTGGCGTTCAAACAGACTTCATTACGCTAAGGGCCGGCCCCTATATTACGTACGCAAATATATCTGATTTTTGGACCCCATCCTCTGTAGCACCGCGTACATTTCGTGGACCCCTCCCCATGCGTACGTACACTTTAAGCTCTACCCCCTCCCATTGCAAGGGTTAAGTAGCTAATAAATTCTACCACAGGCAATTAATTTTTGGTAAGCATCATAACAGCTTAAATTTGTTAACTGCCATGAAGAAATAAAACACTAACAATTGCACTTGAAACAGTTTTGATGCACATAAAATTGATTAAGCAGGAATATAGTCTGTGATTGGAGTTACAGTTCAGATTTTCATATTCTGTATTGTGGATGTCATAATTAGACAATTATATTTGCGTACGTACATATTTTCGGGATCCCCTCCCATTACACCATACTCGCCCGTACGCAAAATCGTCGAAATTTGAAACCCCCTCCCTGCGTACGTAATATGTGTACTGCCCCTAAAGCAACTTTCGCATTCGGGAGAGCCAATAGGCAGTGTGCGGATTGAACTGAAAGGTCTTTTAAGTTTCTTCGCAGAAATTTTAAACTCGGCTCCTACACATCTCTTAAGTCTCCGTATTCCTACTTCAATTTGTTAGTATAATAATGGCACCTGTGGTCAATTTGTAACCGTGGAGGTGGTGGAACTATAGGACGGGCGTTTTTCCTGCCTCACTCCGCGTCAAGCCTCCCCGGTAAACATTTTCGCGGCCTCTTCCCCCTGTCGGCTTTAAAATTTTCTGTTTCAAAGGCCTGTTATCATAAAAAGTAACAATGCTTGAAAACATTAAACGTAAGCTAAACACTATTTGACACTAATCGAACACTAAATTGCACGGAAAACGAAACAGTCCCATTAAATACATGGGAGCCGATCGAAACTAATAAGAAAAAAATTCACTCCTACAGTCTTATTTGAGCTAATATTCTAATATTTGTGGGAATATACTACAGCAGAACATAACTCATGTGAAATGCAAATTTTTGTACTCTTTTAATCCCGAGTGCTGCACCCCGCCCTCTTGTTTAATGGCAGAAGAATAACCAGAGTTAGCCAGGTCGCATCCCTTGTTTAACGGCACAAGAGTCGCCAGGGTTATCCAGGTCACATCTCTTGCTTAATTAATGGTCAAGAAGCCGCCAGAACTATCCATGTCACATCACTTGTTTAATGGCACATGAGCCGCCATAGTTATCCATGTCACATCTCTTGTGTTATGGCACAAGAGCCGCCAGAGTAATCCATGTCACATCTCTTGCTTAATGGCACAAGAGATGCCAGAGTTATCCATGTCGTATCCTTTGTTTCAAGACACAAGAACCGCCAGTTAGAGTGGTCACAAGTGTTAGCCAGATCGTATCACTTGTTTAATGGCACAAGAGATCGTCAGAGTAAGCGTGGTCACATCTCTTGTTTAATGGCACAAAAGCCACCATCAGAATAAGTTGGTTCTCATCATTTGGCGGAGTAATGGTGGGACCCCAACCTCGCCCACACCTGTGTCACCCATTCGATTTTGTTACTGACCCCAGCTAGAGTTTGCCAGGTCGCATCTCTTGTTTAATGGCACAAGAACTCCCAGAGTTATCTAGTCATTTCTCTTGCCCAATGGCCGCCAGAATTAGAGTGATCACATATGCTGTTGAATGGCACGCGAGCCATCAGAGTTATCCACGTCACATCTCTTGTTTCATGGCACAAGAGCCGCCAGAGTTATCCACGTCACATCTCTTGTTTCATGGCACAAGAGCCCCCAGAGTTATCCACGTCACATCTTTTGTTTAATGGCACAAGAGCCGCCAGAATTATCCATGTCACATCTCTTGTTTCATGGCACAAGAGCCGCTATAGTTATTCACGTCACATCTTTTGTTTAATGGCACAATAGCCGCTATAGTTATCCACGTCACATCTCTTGTTTAATTTCACAAAAACCGCCAGCGTTGTCCATGTCACATCACTTGTTTAATGGCACAAGATCCGCCAGTGCTACCGTGGTCACATCTCTTGTTTAATGACACCAGAATAACCACAGTTATCATGGACACATCTCTTGTTTAATGGCACAAGAGCGGCCAGAGTTAGCGTGTTCACGTCTCCTGTTTACCAGGTTAACTTGAATCGAAATATTCAGAATTTAAACTCCTGATCGCATCAAAATGCAAGATTCTTTGATTGAACGATTACCAGTAATGTGACGAAGTACTAAACATTATAAGGAATAGTGCAGCCAACGTTGTAATGTAGGTATAGAGAATGCCCAGGATATTAGTAGTGTAGTCAGAGTTAAAATTTCGAATCGACGTTGATAAAACTGCCTGTATCTACGAGAATTTGGTGCAGTTTATATTATTACAAGTATATGGTAATGTTAGAGAAACCGCTTGTGATGTTGTCTGCAGTAAGGCAACTATCTTTCGAGGAACTTACAATACAAGAAAGGTTTTGGTGTAAACAATTTAGCCTACTGTTCAACACAACGCTATGGTTGAAGTGAGAATACTAGACTATGAGAGCCAAAACGAGGTGAATAAAAACACAATAAACCTTAATGATGGTAAGAATCACATAGAAAATACATAACATATATACAGCACACATAACTTATTACAGCTAACCAAAGACAGAGGAGCATGAAGAACAATGGTCAAATGTGCAGCGGACACCTACGGACTTTCAGCCCGTGGATCCTGTTGGTAGGTGACGGTGACGGTAATAGAATTTTAATGTATTGTATTTCGATAAAAGTGAACAAACATTGTATGCAAGAATTCAAGCTAGTTCTGTGCACTAAACATACGACATTCTTACTTATTATTAAAATTGTATCCACTTCAATACATGTTTATTGCATAATAAAGCCAAATATAGGTTAGGAAAAGACAGCGTGAGAGCTAAACGTATACAGGCATAATTAAAAGCCAGCTGCTATTCGCAGCAGTAATAGAGTAACAACACGGAATGTCCACTGTCCAGATAACATGACCAGGTCCATGTATTATCAAATATGTATCATACAACTAACGTTTTATGGAAATTTATCTGTTAAGCAATACACGCGTAAAGCGATACACAGTCCTTTCCATTTGACTAGAAGAGTAAAAAAAATTTCCATCCCTTGAGTTTCCTTATGTGCCTAGACAAATGCTGACTAAGAAGCTGGCATGGTTCGTTCTCTTCGCAATCCTCTGTCATTGAAACACCTGCAACTCGTCCAAATCAACTTTCTCTACGCCTCGAAAACCCACGTGTTAATAATCTGCTCTTATTGTCAGCTGTCTAATGCCGCACCCTTTTTTCCTGTTCCCGCGCTCGCTAAGGCAGCGGTCAGTAGCCTTTGTCAAGGGTGCACGTGTCAATCGCCACTAGGCAATTATATAGCGCATTTCGAGAAGTTTACATTAGCGATATGTTACAGTGACCAATAATCAAAGTTCTTGGCTGAACGGTTTTGTTTAGCAATTTCTTTTGAATTTACAGTAATTGCCGTTTAGAATTTTCCGTTACTTGATCTTCCATCTGTCAATTCGCAAAGCGACACCCTCTGCCTCCATGCAGAACCGATGGAAACCGGACTCTGACTTCCCTCGGACCCTCCTTTGGAAAGTCTGATTTGATGCAGCGCTCGTGAAAAAAACTGACGCCCTGCGCTTAGACTCAAGTGGCGCTTTAGTTTGGCCATTACGATTACGATTATCCTTGTACGTCGTCGAGAAACATTGCAGCTCGATCATTCGCTAGGCCTCGCATTGGCCTCACAAACACGACTGAACAGAAACTTAGTCGTTAAGTAAATAATGCGACTTAATATACGGTCTTAAATCTGTTTGATCTGCGTAACATACGACGAACCACAATTCATTCTAAAAAAAACGAGAAACATTTGTTACTTTATGATGCTAAATTTATTGGAAAATTAAAGGAGACAAACTGAGAAAGCGTTAAACTGAAGATCTAAAGGTCCCCGGGTCTGGGCAGAATATCCAACTATCCGTGTGGGTCTGCAACTTTTTTTTATGCGGCATACCAATTTTTTCCAATTTATTTAATATTCTTCCCTTTCATAAGTTTCAGTGAAAACAAAATAAGTTAGGCTATTACGTCATATCGATAAAGATAACAGCATATACAAAATGCTTGTAAACAGCAGGCAGGCCTATGTGGATTCCTATATAGCTCCCCTTAGCGATGTCAACGCAGAGGCCTAACTAATGTTAACGTCATGGTGAATATCTGTTAGGAAAAACTATGCAGAGTAAAGCTGAAAAGAGTCATCAGGGGTGGGCCCTCGCACAAGCGTAGAACCATCCAGCGGATTCTCGCAGACAGCCGACGGATCGCAAATGCCGAGGTCCAGTAGAAAGGAAGTCGGTAACAATTCATTCCCATGGCCTTCCAGACCGGTTTAATATACGGTTGCTCATCGAGTCGTCGCAGACGTAGGCTAATGTAGTAATTGTAAACCCGAGATTTGTAGGCCTTTAGCGTCGTTTTTTAATGAGGACTAAACGCGTGGGACCAGAGTATTTGCAGGCGCCGGGTCAACTCAGAGGGGTTGTCCAGAGCGATCAAATAGAGATCAAAGTCAGACTGTCACGAGCCAGAGCAGCAGGGACGCCGATCCCGGTGGGTCGAGAGGGACAAGTCCCCCACCATTTACAGAGAGGGGTCAATTTATATGTGTGTCCCCAGGCCCGTCGACAGCAAAATGGAGGCTCTGTACAATTTATATTTTTGTGTATGAATGAAAGACTGATTGACAGTATACGGTAAAAATACATGCAGTACTAGAAAATGTTACAAAATCCCAAGCACTAAAATTACATGCAGAGGCGCGTTTACAAAAAACGAGGGCCCAAGCCGCAAAAGTTTTGGGGACCCTTCTGAATTTGTACACTGAGTTTAAGGGGCCGTCTATAAATGACGTCACGCATCTATTGGAGGGGTCATACATCTGTGACGCTTTGTGACGAAGGGGAGAAAGTCTGAGATATGAGACGTCACGTCATCACATCAAATAACGAAATACGCAACTCTACTTAAAAATTTTACTCAATTGAAGAGTGAGCCAACTTCTGGAAGCGAAGAGGCTCATAACAGTTAGTCTTCGCTCTTACCAACACAGTTAACCCAGCTGATTTTGATAGTGACGTTAATAAAGCAATTATGAATTACAACAATACACTTGTCGTATGAATGCTTAGCTGCAAAAATGGAGAATATAGGCTATTATATTTTAAAAATTTCAAACGTTAAACATGCTATTTTGTATTATATGTTTCATTCATTTGGGGGCTCCTGAGATTTTATTTTGTACGATATGTTCTCATTCACTTGGTGGCCATCTGAGATGTCATTTTGTATTTAATATTTTCTTTCATTTGAGGCCCCTGAGATGTTATACTATACGAAATGTTTTCATTCATTTTGGGGCCTCTGAGATGTTATAGGACCTATTGTATGAAATTTTTCATTCATTTTGGGCCCCTGAGATGTTGTCTAGTGCGCCTATAGGCAAACGCGCCACTGACTACATGATACATCACTTATCATCGATTCATCAAGATCGGTCAGAGAGAAATTTAGTTCTCCGCATCGTGATACAACAATTGACGTCGAAAGAGACAACATTGATGGTGTCATTAAAGATTTATTAAAATTACGAGAATCCCGGGACAAATTATATGATGAGTGTGAACTTGTTGCCCAAGCTATTGGCATCAGCTGTTCTTTTCCAACTGTTAATGATGCTGGCAACAATAATAATAATGATCAAACTGCTAAGGTACGGGGTAGAGACCCGAGTTATTTGTCCCCTCTTCCACTCAGTGGGCCTGTATGTTCCCTCCCACATTTCCTACTCCTCTCATTGGGATTTTCCCCACCTATCAAGCGAGATCGCCGCCTCTGCAGAGCAGGAATTCTTGAAGGTGTGGGACTTAAGCTGTGGTTAATTTGTAACTGCGGAGGTGGTGGAACTGTAGGACGGGCGTTTTCCCTACCCCCTAGTTTTTCTCAGCCTTTTCGTTTAAACGTTTTCGCGGCTTCTCTCTTTGTCAATATTATAATTTGCAGCTTTAGGGGCTTGTGCTCATCAGAGGCGTAACCAGGTTTTGAAAAGTGTGGGTTTGACAAGATGCAAAAAAAATTTGATGCCCCACTTTTTTAATTTTGCCCCCAGAAATTAAAGAAATGGGGGCATAAATTATCTCAACAAAAGTAAATTCATTATTATTCTCTAGAAAAATTGCTGGATTCCTTAAAGTATACACTATATAGCAATAATTTTGTACAATATGCATTAAAATTTCATGTGAATAAAATTTGTCTCTTTTCCACCATAATGTTACGTAGGCCTATATTGAACTTGTTTGCAATAGCAAAAAAACATAGAAGTCGCAATTGACAAGACTAGTTTATTGAATTAAAACTTAAAATAACAAAATCACACATAATAGGTCTACACAACAATTTTATGGCTCTCAGTTGAAACCCAGACAGACACTCCCTTGTATATAAGCACATTCTTGCCACACATCCATATGATTTAGCTGCCTTAATTTCTAAATCATAGTTGACAAATTTGAGGTGAACAAGAGCCGATAGCGTACCCTTTAAAAAAATTAATTGGCGTCAAATGCTCAAAATTGCGCAAGTTCCTGGGGCTCCAACCCAGACCACGCTATGGGAAGCCCCCATGGTCCTTAGTCGTCAGGGTCTTTTTGCCCCAACATCGAAGTTCTGGCGCAAGTAAACCATGACTTGACATGCGAGAACAGATGAAATAATTATTTAGTACAGGTGGGCCGACTAGCTTCACGAGCAGTAGGCCTAATTCACAGATAATGTCAAAATGTCTATTTGTTTTGGAGAAGAGATTGGGTTCATATGCATTATGACTAAATCTGTAGTGCTGTCAAAATTTCGGAGCAAAATGTAAAACGTAGTGGAACTAGCCGGAGCGGCGTTCCGCCTCATTCTCTGACTGAGGTTCAGGAACGTCGTACCAGCACTCAAGCAGGTCCTGGAACGGCTGAAATTGACCACTGAATGACAAAAAATACTTGTTTCACGCCAGTTTTAGAGATCATTTTCTCCATAGTCTGGCGAAACAGTTGTAGACCATGAAGAGTATCCAATAGAATATTGACACATTAAATTGTTGGTTTCTTAGACTCTGGCATAAGTCTGGCAGTAATTGAATCAACCGGAGCTTGATAGATCAGGCTTTTGTTTATTTCTTTATCTGCGTTTTTGCGCTTCCTATGGCGCTTGCTGCATGATGTTCTCTTTTCTTTTGAACTTTATCTCGAGCCTAGAAGAACTTTATTTAGGTTCAACAATTTAAGCTAACCAAGAACGGGCTATTTTTTTAAGAAAGCGAGAATCGATGAATGGTAAATTAAACTAACCTTAATCTGTAACTTATAGCCTTGAGCAACCACCCTGAAGCAGCGTTAAATGAATAAAAAAACGTCAGCCAACATAAGTAAGTAAGTAAGTAAGTAGTAGCTCGCCACACCCATTGCAATTCTAGTAGTTCCCCAACCCAACTTTTGACTGAAATCGCAGATGATGATAGTGGTATACCTGGAGTGGTAGGGGAGTAGAATCAGGATGGGACAGGATAGCTTGAAGGATTTTGCTTTCAGTCGTTGATGAAAAGAAGAGGAAAGTGGAAGCAGAGAAAAGGTTAAATTAACTGACGAGAAAGGAGGATGAGCATATTGGCGGAGACCTGGAAGCGCATTCCAAGGAGATGGTGCAGCACGGGCTAAGGACCCTGGATGGAAAGAAAACAGGTCATGTGAAAATGAATAATTATACAGGTGAAGCCTATTAACGGTCTACTTTCACATGACCTACTTCTTCCGCTTACCATCACATTGCGATTGCAAGAAGTGTAGCGTGTAAAAGACGAAAAGTAACTCATGCATGCGAACATAAAAATATCATCCAGAGTAAGCATGGTAGTGCTCAATGGAAAGGAACACAATAGAAACCGTGAAAAGGCCTTCCACTTTACTGAGATTGCAAGCACTCACATACACTAAACCCTGTTAGCATAGACCAAACGTTCGTGCAAACAATATCCTTCTGTAAATCCACCTTTCACACCGACACGAAATTGATGCTCACCGCAAATACACTGCTCTTCTTTTCTAATGCATTTTTTCAATCATGTTATGCACAAATCGTTACTTGGAGTTCAAGTAGCAGAGAGAGAGAGAGTGAGTGAGAGAGGCAGAGAGAGACAGAGAGAGAGAGGCAGAGAGAGAGACAGAGAGAGAGAGAGAGAGTGAGAGACAGAGACAGAGAGAGGGAGAGAGAGTGAGAGAGAGAGAGTGAGTGAGAGAGGCAGAGAGAGAGAGAGGCAGAGAGAGACAGAGAGAGAGAGAGAGTAAGAGAGCATCCCCTGCCTGTTGTTTATCAGCCTACATCTATGCTTTAATAGAAATCTTCATTATATGCATCGATTGCGACGAGGCCTCAAGCGAAAGAAAACAACAAAGTGTCCATTCCCAACATCAAGCACCACTTAAGGTGAAGTTTGACGAGAATACTTTAGGTCAAGCAAAGAATAAAAGTCCAGCATTACACCGAGAAAGTTCGACTGGAACTAACTAACATCGCCGGAGATAAAACACAGTTTCACAGCGACCTGGGATCGGTGGAAGAGAGTTTGGAAGAATTTCACGAACGATGCAACTTCTAGCGGACGAGTTATTTCTATTTCTGATTTTAGGTAAGACGTTGTTTCGATGCCATATTTTCAGACTGTATTTATAGGCTTACTGATTAGATGTCGCGTGATCACTGATCAATCAATCTCAAAGTCTTTTTAAGCACGTGGACTGTAGTCGGCAATACACAAGGTATGATCTTTAGCCTTATTGGCCTAGCAATTACTTTTGAGATTCACATTAAAACTAGGCCCAGAAGTTTAGATAAATCTCGTGCTATGGTTCCTGACAAACCACAAACAGTTGGTCTTGTGGGATAGAATTGTCAGTGTTGATATTGTTTGAATTTTAAAGGTCAAACGGTGACGAGATCTGGGTCGAATGATCTTACGATCACAGCTGATGATAATTTGGTTTATCTCTACTTTGACGGAGCCAAGCAACCGACTCTTCCAAATCACGGAACCGCGGCTGAGCCCGACACAATCACTCTCCCAGACAACGTAACGTTAATCGCAGTTTCAGCCAACAACTTCCAGGGTCCTGGTGGATGGCTTCTACCCGATACAGACGGTCGAATCACTTCCAGCAGCAGTACCTGGAAGTGCAAGGATTGCTCAACACAAATATCAGGATGGTATGGAACATCCTACGTCGATTCCAGTTGGCCAGCGGCTTTTGGAGTGGCACCCAACGGCGGAACGTTATTTCCACCAATCAGTGGAATTGCTGCGACGACGAAGTGGATATGGACCGCGAATTACAATACCGATCAGTTGATCTGCTGTAGGTCCAAAACGGGTCCAGCGTCACCAAATCTAGTGGCAAATAATAAACGTAAGTTATTTACATGTTTAAACAGAACGCTATGGTTTCACATTATTATTATTATTATTTTTATTATTATTATTATTTTTATTATTATTTTATTAGTATTATTATTGGTATTTTTATTATTTAATATTATCACTATTATTATTTTTATTATTAATTTTATTATTGTTGTTATTATTATTATTATTATTATAATTATTATTATTTTTGCTATTATAAATATTATTAATATTAACAAATTTATATAATTATAAGTATCATCAGTTACATTTTAAACTCGAGCTTGTAATTGCAATGATGTATACAGAATAATTCTCTCTCACTTCCGCATCCCATTATAGGCCTATCACCATATCTAGACATCACTCTCTGACCCTAGATCGTTGAACATCGGTGCTTGTCGATGATGGCATCATCCGCTCATGGTAACAAAGCTGAGATGATAGATTTCTCTAAATTACAGCGATCAATATTTTTCAACATTTATACAACGACACGTGTACTGAAATCGACGGAGAAACCAATGACCCCAGAGAACGAATGTTGGTAAGTTGGTTGCAGTTTAACGATACTGTGCGATAACAAAGACCAGTATTGTCGCCCTCCACCCTTATCCAGGTTTCGGATTGGCACTGTCAGAGGAAAAGCAATGGCGGTGTTAAGTACGAATTCAGTACGTGTTGAGTACGAATGTATTTATACCAAACCTTGTCTGACTGGCTGTTTACTTATTTATGCTTCTAAAGGACAGCCAATGAAACAACTACATTTATATGTTTAGCGACAACTACAACAGTAAAAACTATGACGACTGCCAAGCTTACAACATCAACAGTGAAGACCACAACGAAGCCTGATACAACAACCATGGTGGTAACAACTACCGCTTCACATGCAGTTCCAACAACTACTTTGTTTCCAACTACAAAAGTATATTCTACTTCTACATTCATTCAAACTACAAAGGCATATCCAACTACTGCTTTGGTTGAAACTACAGAAGCAAATCCAACAACTACTTATTTGATTCAAACTTCCAGAGTAGATCCAACTACTACATTGGTTGAAACTTCCAAAGTAGATCCAACCACTACTCTGCTTCAAACTACAGAGGCAGGTGCAACTACTACTCCGGTTCAAACTACATCGGATTTTCCAGTTACTATCGTGGAACAAACTCCTTCGAATGGTAAGCTTCATCAAGATGGAGGTTTCTTTTCTTTCGCTCTTCGTGAGCTCTGATCTCCCCTAAAAATTACCTGGGAAAGAAAATGCATGAATGGAAGACAGTCGCTTGTATTTACGAGAGTACTATTAAATATTATCATTCTGGCCACACAATTAAATTGGTGACTCGCCATTGCTGACTCGTCTCTCTCGAAAGCGATGCATTGCAAACAAGCGACATTAACTCCTTGTTCAGTCCGTGTCGTCATTTCGTCAACGGTTGAATTCCTTTACGTTTGACCGTTGTCTTATGTTGGACATTTATATGTCACAGGTTGTAAGCGCCTGTGAAAAGGTAATTTAACAGGCCCTTTGAAACGTCGAACATCCACGCCTACGTTGACAACTGCGATGAAAGATTCCAATAAAGAGATCTATTTAATTAGAATCATGACTTTAGGTTTTTATTCCACAGTCTTTTAGAATTCTTCAATCAAAATCGATTTAAGTATGTCCAAGTTAGCACTTATATCTCACCAAATTATGGAAATCTCTAACTCCTTGCATGTTCTCAAAACTCAAAAGCTCGAAGCTGATAATGTATTTATACTTTAACAGTCTGTTGACGATTCTCAGTTTTAAAGGCCGATTTCAATGTGCACTTCTGAATTTCTGCAGAGCATAATAGAATAAAATAAATGTACTTATGTATCAGAGAATTTGCGTAGCGTCTTTTTAGGAGCTCGCAAATGTACTTACTGTTGTTGATAGTACCTCATTAACATCGTTTTACATCTGTGTAATGTTTTTAGTCGTAGGCCTACAGTGTTGAACTTGAATACAGCTTATAGGAATCGTTATACCGGTCTATTTATTGATCTTAAATGATTGCAGGCATATTTAGACACGTTTTTCGATTGAAATCTTCTCAAGAAAGACTCGTAGTCGTCCTTGACTCGTGTTTTAGCAGCCGAGAGAAAGTGTGTGCAGCCAAGTGTAGTCTGAAGATGTCGTCGATCTGTGCAGGGTTTCAATTTGGTCCAGAGAACACCTGTTGTCTAATAGGACAGGACGACATGTTGAACGGGGATCGACAACCATCGACCGATTGGAATATCTGGATTAAAGTCTAGGACTACTTCGATTAAATGTCTGTCTAATATTTGTTAATTACTAAGCGCTACATATATATCTACTCTGACTTTTTTAGCCATTCGAATTTTATGAATACATCTTCAATACAAAAACCACGAGACCGTTGATATTCAAGATTAAACAAAGGCCTTTTTAGAATATGAGTGACATTTATATGAGACGTGGTGCTTTAGAAGTAAGGCGCTTTATCAAGTTTAATTTACTCATTCATTCATTTCAAGGACTTTTGATTTTCATGCTAAATTCTCTGCACTATTAGTTGGTCGAGATCTGTTAGACGCTGGTCATCGAGGCAGGAGTAGAACTTACGAGCAGCATTGTCATCGGATCGATGAGTTTCTGTGGAACCTGGAGCAGATCGACCTCTCAGCATCACACTTGGCTGCCCTCCAATCGACGCATGAAACAGGACACAAACAAAGCCTTTGAGAATGATGTCCTTGCGATGTTATCGGTTGAAAGATTTATCATACACAAATATACAAAACACTGTTTTACAGCTTACGCTTAAAAATTGTACCAAGCAGTATGAAATAAAACAACCAAAGCATTCAAATGAAAAAGATGCATACATTTTTATAGATATATTCATCATCTGACCTTTGAAATTCTGAAAATGATGTAAACCATTAGCCAAGTTATTTTGAAATTAAGACCACTTTTAGAGAAAGACAGGCACAAACGCTAGCACATTGATGCATTTAGACTCAATATTCCCTTGGCATTCCTAACACACGTCACTGTTGGTGGGTCTGAGCTCCCTGTCGTGGTTGAGTATACAGTTTTCTAGCTCTAACTGAGGCAATGTCGTCATACCTTGTTTTGTCCGTATATTTTCGGGTCGTGACATTGAAAGAAATCATCGTGAATGATGAGCAGAGACAGCTTTGTGTCCGTTGAATTGTCCTCGATATCAATATCTTTGATCGGTTATCTTCCTTACCTTTGTACGCAGAAGAACGAGCGGAAGGTATACACAGAGGAGGAGGAGGAGGAGGAAGAGGAGGAGGAGGAGGAGGACGGAAATGTTTCGATAAGCGGGTCAACGGAGATCATGACCACGTAGTAACAGTGGCGGACCTAATGTTCGCCGCAAATACGTTGCTCTATTTTACTTATCCGTTTCCTCAGTCTCGCCATTCTTAGATCGTTAGGTTTGTGAAGCTCAAATATCACAGACAAAGCTGAAAGCAGCGTCCATCGGAGGTGAATCAATTTGAGACTCCCCTTAAAAATAACTCCAGTTGCACTCGCTATATATTCGTCGATCATGACGTCGTCTCAGACGAAAGAAAGCAATATCGTCTCCAATGCCTTAAGAATAACAATAATAGTACGTATTAGTTGAAGAGAAGAAGAAACAGACCAAGTAAACTCCAGCATAACACCAAAGAACCTCAGCTGGAGCAAACACCACCGGAGCCAGGATGAGTTCACTACGAGCTCGATTGGTTGGAAGGAAGACTGGAAGAATTTCAGGAACGGTGCAAACTGTAACGGAGGGGTTATTTCTGTTCCTGATTTTAGGTAAGATGTGGTTAATGATAGATCTTCAGATTGTGCTGATAAAGCAAACATGTGACATTTCAAGGTTTTATGTATATTTTGTGTCTACTCTTAAGCCAGGCCTCTCAATAGCCGTTAAACTGAGAAAATCGTAGGCCTACTCTTAATATAAGTTGTTTGGGGATAATTGCAGCACTAACATGCGAACTTGCGAAAAAAATATTAACTGGCGTATATTGAAGCTGATCGATAGGCGGAATGAAATCGATACCATAGATGTTGGGCAGACCAGAGTGGGTAGTTTTTAGAATTGAAACGGAAGGGAAATGAGGAATGGGATTTTTGGAAAAGCAGAATTTTAAGTTTTAAGTGAAAGACCTTTAGAGAGATTTTATTCCAGGGAGGAAATAGTGCGATTTGCAAATTCCAGTGATGAGGTGACTCAACTTCCCCAACAGAGCCATTTTCATCACCACAACACTTCCATGGAACGACCTGCCTCATGAATTTCGCACACTATCGTCTATTTTGCGATCATTGTCTATCACCCACCATCGTCAATCTAATATACTCCTCTATCCATCATCACCCCATAAGTCTCACCTTTCCAAGAATTCTTACCCAGATCATCGACACTCTAATCTTCGACCAAAGCAACACCCCTTAGCATACCTGTGACATTTGAAGGTCTTTTGCATACCTTGTGTTCACAGTAGCCGTCAAACCGACAAAATCGTAATCGTTAAAGTTATTTCAACATTTCTGAAACTCCAAAACGCGAAAACGCGAATAAAGCTTACTAGCTGGTGGATATTCAAGCATGATCGATAGGCGCGATAAAATCGGTTCCAAATCAAAATCTAAAGATGTTAAGCAGGTATGTTGGATGGCTTTTAAAACTAAAATGATGCGGTAGATGAGGAACGAATGTGGATCCAGGATTTGTGGAAACCGGTCTTTTAAATGGAGTGATAGAAAAAGGTGAGTTTTTTGGTGAGTTCTTGGGATGGAGCGGATATTTCTGGTAATAGTGGAAGGAGTTTCTCCAAGAGACGCGGATTCACGTCAAAACTAGAGGTTGTAGTTTAGATAAGTCTCATCTAATGGTCTCTGACAAACCACAAATAGTCAGTTTTGTGAAAAAAAAATTTATAAAATTTTCAGTGCTCATTAGTGCGGCGCCAGACTCTTTTGGTAACTAGGGCATAGCCAGAGCAGTCATGTTTGTAACAAGAGCAAACCAATTTATGGCTATAACAAAGTAATTATTTCAGTGAATTGTGACCTTAAAAGTTTGGTGATAACTGACCACATAAGCTCGCCAAAGCCGCCAAAGCCGCCAAACTCCTTGCCCACATCGACTCGCCATAAAAAGTTTAAGAAATTTAATAAAGCCCCATGCAGAGTCAAGTAATCTTCGTGCCAATTAGACAGCTACAAACTTGTCAAAACCTTTTTCATGATCCAATGAACGGATGCATGGACAAAACTGTTACATCTGACAATCTTTCATCTAACATTGTAGTTCTCAAGTGTTTACTAGTTCGAGACAACTGAATGAGCGCTCTGATTGAGCAGATGTAGGCCCAACTGGAATGATGCTGCTCGGATTTTTTGGGCGGTTTTCTAAATTCCCTATGTTCTGTATGCGCGAAGTTTTGCATTGGATGCTTGTGTCACAACAAATTTCATACAGCTGTGCAGCTCTGGTTTTGCGTTGCATTCTTGGTTGCGCTTCAGCTTACTTGCGCGGTCACTGCCGTCTAGTGTCCGACGTTGCAGCGCGTCGAGTGCTTTGCTCTGCGACGAAGGATGAGCTTCTAGTTCCACGTGCTCGCCTGGTTATTAGGCAGCGCCGTGCCATCTTGGTTGAAGGTCTTTCAATATTGAACGACCTCCCACTTGAACTCCGCTCTTTGCTTGTGACCCAACCGTCAGGTTTTTATAAGTCACTGAAGTCTTTTTTCTTTAGGCGTGGCTGGGACAAACGAATGATGGAACGCTCTTGAGTAGGTTCTTGAAGGGGCGCTATATAAAGGCTGAGAATGAATGATATGTAGAGCCCAATCAAAGAAGGGGGGTAGCCTAGATTATGAGTGTGACGTAAAGACAGCGAATTGTTTATGGAAGAATTATATTGACAAAGGAGGGTGCATGCAATCGTCTAGCTATCGTCCTGTGTGCAGTGTGCTGCGTGCAACAAGAGAAGCCTATTGGAGTTTGGCCGCTAGTGGCAAGTGGCAAGTGGCAAGGGCAGACACATTTTTACCAGGGCGTTTGCCCTGCCATGCCCTGGTGTAACGCCGCCACTGGCGCTGATGTTGTTCGAACCTTAAAGGTCAAAATGTGACGAGATCTGGGTCGAATGTTATAACGTTTGCGGCTGATGATAACGTGATTTCACTCTACATTGACGGATTCAACCAACCGACTCTTCCAAACCACAACAGCTCAACCGTATCCGATTCAATCACGCTCCCCGACAACGCCACAACAATAGCTGCTCAAGTCAACAACACCCAGGGCGATGGTGGATTGCTTCTATCCGATAAATGCGGTCGAATCTCTACCAGTAGTTACTGGAAATGCAATCAGTGTCCACCTACATCCGGTTGGTACGGAACATCCTTCAACGATTCCAAATGGCCAGCGGCGCTTGAGGTCGCACCCAACAATGGCTCATTATTTCCACTCATCAGTGAAATTGGCGCGGATACGAAGTGGATATGGACCAGCAAATACCCTCCCAACAAAGTGGTCTGCTGCAGGTCCAAAATTGGTCAGCCTTCAACAAATAAACCGACAACTAACGAACGTAGGTCAATATAAATATTTGCATGAGTTTGTCGTGGCCACTAGGTTCCTTGATCTTGATCAGACTCACCACATAAGCAAAATATGACAGCATTATTGGTATTGGCTAACAGTTTGAAGAAATAACAAGTGCATTTTGTTAGTCAGCGTCCAAAGTCCTCTTGATCATCATCATCATCATCATCATAATCATCATCATCATTATCGGTACCATCACCACCACCATCATCATCACATCATCATCATCATCATCATCATCATCATCATTGTTACAATTGTAATAGTAATTGAAAACTTATATAGCGCCACTCTTATCAGAGGCGCTCACGACTCAGCACCAAGGTAGGAGGAGAGCAGAAAAGTCTTAAGGCGCTTGCGGATGGCGGCAGGGGTAAGAAAGACCAGCTCTTCTCGAAGAGAAAGGGGAGGCTCTTCTAGCTGGTGGGATCCACATAGGCGATGCTCCTATTATCACGAACGCTGCCAGGAGCTTTGGATTTAGAGTGGTCAACGAAAATAATATCCTATTATTTTCGTTGACCAATCTAAATCCTCCAAAGCCCTTGGCATCGGCGATTTCGCATTCGTTGTCCGCGAACAGTCATCAACATCTCTCAACATTGCTTTAGCTCATTTTATGATCTTATATATCAACTTCCTACTCGTTAATAGGTCTGCTCCTCCTATGGCCCGATGTGTTAGCAAAGTCATTTTTAGTCGAGGATGAAATACTGAAGCCATACAACTTAAATATAGGCTAAAACACTTCATCATAAAACGTTTGATCTATCAGCAGAATATAACAGCTACTACTTAACATTACCAGATTTTAGCTCAAAGTTTTAAATCGCTATTTTCACATTATTTGCCATGTCTTTCCACCTAGTTGTTACTGTGGAGTTTCTTGATGAGACCACCTGCGTAGAAATAAAGATGAAAGTCTAGAGCGAAGGGTCTTCTATGTCGCAACGATTAAATTAATCATGCATAACCTTTATGTCCGTTTGCTCGTCCGTCCCTCAGTCTGCCTGTCTGCCTTGTTTGTATCCGGTTCTCTGTGTGTTTCTCGTTCTCTGCGAAGAACAACTGGTAACAATTCATTTGCATTTTTAGCCACAACGTCCACAGAGAAACCGATTAATTCGTTTCGAAATACAAACGCAACTCCAACAACTACTTTGACGCAAACTACAAAGAGAGATGCAACTACTTCTTTGGTTCAAACCCGAAAAGAAAATTCAAATACACCTTTGATTCAAACTGCAGAGGAAGATTCAACCACTATTTTGGCCCAATCAACAAAAGCAGTTTACAATCAAGCAATCTGGGATAATTCAACTACTATATTCGTTCAATCTCCACACGAAAAACCAAATGTAATTTCAGTTCAAACAACAAAGGAAGATCCAGCTTCTACTTTGCTAAAATCTACAAAGGCAGATCCAACAACTACTTTTGTTCCAACTAGAAAGGAATATCTAATTAACAGTTTGGTTACAACTACAAAGAATAATCCAAACGTTACCTTGGTTCAAACTACAAAAGAAAATTTAACCAACGCTTTGATTCAAACTACAGAGGCTGATCCTGCAACTACTTTCTTTCAAACAACAAGGAAAGTTCCAACAACTACTCTGCTTCAAGTTTCAGAGCAAAGACCAGAAGCCACAATTCTTCAAACCTCAAAGGAAAATACAACTACTGCCTTGCTAAAAACTACAAAGGATCCAACTACTACGTTGATTCAAACTGCAATGGAAGATCAAACCTCTTATATGACTCAAACAGCAAAGGACGATCCAACCTTGACTTTGATTCAAAGAACAAACGAAAATCCAAAAAATACTTTGATTCAAACTGCAAAGGAAGCTCCAACTTCAACTTTTGTTCAAACTACAAAGGAATATCCAAACACTACTTGGGTTCAAACTACGAAGGAATATCCAAACACAACTTTGGTCCAAACTACACTGGAATATAAAAACACTACTTTAATTCAAACTATAAAGGAATATCCAAACACTTCTTTGGCTCAAATTACAAAGAAATATCTAAACACTACTTTGGATCAAGCTACAATGGAATATCCAAACCTTACCGTGGTTCAAACTAAAAATGAATATCCAAACACTACTATGGTTCAATCTGCACAGAAACATAAAAACACTACTTTGCTGCAAACTACAAAGGAATATCCAAGCACTGCTTTGAGTCAAACTGCAAATGAATATCCAAACACTACTTTGGTTCAAACTACAAAGAAATATCCAAACACTACTTTGGTTCAAACTACACTGGAATATAAAAACACTACTTTAATTCAAACTACAAAGAAATATCCAAACACTACTTTGGCCGTAACTGAACAGGAATATCAAAGCACTGCTTTGAGTCAAACTACAAATGAATATCCAAACACTACTTTGGTTCAAACTACAAAGAAATATCCAAACACTACTTTGGTTCAAACTAAAATTGAATATCCAAACACTACTATGGTTCAATCTACACAGAAACATAAAAACACTACTTTGCTGCAAACTACAAAGGAATATCCAGGCACTACTATGGGTCAATCTACACAGAAACATCCAAACACTACTTTGGTTCAAACCACAAAGGAATATCCAAACACTGTTTTGGGTCAAGCTACAAATGAATATCCTAACACTACTTTGCTTCAAACTACAGAGGAATATAAAAACACTACTTTGATTCAAACAAAAAAGAAATATCCAAACACTACTTGGGTTCAAACTACAAAGGAATATCCAAACACAACTTTGGTCCAAACTACACTGGAATATAAAAACACTACTTTAATTCAAACTATAAAGGAATATCCAAACACTTCTTTAGCTCAAATTACAAAGGAATATCCAAACACTACTTTTGTTCAAACTACAAAGGAATATCCAAACACTGCTTTGGATCAAGCTACAATGGAATATCCAAACACTACCGTGGTTCAAACTAAAAATGAATATCCAAACACTACTATGGTTCAATCTACACAGAAACATAAAAACACTACTTTGCTGCAAACTACAAAGGAATATCCAAACACTACTTTGGCTCAAACTGAAAATGAATATCTAAGCACTGCTTTGAGTCAAACTACAAATGAATATCCAAACACTACTTTGGTTCAAACTACAAAGAAATATCCAAACACTACTTTGGTTCAAACTACACTGGAATATAAAAACACTACTTTAATTCAAACTACAAAGGAATATCCAAACACTGCTTTGGATCAGGCTACAAAGGAATATATTAATTCTACTTTGGTTCAAACTACAAATGAATATCAAAACACTGCTATGGTTCAATCTACACAGGAACATAAAAACGCTTCTTTAATTCAAACCACAAAGGAATATCCAAGCACTACTTTGGTTCAAACTAAAATTGAATATCCAAACACTACTATGGTTCAATCTACACAGAAACATAAAAACACTACTTTGCTGCAAACTACAAAGGAATATCCAGGCACTACTATGGGTCAATCTACACAGAAACATCCAAACACTACTTTGGTTCAAACCACAAAGGAATATCCAAACACTGTTTTGGGTCAAGCTACAAATGAATATCTTAACACTACTTTGCTTCAAACTACAGAGGAATATAAAAACACTACTTTGATTCAAACAACAAAGGAATATCCAAACACTACTATGGTTCAAACTGCAACGGAACAACCAAAAACAACCCTGATTCAAACTACACAGGAAGATTCCATTTCCACTTCGGTTCAGACTTCAAAGAAAGCGCCTATTTCAACCTTAGCTGAAACTACAAGGGAAGATCCAACTACAACTTTGGTTCAAACTACAAAAGAAAATCCAGCTTCAACTTTATTTCAAACAACAAAGGAGGAGCCAAGTACAGCCTTGATTCGGATTACAGAGGAGCAGTCAACTATAACTCTGGTTCAAACTACAAAATCGCATCCAACTATTACTTTCACTCAAACTTCAAAGGAGAATCCAATTACTTCTTTGGTTCAAACTGCGTCTGATTCTCCAGTAACCAAAGAGATAAAGACTTTATCGAATGGTAGGTTTCCAGAAGCTTCTCAGTGTCTTCTGTAGCATGTCTTGTGTTCTGATATTGCTAATTTTGTTTTAGTTTTCTGATGAATAACATACATATTGAGCAATATGGACGTTAACATCTTGCAAATAAACAGAAATATATTTTTTATGACTCTATAATTATAATAAAATCCCTAATAGGTTGTGATCTCTTCTTCTTCTTTTGCTTTATATGATCTTACACGGTCTTTTCGACATTGCTGTTATGTCGCGTTTTAACAAGACGCATTGCAAATATACGACGACATTAACTTCATCTTCGGTCACTCTCTCTATATTGGTTAATAGTGAGAGCCATTGTCTCATGTTGGCAGATAAAAAAAATCACCTGTGGCGAGATTTTAAAAGGCACTTTATAACGCTGAAGTTACCATATTGACATAGTCTTACAACTGCACGATCGCAATCTTTTGTTTTCAGTCGTTTTGTATTGAACTTGAATAGGCCGACAGCTTAAAGAGTGGCTTAATTGTTAATTTATTTTCGTGTAAATAATTGCAGGCCTACTTAGAAACGTTTTCCGATTGAAATCTTCTCAGGAAAGACTCGTAGTCGTCCTTGACTCGTGTTTTAGCAGCCGAGAGAAAGCGTGTGCAGCCAAGTGTGGTCTGAAGATGTCGTCGATCTGTGCAGGGTTTCAATTTGGTCCAAAGAACACCTGTTGTCTAATAGGACAGGACGACATGTTGAACGGGGTTCGACAACCATCGACCGATTGGAATATCTGGATTAAAATCTAGGATTATTTGTTTTCACTGCGAAAGTCTGTTTTTTTTTGTTTAGTCCTACGCATTACACACATAAAAAATTATATTTATTAGGCCTATTTGACTCTTTTAATGTCTAAATTTAAACCATTTGGATTTTAATATGCCTTCAATCCCAATACCTCTAGCCTGTCAATATTCATATTCAAAGTTAAATAAAGGCATAGCCTACCTTACTATGAGAAGCGTTTTTGTGAGGTGTGGATATATCGAGACTTCACAAATAACCTAGTATCCTAATCGCTCAAAAACATTGAATGAACTCTCGTCGGCCCTAATCGATCAAATGTTTAGAAGTTGCGAAGCATGTTGGTTGCATCAATTGTAATCTGTTCTGTCTTAGTTTACATAGGGTAGCAAGCAATAACTGGGCCAAGGGTAACAGAACAATTGAAGATATACATTTTGTAGATAGGCTTAGGCTGAAATTAGTTTTGTACTCAGAGACTGCTGTATGTAATCCTAGATGCAGAGGCTAGAGGTACACGTATGCTCAATCTGAGAGATGGAAGCGAAGCACTGGATTGGCCTTGCCAGAGAGGCTGGAAGTGGGTTGAGAATGAGAGGCACACTTTGAGTGTCAGACAGAGAGACTGGACATTATAGACTTAGACTTCCATATACATATATAGATACGGTAGATTACATAATCAAACGCATTGACAACCAGGCATATATATATGTATATATATATCCTTACTCGTAGACTGGACAAGTTGACGGGTTTAGATTCTGATGAGATGCCAGAGGATGTCATAAATGCAGTCGGCATATATATATAGGAACGTTCTTCATCAAGGACATATATATTTTGCGGTGAAGCAATTGAATCCTCGTCTTTGCATCACATTGATTGCAACCATTAACATCTTGGTCTTTGAACTACATGTATGGTGATTGTTACACAGTAAGGCAATGATGGATTTGGACGAGATCATTAAATCGAGAAACACAAAATAATGAAAAGGAAATTTACTTCTAAAATAGTTAGTCATGCCTGTCGTATTGCCTCTAGAAACACGTATCGCATTGAATGATTTATATAGCGCCTATCTTAGAACAACTATTCAGAGTAGATCTCAACGTGGATAATCCGTGGAAAAAGAACCGCCTTTAAAGAGTGAGAGGCCGACTGGCCACACCAGTGACCAAAACTGGTGTGGCCAGTAGCAACGCATGGCTGTGAACCCTGGACGTTAAAGTAACAGGAGGGAAAACGCATTCAAGCTTTTGAAAACAAATGCGTAAGAAAGATGTTGAGAATTTCCTGGACAAAGATGTTGACCAACAAGCGGGTTTACGAATTGGCAGATGCCAGAAATGAACTGCTGGAACACGTTCGAGCACGAAACGTGCGCTACTTTGGACACATTTTTAGACAACTATAGGGAAACATTGATGACTCGTCTCGTTGAGGGGAAGAGGTATCGCGTAAGGCCTGTATCGATAATTTTTTTTATGTGGACTGGGCTAAAAGGAACTGGCCTAATGAGCGCAGTACGTGATAGACGAAGCAAGGCTCGTCAATCACGTAGATCCATTCATGTATACTCAACCGTTGCGAAGCGACGACGGCGATATGACGACATAAAATGACATAAACGAATTTATACTGACTTGATTTCACCACATGATGTGACATAATTGCACCTGCAACATCCATTTAATCTACCCCCTCTCAAACCGAGGCAAGGTCGCCCAACTTTGTCGCACGAATGTTTTCAGATCGTGGCTTTGAATGAGGTTCGCGTGAACAGCGAATGTTCCGTTTCCTTTGCATTGTTCTAAAGATCAATGTATTTGATCGGCCATTGTTACATTTGTCCGCGGAAGAACCTGCGGAAGAGAAACACAGAAGAGGAATAAGTAGGGTATAAGGTAAATACATTGCACCCGTTTCCTCATTCATTTCTTCAATCACGTTGTGCAAAAATCGTTACCGTTGTGAGGTTCAAATATCAGAGACAAAGCGACGTCTATAGGAGATTCAGCAATTTACGGTTCCGCTTCAAAAGAACTCTTGTTGCGAGCACCATATTTACATCGATTGCGACGAGGCCTCAAGCAAAAGAAAACAATAAAGTTTACATTATCTGCGTCACCCTCGACTTAGGGCGCCTGAAGGAAGTGTCGTGACAATATACCAGTTCAACAGAGGAAGGAAATAGAGGAAGGAAATAGAGAAAGGAAATAGGACAGCATAACACCAACGAATCTAAACTGGAACTAACATCGCCGGAGCTAAAACGGATTCACAACAAACTAGGATCGTTGGGAAAGTGGTTGAAGGAATTTCACAAACGATGCAACTTCTAACGGACGGTTTATTTCTGTTTCTGATTTTTGGTAAGATGTTCCTTAGTTACAGATTTTCAGATTGTACCGATAGAGCGTCGTTTGATATCTCGAGGTCATTTGTACATATAGTTGATTGGCATTCACACAGGTTTTGCAATGGCCATGATCGAAGGTCATAAAATCATAATCGTGATAGTAATTTATAGATTTATACAACGCCCTATACAGCTATTTACAGTTCATTAACCTGCATATAGTCAAATATGATCGGTAAATGCGAGTGACGTCTGTCTATTCCAGGTCAAAATCCAAAGACATTGACATCAAATGGAATTTCGATCCAGTAATGCGGAGTGATCTTAGGACGATTGTAATGGACATTCTGCGTAACGTTAGGGCAGTTTGTCTTGACTACGTCTTTCATTAGGAAGAGAGATGTGAGGTATTCGGATTTTGCATAATTTATGGATGTATCTGATTCAGTTGCAGCTACTACAATGGTTGAAACAAATAAAGATGATGGAAAAGATGATGATGATGATCATGATGATGATCATGATCAGGATGATCAGGATGATGATGACGAAGACGATGGCAAAGATGGTGGAAAAGATGATGGAAAAGGTGATCGAAAAGATGGAAAACCTTCAAACAAAAATCTTGCTTCTACATTGGGTCGAACTAGGCCTATAATGGAGAATCCAATGACTACTTTAGTTCAAACTACAAAATCAAATCCAATTACTACACTGATTATAACTACAAAAGCTGATCCAGCTAATACTTTCATTCAATATAGAAAGGCAGAACCAACTTCTAATTTTGCTCAAAGCACAGAGTCATATCCAACAGCAAGCCTGTTTCAAAGTACAAAGGCAGATCCAATTACTGCTCTGGTTAAAGGTCAAAAGGTAGATACAACTGTTACTTTTGTTCAAGCATTAAAGGATGATTCATCCACTACCTTGGTTCAAGCTGCAAGAAATTATCAAATTACTACTTTGGATCAAATTAAAAAATCAAATCCAATTACTACTATGATTCAAAGGAAAGAGGCAGATCCAACCGCTACCTTGATTGTAACTACAAATGCAGTTACATCCATTACTCCAATTCAATCTAGAAAGGCAGATCCAACTACTATTTTGCCTCAAACTACAAAGTCACATCCAACGATAAGTCTGTTTCAACCTAAAAAGGCAGATCCAATTACTGATTCTGCAAAAACTCAAAGCATTGATTCAAAAACTACTTTAGTGCAAGCTATAAAGGCTGATCCAATGATCGTTTTTGCTCAAACTACAAAGGCAGGTGCAACTACTAATTTGGTTCAAACTACATCCGATAATCCTGTAACTAATGTGACGGAGACCTTTTCGAACGGTAGGCTTCAGAAAGACTGTTTTTATGTTTATTTTCATTCGCTCTTGTTGTTCTGATTTCACCAATTTAATTAACTGTCGAAGAAATTATAATAAAAGCCATATTTTGGTTTATATTTTACTACGTTTACTAAGTAAAATATGATTGCATTTTTGCTGCTTACACTCCATCTTGTGCTTGCACATACCAAACGATACTTAGGACATTGTCATCGGGTCGCTCTAGAACAGGGTGCATTTCAACAAGTGTCATTCCGTCTGACTCTTTCTCTGTCTTAATTTTCATCATTGAGTGTGGCCTGGTCCATTTGACCATTGTTCCGTGTTTTTTCGAAGGGATGCACCTGAGACGAGGCTTTTAAAGATACCACGGTCAACTTGTACTTACTCTTTCGATTGCGATAAAACTTGTCTTTAAAGGGATTTCTATAACGCGAATTTTGCATTTGAGTGTTTATTCGAGGGGTCTTATGTATTATTCTTCAACCATCTCGTTTATAGGTCTGTCCTTCAGATTTACCGAGTGACCACTTGCACCATAATAATTATTACCATAAATATATTTCGATATTTTTTTATGAGTCTCTTTAACTGTTCATATTCAAGAATGCTTTAAAGTCCTGGTTAAGTTGTCAGACTTCAGTGTGCACTACTGAATTTCAAAATATTATCCAATAAAATTGAATGCACGTATGTATCAGAGAAGCCTTTCTGGTAACTAACAAAACCGCCTAATGTTAATCAGGATAACACATTGGGATGCAGCTGATGTACCGAGTTCAATTATCGTATTACCTTAAGGTTGACTTGTCCTTTCGCTAGGCCTACATCTGCTCGATTCTAGTTTATTGTTTCAGTCATACAGTGTGGAACTTTAATACAGGCTTAAGGAGTGGCTTAACTGTTACTTCATTTTCGTGTAAATAATTGCAGGCATACTTAGAAACGTTTTCCGATTGAAATCTTCTCAGGAAAGACTCGTAGTCGTCCTTGACTCGTGTTTTAGCAGCCGAGAGAAAGCGTGTGCAGCCAAGTGTGGTCTGAAGATGTCGTCGATCTGTGCAGGGTTTCAATTTGGTCCAGAGAACACCTGTTGTCTAATAGGACAGGACGACATGTTGAACGGGGTTCGACAACCATCGACCGATTGGGATATCTGGATTAAAGTCTAGGATTATTTGTTTTCACTGCGAAAGTCTGTTAATTGTTATTGTCGGTTCTACTTTAATTACTCACTGACTTCTTGAAAGTCCTAATTAACACCGTTTATATATGAATACGTCTTCAATCCAAAATCCACGAGTCTGTTAATTTTCGAAAGCAAATTTAAGCACATCCTTATTTCGAATATTAACTCATTCAATTGCATTATAAAAGTGTTCTAAAGGAATACAAGCAACGTACGAACAATAAACGCAGTTTAAAGTGGACTTTATATTCACTTGGCTTCAGAGCGGAGCCTTGTGCTGTTATTGGTTACAATCTCTGTAATCAGAGGTCATTGGCGATGACGAGAGACTATGTCGGACCCACACGTTGTTAAAATAAGTTGGAGTACATTGTCACTTACTGCTTGTCACGAATATACCAGATCCAGTATGTCAACATATCACACAGTGATGGGTTACTTTGATCCGATCGATTTCAACAAGGTAGACAAATACATTTCGCCATCAACTGTTATCGTCAAAACTTCACCGATGATGTCGTTGTCGTTAGTTTTTGTGCCTCAGCAGTAAACTGACAAAACAGTAAAAAGAAAGCACAGTTCGTGACCTTAGCAAGATTCGTAGAACGACCATTTTCTGTTCATTGTCTTATATATTAGCAGGTATCTCGCTGGTTCTGTCTCTGACGTATATTTGTTTCTATGCGTGATGAATACTTTTTTTACTCTACTAGTTTGAGATTTTTTAATGTAAGATGTAGGTTGGGATTTGTTCACACGATTTGTTCACGCGATTTTAGAATGGGCGGGTCATCCAAGCCTTCGTTGGTGCATTTCGTCTGCACGGATTTGAGACTTATTGGAGAGACTGTATCGTAAACAGTTTTATATTCGTGGATAAAGATATTGTAGGCCTTGTTGGTGTCTACATTATTATGGACGTCCGGTACAGAAGACAAGTTTAGTTTTGATATTGAGTCAAAGAATATGTAGTTGATTCATCCTGTGTACCCGAGTAAATGGTTTGCACGGTCTCTCGAAACTGTTATGAAACAAGAACAGCATTAAAGATGGTCGAATATATCTGTCAATAATTTAATTTCCAATTGGTTTATGCCAGGCATTTGCATAAATTTTATGCATCAAAATGGACATTAGTTCCGTCATTTTATTTGGATTTGATTATTATTGGTGGGAGATAAAGCGCCAGTATATACAGTTATAAAGTCCTTATTGGCTTTTTTAGGTGAACGTTAAAGGCGTCCGTTAAATAATCATTCTTCCTTCGTGTTTCCCAATTTTAAATAACAAAAGGTACATCCCGCTTGGAAAATCAAATAGGCTTGTGGTAAAAAATGAATCACACATTGACTGAACGAACTTAATGGGATATGCGAATGTAAATTTTCTGTAACGAATAAATTCAAGATCCCCTAGAATATCAAAGGAGATTCTGGGCCTCGCTGATCAGAAGTTCAACACTTCCCCACCATCTTCCTGATTTACTCAAAAACTGATAACTGGGTGCTGAGAAACTTGAGTTTATACCAGCTATTCTCTAACCAGGTTTCGGTCAATGCCAGACATCACGGTAGCAGGAATGAGGCTCACGATATTATTTAGGCCTAGTTTAATATGACATATGGTAATTTAGATTCAATACAGAGAACCGAGCAGGGAGTGAGTTCTTCTGACTGAGAATAGTTCGGGGTGTAGTAGGAGCTAGTGAATGTTAGGTCGTTGAAGAAACTACAGTTCACGCCAATGTCAGCAGGGTGTCAGAGAGGGCGATTGCTAAAACATCAAGCTACAAGGTTTAGAGTAAGGTGCTCAGCGTTATACAGGACTTTCCCTAACTGCCTAGAAATTGATCCCCACCAACGGGTATCGATTTCTATGTCTAGAAGTATTGGGAAGGGTCACGACAGTGCAAGCACTTAAGGAGCTGGAGTTGGTAGAACACACTATATTTTGCCTGTTCAACTACCTGTCATATGTCTGGTCGTGCAGTGTATTTGGTTTTTGTATTGAAATGCGTAGACATGTGTTGGCCTATATCAGGCAGGGACATACGTAGAGTAAAATGTGTTATTTGTGTAAGACTAGTGATCCAGCACTTTACTCACTTCAGAAATGGATTAAACTATAATATTATTTAATATAAAAATTAGAAAAATCATCCAAAAAGGCGAAGCGCATTAATGTCATCTTGTGGTCGTATTATTGCTGAGCGCTGCTTAAATTAACAGCAAATTCTGCTGTGATAAATTAGAAAAGAAACTAAGATCTTGTCTAGCAAAGTTTATTTAGACCTCTTTACCTCAGGCGTTTGAGGAAAGAGGAAGCTCGTGTGGCAGGTTGCTATGATGGACAGAGGATGTCCGAGTCTGATGAACAACCAGACCACCAGGAGCAACGGTGTGGAGGCAGGAATTGTTGCAATTGATTCACATCTAAGAGCTTATTCAGACTGAGCAGATTATTGCCTCTGAACGACTTCCTTCTTCCGCTTCTAACTTCGTTCTTCATTACTCTTCAAATTGCAGTTGTAAAACGTTGTAATACGATATACAAAGTCGGAGATATATAACAAGTATACGTAATAGGCGTACAAACACAACGATGTGCTTACAACAGACATGGAGGAAGTCTCATCCTGCTATTGGTGAGTTCAGAATCAATGGGAGCACTCTGCATTGTTTGCTCAGGTATTGTCTTCATGAAAAGCATAATGCTCTTACAGGTCAACCTCTCCAAATGTCTTCTACCAGCCGCTCACCACAACCATCTTCCTCCTTCTTCCTCCTTCTTCTTCCATCTATCTCCCTCGTTTATTCCAGTTGCTTATAAATAAATCGTTACCGTTGCGAAGCAGCTCAGCTATGGATGAAGAGGTAAATCCTGCCTTAGTTCGTGTTGTTTGGACCCTGCCCTTAAAACACAACTTCCGTTTCCTCGGAACAAATCTATCGATCCCTGCGTCAACTGACGCGGAACCAAGAGAGCAGGCGTGTTGTGTACATCACGCACCACTTATCGCAAGTGTACGAAGAGTGACAGCAATGTACTAAGTCAATATAAGCATAGAGAAGGATAACTAATTCAAGCATAACAGCCAAAGACGTTCAACTGGAATTACTAACAAACGGACAGAAGAAGGGTTCACACGAAACTAAAGGGCAAGAAATTTTCGAAAGATGCAAAAGATTCTGGCAGATTGGTTATTTCTGTTTCTGATATTAGGTAGGATGTTGTTGGTGTTGTCGTCGGATATTCATATTATTGTTCCGCTAAAGCATCGTTACATCAGCATCAGGGTATTTTAAATTTGGTCGACTATAATACTTTAATGATCTAATCAACAGCAGACAGAGAATACTAATTATTGCCGTTGGTCTATCACCTTTCAAAGAGACCATTGAGACGACACAATGTTTCTTAAACCGTCTAGTTTTCATATTTAAACTCGTGTAAGTCATCATCGTCAGGATATTAGGAGATCCTAATATACGCTTAATGTATCTGCAACCTATGGTATTCTGTATCTAATGATTAATCTCTTTCAAACTCCATATCCCTCTTTGACTGCTTTTCTGTACTTCGGATAGGACCGACCGTCGGGATATTGACCTTATTTTATAATTTGTTATGATGTGCTATCGGCTGATTCCGTCGCATCAGACACTACGTTACTAATCATCAATAAGTGACTTCCCACTGGTGACTGATCTGAATTCACATTGTTACTTGTTAGCGGTTGCTAATTCCAGCCTTACTCTTCCGCCATAGAAGTTAATATAGTTATTATTTATTATAACGTGCAGAGGTAGTCGGATCACAACCGCCATCTAAATGACAAGTTTACTGAATTAATTGAAACATTTTCATATAATAGAGTTAAACGTTTAGAGCCGACTAATATAAAGGCCATAATTTAGTAGCTGAAGCAGCCAAATTTCTTCTAACGGGGTGGGCGCTAGAGTAATACATGTACTGAGACGGGGCTGAGAAACCGACCGAATTCGATTCCCGAATGAGCTTATGGTTGACTGGGCCGTCTCTCGCTAGGCAGCGACGTTGGCCAAAATAAGATATATAACGTAATGGCGCCCTGCATGGCTGTCGGCATATAGTTTCACTCCTGTAATGACTTGTCTTCATTCGTCCATACTATGTTTGTAATCCTACTTCGGTTTGTAATCAGTTTGAAACTGAACGAAAATTGTTACTTTTTATGGAGCATTCAGTGTTGATGCTGCTGTTTGCAATTTGAAGGTAAAAGGGTCGTTCTGATTGGCTCGAACGATCTGACGATAACAGCTGACGATCATTTGGTCCTCTACTTCGATGGAGTACAACAGCCGGGTCTTCCGTACGCCGACTCAGCCACAACTGCTGATACGATTACTCTTCCAAGCACTGTCACCACAATTGCAGTGCAAGCCAGTACCAATGATAACTACGGCGGAGTCCTTGCCTCTGATCAGGACGGTCGAGTAACTACCAACAGCGGCTGGAAATGTGCGATAGTCTACAACAATGCATGGCTTGACAATGGATTCAACGATGCATCTTGGCCGACGGCTACAGAGATCGTATCCAACAATGGCTCTAGTTTTTGGCCAGTCGTCGCAGGAATTCGGAAGGAAGCCAAGTGGATTTGGAGTGCGAACTACCGTTCTGGTGGTGACAACCTAGTCTATTGCAGAGCCAAAGTCGGCGCGGCAGTCACAACTAAAAAACGTAAGCAGCTAATATTGTACCGGCTCTAACTCAGTCACGTGGTTTGCTATATTCACTCCAGGCAAAATGTTATTTCCAGACGCTATTAGTGTACCTATTCTTATTATGCCCCAATCATCGACAGGTTTTCAATATGAGATAACGTATTGGATGAAATAGTAACGTCATTGATCTCGTTTACGTTTTAAACCAAATAGTACATATATAATAGTTTGTTGTTTGTTCTTCCACTCACTTATCGTAAGTCTATCAGCCATTAATATCTTGACTTCATTAAACTCAGACAAGATGACTGACTGTAACATACACCAAATTTAAGCCAGCAGAAAATAACTTTTAAATGTCAAAAAGATCACACGTCACTCTCCTGTTATCTTAAACGCCGAAGGTAGCGGCATAGATCCACAGGTCATGGAAAGAACATTCTTTCCGCCTATTGCTTACTTATTTATTTACTTGCGCGCATACTAATAGTAGGGACTTGTCGAGGCTGTAGAAGGGAAAACAGACCGATAGAACAAGTAACAGACGATTGCACCCCAGAGATGACGGGTCTACAGAAATAACGGTTGTAGCGGAACAAAACTGTTTTAAGCTGAAACTTGGAGTTGTATTCTATAGAATTACTTGTCAGGAAATAATCACCGTCTCATTACAACACAATTTGTGTCCTTAGTTAAAATTTTGGAAAGTGAATAGGCAGTTTTCTGCGTTTAAATGTCGTGCAGAACTCGAATGGAGCCAGCGAGTAATACAACGCACATAAAACGACACTAGTCAAAAGCGATGGGCCCAAGCAAGCACAAAGGATTCAACCAAAACATTCCCTTCAGCGCTGTTTCTTTCCGCTTGAGTTGGAATTCTACAAAAATTCCAATAGACACAGATTGCTGGATGTTACAGCGATCAGTCCATTCTAGGTATGTCCTGTCTGTTTGCACCGATCTGTATGTCGTCTATAATTATGTTTTTCGTTCTGCCTTTGATACGCATACTGTTTCACTGAAAGTAGCTACCGATGTCATTACACTTGCATTTTATCCGCAGCTACTACCATGAAGGCAACAACTACTGGGAAACCTATAAAGTCGACGGTTAAATTTACAACGAAGGCAGCTCCAACAACAACCAAAGCAAGAGCAACTACTACGGTTAAAACTATAACATCGACGGTAAAAACTTCAGCGAAGGTAGCGCTAACAACAACCAAAGTAAGATCTGCTAAGTTGGTTCAAACTTCTGCTGCAGCGAAGGGTGTAATGTGCATGAGCAATTTAGGATGTTTGATGCCAACTGTCACTCAATCTCCAAAATCAATTGTTGCAACTCCATCGGTTCATGCAACATCTGCTATTTACGAAACTTCAACTGGATCCCATCCAGCCACTACTTGGATAGAAACTTCAACTAGAGATGGAATATCTGTTATTAACGAAATATCAACTGGACCTCCTGTAGCAACTAATGAGTTCGAAACTTCAACTACAGATGGAACATCTGTTGTAAAAAAAAATTCAACTGGACCTCCTGTAGCAACTAATGAGTTCGAAACTTCATCTACAGATGGAACATCTGCTATAAACGAAGTTATTTCAACTGGACCTCCTATAGCAACTACTGGGTTCGAAACTTCAACTACAGATGGAACATCTGTTATTAACGAAATATCAACTGAACCTCCTGTAGCAACTAATGAGTTCGAAACTTCAACTACAGATGGAACATCTGCTATAAACGAAATTATTTCAACTGGACCTCCTGTAGCAACTACTGGGTTCGAAACTTCAACTACAGATGGAACATCTGTCATTAACGAAATTTCAACTGGACCTCCTGTAGCAACTAATGAGTTCGAAACTCCAACTACACATGGAACATCTGTTATTAACGAAATATCAACTGGACCTCCTGTAGCAACTAATGAGTTCGAAACTTCAACTACAGATGGAACATCTGCTATAAACGAAATTATTTCAACTGGACCTCCTGTAGCAACTACTGGGTTCGAAACTTCAACTACAGATGGAACATCAATTATTAACGAAATTTCAACTGGACCTCCTGTAGCAACAAATGAGTTCGAAACTTCAACTACAGATGGAACATCTGTTATTAACGAAATTTCAACTGGACTTCCTGTAGCAACTACTGGGTTCGAAACTTCAACTACAGATGGAACATCTGTTATTAACGAAATATCAACTGGACCTCCTGTGCCAACTACTGGGGTAGAAATGTTAACTAAGGATGGGACATCAATTATTAGCGAAATTTCAACTGGATCTCATGTAGCAACTACTGGGTTCGAAACTTCAAATAGGGATGGAACATCTGTCATTAACGAAATTTCAACTGGACCTCCTGTAGCAACTAATGAGTTCGAAACTTCAACTACAGATGGAACATCTGTCATTAACGAAATATCAACTGGACCTCCTGTAGCAACTAATGAGTTCGAAACTTCAACTACAGATGGAACATCTGCTATAAACGAAATTTCAACTGGACCTCCTCTAGCAACTACTGGGTTCGAAACTTCAACTACAGATGGAACATCTGTTATTAACGAAATATCAACTGGACCTCCTGTGCCAACTACTGGGGTAGAAATGTTAACTAAGGATGGGTCATCAATTATTAGCGAAATTTCAACTGGATCTCATGTAGCAACTACTGGGGTCGAAATTTCAACTGGCGTTTCATCATCTCTTAGTTACGAAATTTCAAGTGGATCCTCTCCTGATATAGCTAGGGTTGAAACTGCAATTGTGGGTACAAATGCTCCTGTTGACGGAATTTCTACTGTAATCCCTCTAGAAACTGCCGGGGACAAAGCTTCAACACTGTCATTAGCATCTCACGTTCACGAAATGAGTATTAAACCCCCTCTAGTAGCCACCAGGATCGAAGCCTTAACTGGGCGAACAACATCTCGTATTGACGAAGTTTCAACTGGACCTCCTCTAGCAACTACTGGGATAGAAATTTCAACTGAGGATAGAATGTCATCCATTGAAGTGGAGTCTTCAAATAGAGATCAAATAACCACTGAGCTCATAACTTCAACTGATAGTTCGATTGGTCCATCAATCAAGACCGCAACTTCAACTTCTGAAAGTACAAAGACCGATCGGATTGGTTCCATAATGCATAATACTACAGTGACGGAATCCTCGACTACTTTGGTGGACAATGAAAATACAGATCCGACAACTATTTTGATTAGGACTTCAATTAATCCTCTTGTGACTCGGTCAGCTAAAATTGCTCCTGGAGGTGGAGCAGTTCCTGTGGTAAACACTTCTTCTTTTGCTGTTCCATTGCCTACTGCCGTTGTCCAAATTCCGTCAAACGGTTAGACTTTTCTCGCATTAACTATCTCTCGTTCAACTCGTCGTTTAAAATCGCCAATTTCTCTATCAGAGAACGAAAGTAGTGCAAACAATAAGCCGCATGTGAGAAGTGTACAATTAATTCAATAGGCCTACTCAATTAAGTTTAAACTATAACTTTCATATCTTTACCAACCGACCAATCTCTCTCTTCCATGTTTAACCTTCATGCAACTTCGATCAATTCTAATGTTCTGATTCCAATCCAATCAGAACTCAAACGACCTTGGACTGGTGTCTTAGAGATTATGATCACGGCTCAATAGAATTCACCGGAGTAGGCCAATGTCAACCAGAATGCTTCATTGGAATTTACTAACATGCAAAACTGTATGATTTTACACTGCAGACATAATATTTGGAAACATCTTCCGACTGAAATCATCGCACGAAAGACTCCGAAAGATCCTCAACTCTTGTTTTAGCAGCCGACAGAAGGCATGTGCTGCCAAGTGCTGCGAAGAGACAATAATCTGCGCAGGGTTTCAATATGGTCCACATCACACGTGTTGTCTCATTGGTTTCGACGCAATGATGAACGAGTCTAGGCAACATGCGCATGATTGGAAGATCTGGATTAGAGTCTAGGATGATTTTTGCTTTCATCAAGACGCTCGTAAATGTACACTGGTGGAACTAACTGTTGCATTACCCTTCAAAAAGCTTAACATCGGTTTAATATATATTTAAAATCAGCTGTTTTAGTAATGCCACTCAAATTATTAAGCAAATAAGAATAAAATCAGTAATTTACATAATTTCAGGAATGTCTGTTCAACTATGTTGGTCGATACAAGGAAGGAATAAGAAAATTCACTGGTTCTACTGATTACGTCCTAATATTTCGTTGTATCACTTCTAGCTTTGATCACAGAGTGGTGCAACAATTATTTCCACCACTGTATGAATAAAGAATCTGTTATCTGACTGCTGCTCTGTTTATACATGAAAACATTTATCGCTGTTTGAATGAGATACTCTTTTGACACACTGGTGTTATGATTATTTCCCAATAAATCTCTTCCATGGAAAATCGTTTTCTCCTTTTTATCAGATCACTCTACTGAACTATGACCTACGATCGAACAACCGATCGTCTGCCTTCCAATCCTTCTCATCAACAACACTCACCTCAGCAGATTCTTTACCTCCTCTACCCTCTTGCCTCCTGGCAACCGGATTCGGACCTCCACTGGACATTGATCTCTGATACGACACAGCGCCCGTGAATAGGTTGGTGCCCTTCAGAGTAACGTTTCATAAATTTGAAGTTTATGATTGTAATTCTATGAGATGTATCAACCTTTAGGAGATTCGTTCCCTCTGTCCATCCTACTTCATGGAAATCGTTAGTTCTTCCCTTAATTTTCCCTCTGAGTTCGTTTGGTTTCTCGCCGCACAATTTCATGGACGCAATATTCTTGTGTCTTGTTCTCTAAGTCTTGTCTAAAAGCTTCTTCTGTTTCATTTTAAGACACAGAATGCCATGTAAGCTGAGGCAGAAAGATCATCGCAATTGTCATACCCACGAAACACTTGAAAATGTAGATTGAATCGTTATTTTCCGTACAGAAAAGGTGACCTGCATGTATAGCCAGAACGATGAACGCCACATTCCTTTACTTTACTCTTACTCACTGAAACTTGACAGAACGCCTCTTCAAGAAATCTACTCAGAGGCACAAAGATGCACGATCCGTTTCATAGAAGTAGAGTCTAAAAGGAGGATATCGATTTAAGGTGTTTAAGGAATTGAACGAATTGCGAATGTGTAGGCTATGTATGCCACACTGTATGTGTGTGTCTACCTAGATGCGCGCGTAGACGTAGATGTATGTAGACCTACTTATATATGAATACGTGGATGATGTATGTGAGGAGTCGACCTTTGAGACGCCAGATTATTGATAGAAAGCATAAACTTTGCAGTGGAAGAATGAGACAACGCCAACGTATGAGACCTCTTAAGAGGATCTCTCAATTGGCGCTATACAAATGTTCTATGAAATTATATTACACTGAGTATTTATAGCGCCATTACAAAATTCAGTAGGTCTGCACAGTTAAAATTATAAGATCCTTGAGCATAGTTCGAATATTGAAGAAATTTTTTCAACTATAATTGTACAAGAAATGCCTATTTCAGATTTCACAAAAAAATCAAATAGAGTGATAAATTGGTAACAACAAAACAATGACTGCTGACAATCATCGTCATCGTACAGTATGAATCGTATGTTGGGCGAATGTTCTGAATACAGACTACAACATAAGTCATTTCGTTCGCATCCATGCGGATATCAATGCAGCTAAATTCTTTTCCAGATCATCCAGTCAGTCGATGGTTGTCGAATCCCACTTAAAAGGGCATCCTGTCCTAATAGACAACAAGTGTTCTTTGGACCATGTTGAAACCCTGCGCATGTCGACATCTTCAGACCACACTTGGCTGCACACGCTTTCTCTCGGCTGCTAAAACACGAGTCAAGGACCTCTTGTAGCTTTTCGTTTGATGTTTGCAGTTGGTATATGTTTTGTAAGAATTCTGAAAATCGCATCACATTAATAAACGTCTTATCATCATCATATATTAGAAAATAAATCATGTGAAATGATCATCTAAATAATTGCAATATCTAAACTTATTTAGACGACTATTGTCAAAATTAAAGCCATTGCTTCAAATGCTAATGTCTGCTGTAGGCCCCTTTTGGAATCAGTTGGTCGTGGAAAGTTCAGCCCATACATAAATTATTTTATTACCGTTTCTTGCTGTTTCAAAAGGATTTGTTGCGCCAGAGGTTTGTGTTGTTGGGGACTCGGTTTTCGATTGCAGTGAGATAGTGGTCTGATATAAATTGCTTTTTGAAGACGAAGCTATAGTTGTAAGCAAACGCGTAGTTTCTTGGCTGTTCAGAGACGCTTTGATCGAGGTTGATGCAAAAACTAGAACAAGAAAAATTCAGAATAAACTTCATAATGAGTAAATATCAATTAAACTCAAGCAATGCAGAAACAACACCGAGAAATCACGATGGTAAAACTCCGCTTACAATAACTGCTGCAATATGTCCGTTTTAGCAGCGTCATCACTTGATAAATCATTATGTATAACTCTGAACATGACTGCAAACATGCAATTCAAAAAAGACAATCAACATACTCTTTGAAGTAGTAGTCATGGAATGCGGAGGAGGAGGAGGAGTTGACTGTGGAACCTGTCCAACACCAACCCTGCAATAGATGACGTTGTTTCCACCTGGCATGTAGTTAGGACTCCAAATCCATTTGGCATCCGTACGAATCCCACCGATGATTGGCCAATATCCAGATCCATCGTTGGCTACGATCTCTGTAGCCATCGGCCAAAAGGAATCGTCGTATCCGTTGTTAAGCCACCCATTGTAGTAGTTTGGTGTGCATTTCCACGCTCCACTGGTTACGACGCGGCCATTCGTGTCGGAGCCAAGTATTCCACCGTAATTCTGAACGTTATTGGCCTGAACTGCGATTGTGGTGACAGTGGGTGGAAGAGAGATTGCGTCTGGAGTGGTGGCTGTGTTGGCGTTTGGAGGATTTCCTTGTTGTGCTCCATCAAAGAAGAGAATCATTTGATCATCAACGGTTATCGTCAGAAAATTCAACGAAGATTTGGTCGAAATTATTACTGTGGCTGGAAATACAAAAACAATTGATTTGAGAAAATACAAAGATAATGTAAGTACAACAAAGCGAAATTATAATAAAATTGTGTTCTTACAAAAAGATATGAGAATTGACGTCACCAAATTGTTTTCCTCTGTGATGTAATCGTAAATGTAATCGTAAATGCAGCTGAACATACCTGACAATTTAGCTACAGTATACGTGTCAGGAACGAATCTGCCCTCGAAGACAGCCATTCTCGCGGCGCTATAGCAGTTCTTAAGATTGTCCAAGTCTCAAAGACAATTAATCTGACCAATTACCAACGACCAATTAATCTGGCTGCGCAACCATGCACAACTTTCCTAAATTGATATCATGTCTTTAGATTTCCCAACGAGTTTTGAACCTCGGATTTATTATTGATCTCGTCCGTACCATCTCTTTTTCAGATCAAGTAAACACCATCTCTCGCTCATGTCTCATTCGCCAATAACTTCCTCTTCATGCAATCAACACTCTCTGCTTCATGCCCTGATCTTCCCTAGGCTCTATTATGGCAATGCCGTCTACAATTGGTCTCTCTTTCATAAATACGACCTCGCTAGAGGCCATTCTCAATGCCACAGCCCGCCTTACAGAGGCTGTCGAGAAATGTGACCACATCTCTTCTTTTATCAAGCATTCTCTAGACTGGCTCCCTAACCGCCAGCGTATTCTATTTAAATATGTCCCCTCATGCAGAAGCTATTGTCCTTTTACTGGCTCTGCTCAACTTTACAGCAGAACATCCTGTAACCCAAGATGCTCCTCTCGGGTATATCCAATTGTTGATCTAGTCGTCCCACGGACGCATACTTCTATAACCCAGTCTAGAAGTTTCACCACCAGATGACCTCCTTTATAATTTGCTACAATAATAATGGCGCTATATAAATTCTTGATTATGAAAATGATTTTAAAAGTCCAGATATTTACGTACGTGCATAATTATATCATTATTATAATCTAATAGGGTCGCCAGGTAGTCTTGAGGAAATTATCGTAGTACGGCGAACGAGTTGCGGGGTTGGGGGCGACCATCAAAAGGGCGAATGCTTGAAAGAGCGACATGCAGAAGAGCCTTACGCAAACTTCGAAACCAACTGACGATTGACGAAACTATTTTAATTAGCACATACGAAAAGTCTTACAGTTTCGCCAAAAACATACGATAAGTCGTAAATTGATAATGCGACAATTTTTTTATTGTAGGAAATTTTCGAACAAAGTTACTGTAGTGAAGAGCAACGTTAGAAACATATATTTCAAATGGTTTAGGTTGAGATGATAAGCGATGCTTCTTAGGTAGTCTAAATTAGTTCGAATGCGATAAACGTCAACTATAGATAGGCCTACTTTCAGAGGAAGTGCCTCAGAGAACGTGTAAAGACAACCTCAGCCACGTAATCTACGTTTTCAGTTTTCATTTTTTCATATGTAGCCACTTAAGTAGGCTTATTTCTAAATTAAATATCAATAACAATTAGTTTAACAATAAGTAATCTGCCAATTTATTTGCCACGAATCACCAGACACCGCCATGTCTAGTAACGTCTGAAATTTCTGACGGGACAGTCTGTCTAAATACCGGACTGTCAGGTTCAATACCGGACACCTGGTAACCCTAACATTATCTAATTTTAACTAATATTATTAATCTATTTTTATTTCACAACATAGGCAAATATGATTAATCATGAAGTTCAATTATCGTTTTATTATAATTCTTAGCATCATCGTCAAAATCATCATCGCCTTATTTGCCTGCAATCATGCTATTTCTTCATCATACTATATCACGCATTACTATATTGCATACTCTTTGAAGTAGTAGTCATGGAATGCGGAGGAGGAGGAGGAGTTGACTGTGGAACCTGTCCAACACCAACCCTGCAATAGATGACGTTGTTTCCACCTGGCATGTAGTTAGGACTCCAAATCCATTTGGCATCCGTACGAATCCCACCGATGATTGGCCAATATCCAGATCCATCGTTGGCTACGATCTCTGTAGCCATCGGCCAAAAGGAATCGTCGTATCCGTTGTTAAGCCACCCATTGTAGTAGTTTGGTGTGCATTTCCACGCTCCACTGGTTACGACGCGGCCATTCGTGTCGGAGCCAAGTATTCCACCGTAATTCTGAACGTTATTGGCCTGAACTGCGATTGTGGTGACAGTGGGTGGAAGAGAGATTGCGTCTGGAGTGGTGGCTGTGTTGGCGTTTGGAGGATTTCCTTGTTGTGCTCCATCAAAGAAGAGAATCATTTGATCATCAACGGTTATCGTCAGGAAATTCAACGAAGATTTAGTTGTCGTTTTTACTGTGGCTGGAAAAACAGAAATAAAATTGGTGAAATAATTATAAAGAAAAACTTAATCTGATCGAAACAATGCGCGTGTGGTTGTAATGAACGAAGTGACGGCTGGTTTTGATATTGCTGTAATTAATATAACGTAGAGACTTTAATGCAACAGATCAGAGGCTGCTCAAGTGTTTTGCAAATGCGATACACTCACTTTATTGCGTACAAAGCTAAGTTGGTGAAATGCTTCATTCTAAGAAATGTGTGACATGTGTGAGCTAATCATTATCTTGGACAGTGAAACATGTCCCGCGCTAAAATATTAAACTGGAATTTTTGTGGAGTTTCAACTGAAAGGTAGACAGATGTAGCAGATATTACTGGTAGCAAAAACTATTCTTTATTATTAAAATATTATTATCAGGAAACATTTTGATGCACAATGAAGAATGAAATAATATTTGCGTTGAATTTACTATGCACTGGAAACAGAAAAAATGTTCGGTGAATAGGAATTGCTTAGGTTCACAAGCGGAATATATTGTTAGGAGGTTCATACTCCGATTACAACCAACGGTAAAATTGAATTCATCCAAAACATGAATGGGGCAGAATTCAGTATCAAATGTAAGATAGCAAACGGTAGGCCTATAGAATCCCTGATAAAGAGATGTTTGAATGAGAAATTGGAAAAGAAGGAACATTGCTTGGACAATAATAGTTTCAGCTGAAGAAATCATTTAAGCTTTAACAGTTACGCATGAAGACGTCTATCGCTCGGCGAGCTATCAGTTTACAGCAGCTACTGCTCGGGTCAAACTGAAATCGATCAGTCAGTGGCTACTGACGCTAGGATTTTGAATTTTCCCGACATACAAACGATCATGCATGATGGTCTGATGTTATGGGTTTTCGTAGCTTGAATAGGACCGGGTCTAATGTACACAGGGCTCAACTGATGGTGCATTGGTGTAGCTATTTCTGTGTCTGGGTCGGTTATGCTTCAATCTTTTAGCAGAGATTATATCTAATGTTCGGATATCACTCACGTTTCGCTGGTAACTATCGCACCCATTTGAATAACGCTACACCTTACGCACCAGTTAATCACATAGCGTCACACGAGTCTAACCTCCTCCACATCTTCGACGTGAGAACCTAAGAAAGATGCGAAAGAAAGAACCTAAACAAGATGTGCTTGACACCAACATAACAGTGATGATCGGTTGCCGGGTGTTGCGAGTGCTGCCTGTGACTTTGATTAATCTTCTAAACGGTTGGGAAATTTGAAAACACGTTATCTCTCAACGAATAAATTTCTGGCTGTAAGTGTTTGCGAGGGATCCTCATTGGATACAGACCTTTTCCACCAACTTAGCAGCATTTCACTATTAAACCTTCACCTGCAATTATTTTAATTTTAACAACGAGTAGACTCATCGTGTGCGCCTCGTAGTCACTTTGACTAACAGCTGATCAGATGGAACTTTGACCGCACCCATCGCAGGTGAGTGGCTATGACTATCGCTGGCCCATTAATAGAGAGGCTGTTCAGGGCAACTCTGTTGATACTCACCCGTTGAAGTGGTCATTTTAGGCGCTGTTGTGCTGGGATTGGCGGTCTCCATTGTACTGACTCTATATCTGCAGTAGATGACGAGATCTCCTTGAGGCAGAGTGTATCCTGGAGTCCAAATCCACTTGGCATCCGTGCTTATACCACTGATGATACTTGAGAACCCTTCATGTGTTCCGTCGTTGGCTGCGACCTCTGTAGCCACTGGCCAGGATGAGTCGTCGAACGAAGGACTGTACCATTCCACTTCAGAGGTCAAATTAGCCGTACACTTCCAAGTGCAGCTGGTAACGAAGAGTCCATCCGTGTCTGATGCCAATATTCCGCCATGGTTGACATCGTTTGTCGCTTGAATTGCTATCGTTGCGACAGAGTTGGAAAGAACGATTTGAGGAGTGGCGGTCGCGTTGGCGGGCACTCCTTCATATATCATGATTCCGTCGATGTAGAGATAAAGACTATCATCCACATAGAATGACAGGTTGTTTGCGGAAACCATATCGCCTAAACGTTTGAAAGATTATTTTAAAGCTGGTCTCTACTGACAAAGGTGGTCTCAGGTGAAAAACTAATAACAATGCTTATGGTTATTAAAAAGGTTTTGTTATCTTGGCATAAATTATTACAAGAGGTTTAAAACTGTACCAAATAAACAAATGAATTCGTCAACCAAAATTATTTGTTAATAAAAAGACAATTCTCGGTTCGTTGCTTCATGTTTTTAATCTCTTAGTTTCATACCTGCGATCAAAAGGATAAACGGATACCAGCGCAACCAACTCATCGTCATGTGGAGTCCATTATTCTTTACGATCAAACGTAGTTTATCCCGATTGCTTTTTCAATTTATCCTGGCTTGATTTCACCACATAATACACCGGTGACAATCCGACATAATTAAACCTGCAACATCCGCTTTTCTACATCACGCAGACCAACAGCAATGTCGTCATACTTGATCGAGTGGGTGTTTGTCGAACGTGGCATTTAAAGAAACGACGTTGAGCAGAAACTGTTTTCTTTCCGTTGGATTGTTCTGCAGATCAATTTTCTTGATCGGCCATTGTTATTTTGTACTTGAAGAACGAGCGAACGAGATATAGGCAGGGAAGGGGGTCAAGTTTCGATGAACGGGTCACGTGCGTCTACATCCGCTGGTTACCACCGAGGCTCCCAGAGCAGGAAAATCGAAATAAGCAGAGACAGCAAAAAAAGACAGGATATAGAAAGGCACAGAGGCATAGGCACAAGGGAATCTAGACAGAAAGAGAAGACAGACGAATGTTTTTGCAACTCTGACTGATATTTCCGGCCAATCAGTGTCTATCCAATGACGTTTCTTTGCGAAGGTCAACACGAGTGAATTTCTTGAGGTTATCTCCACAGCTAATCGATCTGCCTGGGGTTTAGATATAAAAGATTCCTATTGTGAGTAGGATCAGCATAACATCTTTTTAAAGTGTATTCATTCGATCGAATTTGCGTCAATTTGGTAGTATTGATCTTGGACAGGAAATTAGTCAGAGAATAGATAATTGATTAATTGATTAATAGAATCAAATTGCATACCAAGCAGCACGGTTGAAAATAATAAAATTTAGGTAGTTTATGGTACATCTCGTTATTAGAAGGTCTCGCAGGATCCCCAAGTAATTTTTAGGTTATTTATTTATTTCGTTAACTCCATCTGCAGATAGCTTCTCTCTGCTGTCGTCCCATTTGTCCTTAGCTTATTTTCATAATTGTTGTAATTAAGCTCATTTAGTGCTGTTGGGAACATTAATCCATTTGAAGTGCAGTTTTGATTTGGTCTTACAGGCCTTGAGTAGGCCAGGAGGCATCCAAGGTTTATGCATTATTTTGTACTTACTGGTTGGCTTGGTGGAGTAATACAACGCATCATTATGAGCTCTCTTATAGTTATTTTTAAAGAGGTTATATGTGCCTCATTAACGTCTTCTCTTGCACAAGCCTCCTTAGTCGAGTTCAAGTCAAGTCGAAAAAGCATATCAAAGAAGGCAGTTTTAGCAACACGATTTAAATTTCTTTTCGGCGGCCAGTAACGACCTTTGTCGAAAGAGTGGTGTTAAAGCATGCCAGGACTGGGATCGAGGTGATCGTAAAAGTCAGATAGTAGTACTTTTGACTCAGAGAAGTTAGGCCAAGCATTGGTAAATATGTTCTTGTGCAAGGGAAGATGCGAATGAGGTATATCAATAAGTGAGGCTGTAGATGTAGTTATGCGAGTAGGTCATGTAATAAGGGGTAGAAGATGGTGAGAGAGCAAGTAATTGAGAATTTGTTCGGTTGGCTTGTAGGTTGTAATTTTAACAAATCAATATTGAAGTCGCCCTTTAAAATATAATCCTTAGCTTTATTAAGAACTGCAGTTAGGTATGCCTCGAGTTCAGGTATAAATTTGTGTACGTCATGCCTCGGCGGTCTATATGTAATTCATATTAGTATAGACCTATTGCCCAGATATATCCTTGTAGATTGCCTCTCAAATGTAGGGCCAGGTGGGTCAAGGGACGTATCCGCAATAATTTCATAATTAATATCCTGTTTTGTAAGGAATCCTGCCCTCCGCTTCCACCTGTCCGCCGTGGTTTATGGGTAAAGTGATATCCTGGGATACACACTAAAATTTAATGCTCCTGATTCTCACCTACCAGGTATCGGTCCGAGCAAGCATCGTCACCGGAATTTGAGATAGGAGTTCTGTACACTTGTGACTTCATGCACTTTTCCCACCATGCTGTGACAGTTCGTGTGTGGTACAGAGAGTGTGTTGAATGTTGGGCCACATGCTCCACAAAAGGAGGGCGAGTATACATACAAAAGAGAATGAAGTATTTTAGAACGTTGAAGTCTGGGTCATGTTCAATAACAAGCGATTGTTAACTTCGTCATTACAGTGATTGTAGTCTAAGTAATCAACCTGAGCCTTTGTTCAAATAGTGTGCAAGGCCATTGCTCCTATGCACAGAGTTATCGGTTGAATAGGCCAACACAGGGTCATCGACTATCCTTCTACGTGTACGTTCAATGTAGCCACTGGCAGATTCAGTAGTTGTTCATAAATCATAACGTATTACTGAATAATCAAGTAATGGAACAGAACAGTTACTTTAGGGACCTCTATAGTTCACGTACACAGAAAACTGGCAATCACAAACGCATTCGCAAAGCAGTTAGGTCAAATGTATCACAAATTATGCAAATAACGGAACATAGCAGTTGTAGGGAACCTCTAAATACGCTAACAAAAGACTGGTGAACACAAATGACAATCACAAAACAATTAGGTTAAGCAATTCAAAACACAGTCAACGTACGACAATCACATAACGAGAAAGATGAGAGTATTGTTTACGAAAAGAAAAAGAGAACTAATAAGAATGCAGCAACACGGGGCGCCGTGTTGCTGTTTGTAGTATAGCCCAACCCATTAATATAACTTGGGTCGGTCCGTGTTAGCCAGAACAGGCGATAAGGAAAAGGAAGAAATCTAAAGGGAGAACAATGATAGGCTAATATTGAACATGAAATTGAAGTGAAGTGAAAGGGATCAGACACATCCGTTCTAAATGATTTAGGCTAGTAATGGCACAAATTGCCTAGTATAATGAAATAGGTATACATGCTCAATAATTGTGTGAGGCGATAGCATATAAGGCATACGAGAAGAAAATGCCAGGTCCAGCTATTACAGACAAGTTCTCACATATTTGGCATTGGAAAAGGCCAGTAGAACTCTTAAGCCACAAACACAGGGTACTTGCAGAAAATTAGATATGATGGTTAGAGGTAGAAACTTGAAATGGGAGGTGGTGGTAGACCCTTCATTAATCAGTAGCGAGAGGATGAGTGCATAAACACGTGCTTGAATAGATCTATAAACATTTGATTCGTTAAAATTTCTAAAGCCTTCAATGTAGTTCGAACATTGAAAGAATTTGTTCAACGATAATACTATCGTTGAACAAATTCTTCTGTAGGCCTACAGAAGATTCCAATTTCAGATTTCATTTTGTCACTGTCAAAAAGAGTTCATTTTAATAATAAATAAGTAACAACAAAACAATTGCAGTCTTTAATAATTTAGCTATGCATGTGTTGACAAAAATTCGCATGCAGACAATATACACATTTCTAAATAATCTGAGAATCACAGTGGTCATAAAGAAAAATTTGAGGGTTCGGTTGTTCTGAATATACACTACAGTCACATCGTTCATTTTCATACAGAGATCGATGCAGCTAAATTTTTTTCCAGATCTTCCAATCAGGCGCTTGCTGTCGAACCCCGTTCAACATGTCGTCCTGTCCTATTAGACAACGGGTGTTCTCTGGACCAAATTGAAACCCAGCACAGATCGACATCTTCTGACCACTCTTGGCTGCACACGCTTTCTCTCGGCTTATGAAACAAGTCTCAAGGACCTCTTGTAGTTTTTCGTTTGGTGTTGTCAGTTGGTATATGTTCCTCATGAAATCAGGAATCGTATCACATGAAAACTGATAGTAAAACTCGTCCAAATATCATGATATGGTATTAAGAATTTATGCACACGAAAATGGTCAAAATGATGAAAAGATGAATGGCATTGTATACTTTGTTGCAATTATGGCCATTCGTAATCGTAATAGAAATTGTAATCTACAAAATTAATGTTTAAGGCGCCACTCAAGAGCCAAATGCAGGGCACCAGCTTATTCACGAACGCTGCGTCAAATCAAATGAGCTGTCAAAAGGGTAGTCCGAGGAAGGTCAGAGTTCTATTTCCAGAGGGTCAGACGAGGCTGGGTAGCTGTTAAGGGGGTGTATCTTTGGTCGAGGATTGTAGGGTGAATATTCAAGTGAGTCTGGCTAAGAGTTCATCAGAATGTAAGATTTCAGCTTTAAATGAAACACCCGATGGGTGATGGATAGAGGAGCATCAGATTGACAATGGCAGGTAATAGACAATGATTGTGGAGAAGACAAAAAAGTGTGGAATGCAGGATGGCAGGTCGTTCCAGATTCAAGGCGATGGAGATGGTTCGTTTGGAGAACTTGAGATGAGTGGTGACCGGGGGTCGAGTAAGACTGAGACTGGATGATGACCGGGTAGAGCGGGTTAGGCTGGATGGCAAAGATATTATCTTAAATGTTAATGGCTGGTGAATTTGAATCAGTTGGCCATGTAAAGTTCAGGCTCGGCAGAAACTCAATTCATGTCGTTATTTTATTACCGCTACTTGATGTTTCAAGATCTGCCGCTCAACCGTATCCGATTCAATCACACTTCCCGACAACGCCACAACACTAGCTGCTCAAGTCAACAACACCCAGGGCGATGGTGGATTGCTTCTATCCGATGAATGCGGTCGAATCTCTACCAGTAGTTACTGGAAATACAATCAGTGTCCACCTACATCCGGTTGGTACGGAACATCCTTCAACGATTCCAAATGGCCAGCGGCGCTTGAGGTCGCACCCAACAATGGCTCATTATTTCCACTCATCAGTGAAATTGATGCGGATACGAAGTGGATATGGACCAGCAAATACCCTCCCAACAAAGTGGTCTGCTGCAGGTCCAAAATTGGTCAGCCTTCAACAAATAAGCCGACAACTAACGAACGTAGGTCAATATAAATATTTGCATGAGTTTGTCGTGGCCACTAGGTTCCTTGATCAGACTCACCAGATAAGCAAAATATGTTAGCGGTATCGGTATTCGCTAACAGTTTGAAGAAATAACAAGTTCATTTTGTTAGTCAGCGTCCAAAGTCGTCGTCGTCGTCCTCCTCCTCCTCATCACCACCGCCACCACCACCGAGGGGGGGGGCAAATGTCCGTTCGTCGATCCCAGAGTACGAATGTTGGTTGGTTAATTGCAGTTTAACGACACTGTTCGATGACAAATGGCATTAGTGGCGCCCTTCTCACTTATCCAGGCTTGGGACTGGCACTGTCATGGTCCAAACAGTAGTGCAGTTTGCTGTCCTCCTCGTCATTCTCGTAATTTTTATATATGGACGCTGAATGTACCATTAAAGAGCACTCTACACAAGGCGCCAATGAAATGTGAAGCATGACACGGATTTTCTAAATTTACGCTTTACTGCGTAAAGCGGTGCTTTTGTGAATAGTTTTCAGCCAATAACATGAGGATTGGGTAAAATGATTTTGGGACGGCGAACCTCCCTATCGGCTGCTAAGAAGTATTTGTGCAAAATTTGGGAGCAATCGGTTCAGTGGATCAAAAGTTTTTTGTGTAACATACAAATATACCTAGACCTACCTTTTTTGTTTCTAGGTATACATGTAGATTACCACTGCTTGTATGTGATGAAATCAAGCTAGGATAAATTGAGAAAGGAATCTGCATTAACTAGCTTAAAAATATCGTAACGAATAATGGCATCTATATGACGATGAGTTGTTTACGCTGGTATTCGTTCATCTTTCTTATTGTTTGTAGATTTAAAAGAGAAAGGGATTAGAAATTCAACGCGCTCTAGCCAATACATAATATATATATGGTCCATATATATGTCGAAGCCCTTGAACTTGGACTCCATCGCTGCCATCAATAAATGACAGCCACACTTTCTTCCCTCCTTAGTGCACGCTAACATCAAAACTTTCTCTCCCAGCCCTTGTAGCGCCATGCGTTACGGCGCTCTAGAAATCGTCCGTTTACCAAAGGGTTAAGTACCTAAATGTAAGCACTTCTACGAAAATTTGAACTTATGTAAAAATAATTGAGCGCAACAAGCTTGTGATATGTTAAAGAGATAAATCAAATGAACGTCTAACAATTTTATAGGCATTATATTTGCAAATTATTGACATGATATTTTAAAATAAAAACATAAAGTGTTGTAAAAGGTGCTCATCTTTGGGCAACCGGATTAAATGTGAGCACACCTTGGTTAGTAATGTGTGCACGCCTTGGTTAGTAATGTGAGCATACATGCACATGCATATTGCAGGCAGGTTCTACAAAAGATATAGGGCCTAGTCTAATACTAATGCCAATAATAGGCCACAGAATCACCAATAAACCAATTGTCACTTCAAATGTAAAAATTTGATTGAGCAAAATGCTCACAATGCGGCCGCGATGTGAGCACCATGGCGCTCACATTTCTGAAAATGCAGTCAGCGTAATAAAAAATCCTTAAAATTAAACGGAACAAGATAAAAATCCTATCATCGCTCACTCATAAAGTGGATATAATACACATTCTAACAATAACTGCAGTTGTATCATGGCCAAAAACTAGACCAAGTTATCGATCATTTACGAAAAGGGAAAAACTAGTTTTTTAATGGCTTCATTCGAAAGCATTTAGTGAAAACATTTAGTGAAAAAGGAATTTTAAAACTCTTTTAACGTTCTCGGACATGCTTGTTGTTACTACTACGGATATTCACTGAGTGACACCACCGTCTATGCTGATTAAGTGAAATAATCAAAGGTGCTCACCTTTGGGTACTTTACCCTACTACTGCTACTATTACTCCACCTACTGCTACTTCCAACTACTACTACTTCCCTTACGTTTCGGAATAGAGGAGACCCCATAACAGTGAAGAGAGCCAGAAGGTAGGCGGGGCAGACCCAAGGAGACAGTTACGCCATCAATGAAGGGTCATGTAATGCAATGTAATGTAATCAAACATTTATATAGCGCAGTTCTAATTAGCAGCGCTCTCAACGGGCGTCCGTGCGTGGTAAAACAAAGGTTTTAAGGCGTCTCCGAAACTGACAAGGTGATAGGGTTAGTAAATCGAGGCGCAGGGACAGTGGAAGACAGTTCCACGCTGAAGGACCAACATAGGCAAAGCTCTACGACTGTGTCGTGGCAGAGCGCATGCGCTGAATGACAAGAAGGCCGAGAGTGGAAACGACTGCGTTGAGGTTCTGGGAGCCAGTGAATGGATGCACCTGCATCACACGCTCAATATTCGTGGAACTTTGCTTACCTTTGTCTTCTTCCGACTCAAATTTGAAGGTACTCAGCACATGCAGTGTGTCGTCACGGATCGCACTGAGGAACATAGCCACCTGAATGTTTTCCGGAAACTCATCAGATCGACAAGCAAGAAGGAATAATTCAAATTTCCGTAGTCACACCTTCCACGCTTCTTCTAGATTGCCACCCCGTAGCTTCTACGTCGCAGGCGGTGGGAAGGCTTTGTAGGACGCGTTCGCCATTGTGCAAGTTTTGTCAGTTTTTCTTTTGTTATCACAAGAACAAAAATGGGCTAAGTTCGTATAAGAATTCCTACCAGAACTTTGCTGTGTAGGTCCTACCGTCCCAGAAATCAAGTTATCATCAGCCTCAATCGTTAGAATATTCGACCCAGATCCCATCACCATTTGACCTTTAATTTCTTCGCTAATTGTTTTCCTCCTTTGCTAACTGTTTTCCTCCTTCGCTAATTGTTTTCCTCCTTCGCTAATTGTTTTCCTCTTTGATAATTGTTTTCCTCCTTCGATAATTGTTTTCCTCCTTCGCTAATTGTTTTCCTCCTTTGATAATTGTTTTCCTCCTTCGCTAATTGTTTTCCTCCTTTGCTAACTGTTTTCCTCCTTTGCTAATTGTTTTCTTCCTTCGCTAATTGTTTTTCTCCTTTGCTAATTGTTTTCCTCCTTCGCTAATTGTTTTCCTCCTTTGATAATTGTTTTCCTCCTTCGCTAACTGTTTTCCTCCTTCGCTAATTGTTTTCCTCCTTTGCTAACTGTTTTCCCCTTCGCTAATTGTTTTCCTCCTTTGATAATTGTTTTCCTCCTTCGCTAATTGTTTTCCTCCTTTAATAATTGTTTTCCTCCTTCGCTAACTGTTTTCCTCCTTTGATAATTGTTTTCCTCCTTCGCTCATTGTTTTCCTCCTTTGATAATTGTTTTCCTCCTTCGCTAACTGTTTTCCTCCTTCGCTAATTGTTTTCCTTCTTTGATAATTGTTTTCCTCCTTCGCTAACTGTTTTCCTCCTTCGCTAATTGTTTTCCTCCTTCGCTAATTGTTTTCCTCCTTCGCTAATTGTTTTCCTCCTTCGCTAACTGTTTTCCTCCTTCGCTAACTGTTTTACCCCGTCGCTAGTCTACCGGTCTTTCGGATTCCATGGATCTCAACTCGATCTAGAAGAATGGCTATACGAAATATTGTTTTTCTTAAGATTGACACTCAATCGATCCCTTGTAATATATGATTATATTAAATACATTATGTGAACTCATTCATTTGCTATTAAGCTTATTTACAAATCAGCAATAAGGAACCGGGAAATGAAAACTGACTATTGCTAGAACGTAGGATGCGGATGACACTTGAAAAGAAAGATAGAAGCATAAGTACGTCAAAAGAAGCAAAGACAAGGTATGGTAGAGAGACTGTGACAGAACAGCTTCAATGTATAGAGAGACCTTGCAGTGCATGACAGTGATCGAGGCATACCGGAGATGATAAGGTATCACAAAAACGAAAAACGACAAACGTAGACTATGAAAAAAATCATCTCACCAGGAAACAACCAAACGCATCCAATAATCTCAATCGCTTTTATCACAGCTTGTGTGAACTTCGTATCTCCTGGCATCGTGAGATTAGGTGAAGTTATTCAAGTTCAAATTTGACCTGATTTCTGTAGCAACAACTTAATGCGACTGTGGAAATATCAAAATGTGCGTTCAGATGGACAATCTACGTATTAGGTTGCCAGGACAAGATAACAACAGAGCTTAGGCCTATTCGTCGCTTTTCAAAATGATCTCCTGTTTCATTTAAGCAATCATTTTCGACAGGAGCTTGCATCTAAACTGAATTAGGTTGATCTCCGTGGTATTCGTTTAATTCGATCTATTGTGATTGAACAAAAGAAACACAAAGGATTTTACTTCAGCGTCAAAAACAGTGGATATACCCATGTGAAACAATATTTGTTCGTCTCACAGAAGCTCCTCGTGATATTTATTAGAAGAAATGGAAGCATTTGCCTCGGAGTGTGTCATGTATAAAGATACAAAGAGAGATGAACAATGAGTTTCCGGCGAATCATTGTTTGATTGCATATATACGATTATACGGACCTAATCAGCTTCATTATGGGTCTATTCAGAGTCATCAATGGTGCAATATCAATATACGTATATAGAAAATAATATACATAGTCCTGCATGCATAATTATAGGCATGAATACATGTAAACAGATTATATATTATAATTATTCATACGTGCAGACAGAAATATACATTAATAAATGCATATAAAAGTATGAAAATATACGCGTGAATACATGCATAGGGTCCGAAGGGTAAAAATATTCATTCATTCATTCATTCATTCATTCATTCATCCCACCGTCTACGCATAGATGCAAATACACAGATGAATCGATCGATGCGCCTATATAATTATTTGCATATCTGAATAAAAGGCGCACTTCCGTAGTTTGGCTACGAGTTGATGATGTCTGCGTGTATTCATGAAACGATATTCGAAGCCTAAACGATTCAAATTATTCGGCTGCAGGAGTTGTATTGTCTTGAATTGATATCCAGCCAATAGTGATTAATAGTGAATATAGAATCCAACCATGAATACGCATATGAATACACGGTCAACGTGACTATAATGAGCGACTGACAAATTAATGTCAATAAATTGGGATGCCATTCGGTCAGTCTCGGTGGACTAGTAAATTTTTCACGAGGTATCGTCTGTTGCTCTCCTGAGATGGTTTATACAAGTTTGTTTTACCAGAGGCGATATTTGAACAACTTTTGAGCAACTCTAATAACCATACGTCCCCTTCGATCGAATGGTGTTTGGTGACCTGGCGACCATTGGTTTCTGCATTCTGCTATTTCAGTGTGAACCAGTACATTTGGACGAAGTATCGTTTGCTTGCAGCGGTATCTTCCGAAATAGATAATTATTATTTCTCTTTGTTCCACTACAACTGTTCACTACAAAGACTGCAACTTTTGTGCACAGGACCGTTAACGCCCTTTCAAGCATGCAGTGACAGGAGATTGTCGCTTCATACCCACCACAAGGTCACTGCAGGTTAAACGATTCACGGCGAAAATACCAAGAAAAGGGCAAAAAAGGCTGAGTATTTGATGGACGTCATTCAGGACGATCGAATAATGGAAATTCTTTCAGCTCGACTAATAAAAATCATGACACCTACCTTGGATGTCATCTGCAGTGGTTTTGCGAATGCCTAGACCGACCGCTAAACTCGAAGAAATGGTGGAAAAGTCTGCTGAAGAAATTCTGACCAAACGCTGCGGATGAAATTCGACGGAGATGACTCCCTGTATCTGTTCTTTCAGCTCATTAGGTTATTGTGTCAGTTAGTTCTGAAGGTGACTATAGTACCTCGGATATCATGGATCTCGACTCGTTCACTAGTTTAGTGGCTTTCCGAAATGCTTTTTCTTAAGATTGCACGTTCTAGAATATTCTCGAAAGTTATAGAAAGTTCAAGCAGTTACTTCAAGTTTAGCCAGCATTGTTTGATTATGGAATTTTCCGAAGAAGTAGTTAACTTTCATAATATCAATCACCAGATACAGGTCACAAAATAAAAGTGTTTGGGCATTAATGGTCATTTCATATTGTTTTGCGAGGCAGAAGTAAACTACACTATTATATTCTACACAGTCTGCAATGACGAATAAGCAATTAACAGTCAGTAAAAAAAATTATAAATGTGTTTTTGTGTAATTTGTAATTGATATAAGGTTCATTAAATAAAATTGCATATCAAACAGCACGGTAGGAAATAATAAACATAGTAAGGTCGCGTTTGGGATCAGAATCAGGTTCTGCACTAGACTTGGAGAGCGGTGATAGTCGTGCTAAAATAATATTACAGACTGTGTGGAATGTAATAGTGTAGTTTACTAAGTCCATGCAGTGGGATAGATGCTGCGGCAGATGGATTAAGTTGACGTATTATGACTGTCTAGGAATCGCACGTAGGATAATTAAGAACAGATCATTCTTTCATTCTTTCTTCAGACGGAGCTACAGTTAATGACAACCAATATTCCAGTTGCAATAATTGATAACAGCAATTAAAACAGTCAAAATAATAAAAAGGAGGGATGAGGAGTGGAAAGAGAGTAGGAGGGGAGGGAAAGGTTGGGAAGGAAAGTGGAGGTGAGTGGGGAGGAGAGAGAGCAGGGCAAGAACGAGTGTTGAAGAGCCAAGGGATAAGAAATGTGGAGAAGGTATGGAAGGGGCGAAAAAGAGGATTTGGATGTAAAGGGAAGGACAGAGGAACTAAGCTTTACCGTTTTGACACGGACAAACATCTAATTTATATAAATTATTTATTTTTGATAAACCAAACGCTTAGCTCACTTAGCATGGATGACGACACTCGGGTTGAAAATGACGTCATAGCTCAGTGCTGTGTAGTGATGTAATACGGGCTGTTTTTGTGACGTCGTAAATTTCGTATCGTTTATGCGGCCGGTAAGTAACTCTTAGGCCTACTTTCAAATTGATTAATAATAATATCATTTATTAATCTGACGAGTAAGCTTTATGATCTCTGCTCTGGCGATATGAACTTTTCCCTGCACCAGTCTCTACCTCAGAGACATTTGTCAGACGGCATTGAGGGCCTGCTGTGAGGGTGTTCTTGTTGTTCCATTTGCCGGTATCCGGACGTTTCATCGCGCCCTGTTCAAAGCGGCCTTTTCATCGAAGTCCTAGTCATCGCAGTACCACCTAACCGCTAGAATGTTTCTTCGTGGTCCGCTCATCGGAGTCGGAAGGCCTTTCTTTCAGAAATCAGCACCTCAGTAATACTGAAGGCAATGTTAATATCCCATATAATAATCAATGTAATAAGTGGGTTAGTGCATAATTAACTGGCATCTAAATCAGTTGAGTTACTAGTGCGAAAGATGCGAAATAGCTCGTAAATATGTCATAATTTGAGTACGTCCATTTGCTTCAACAGTTCTTTTGATACGTTCATTCAGAGGCCTGCAAGTTTTCTTTGACGGATGATCTTTTCCGGTCACTCCCTGGAGAAACACCGTCGTCTGCTCCAGAATGTCCTTGTTCACACCATTCATGAAGGTCCATAGATAGAGCGACTGAAGGATATAGTGACACCCTTCAACAGATAGTTGCTAGTCCTGGCGATGCCATCGATGGTTCCGGCGTGCTGGTGAGCAGTATGCTAAGCATACTAATCGTTTCGCTATGAATTGAACTGCGATGAATCGATTCGCGTTGAATGGGAGATGCGATTAGTTGGTACTGCGATGAATAGGACTGCGATGAAACATCCTAGAACCCATTTGCCCGTAGGCTGCAGCAGTATTCTCTGCGGTAGGTCGTGTAGGCTTGGAATGGCCTCGATCTGGAGTTACGACTGTTCCCTTACAATGTTCCCACAAATTCTTTGGAGATAGTGTGCGCAAGAAATTTTGTGTGTGTAACATTTATAAATGTTTCACACTGTTGTGCCCAGGTTTGAGCTTAATTCAATTATTATAGTTAAATTAAGACCATAATTATGTAAATGTCCATGGCGATAAGTTCTGATAAGAAAAGTCCATTGTTTAAAGATAAATAAGGGGCGTATCAGCCAATGAACCAACGTTTCTGGAGTAAGGTAGGCCACAGCCGGCTGAGAGACTCGATTTAGCCTATGGTTGTCCACAGGCAGGGACGTCATCTGGGGAACAGAGGGGCAATGGCCACCTCTGAATTCGTGGTTTCATAAAACACAAATGCTTTATGCACTCAGTAAATTCTTTTGTTCTCTGACTCCACGACCCATGTGCGCGCGCACATTCGCACGGCTTAGAGGGAACATTGTTCTCTTGCTCCTGTCGTAGCACATTTTATGGCCATTTGAATACTTACCTTGTAGTTACCTTGAAAGGGGTCTATATAAATGTTTGAAAGAATGAGTAAATAAATACAAATAATAGTATGAACCAATGATTACAAGTTATTACAGGTTCGAATTTCACCGTATCATTAAAGTGGCGTAATTAAGATTAACCGGACAAAATGCACTATAGAAACAGGGCCAGTGATTCGGTCATAGCATCGAATCGATTTGTAATCGTAAATCGTAATCTTACAGCTTATAAATCGCCACTCTCAAACTCTCGTTAAGCACCCGATCATTCACGAGCGCTGATTGTATTGACAGCTGCGCTACTTCATTATTATTATTATCATTATTTCCAATGAGAGCTAAGTTTACTTATTACGCTTACGATACAGCCTACATTTCCATAGCATTAAAACACAATTGTAACACAGAGGGATATTTAGGTAGAGTGCACGTGCACTCAGTCTCTACAGCGATCGCTTGGCCTCGATGTCCTCGGCCTGCTCGCTTTTCAATTAATCATCTGCATCGGATACTTCACCACTGCAGCTGACTACGTCTAATGGGGAAGGACACGTTTCATTATGCTGTACAACATGGTCACATACAATGTAGGAGGAGGGGCAGGTAGCTCCTCAAGACAGAGAGGTATAGAACAACACAGCTCCTGGGATTACTATCCCTCTCGCCCTCTCAGTTCTTTGGTTCAAGCACAGACGCCCATTGGGAGCGCTGCTGATCTTCAGCGGTGCTATAGAAATGTTCGACTACAGTACATTAAGCATACATTACATTACATAAAGGACGGTAAAAGCGTACCAGCTACACACCGTCGTAAAACAAACAATCATCCTCCTACATTACATAACTGAACCGGAAATTATATTATGGTAATGGTGACGTCGTATGTTATGACGTTGGATGTAGCCCGATTGCAATGTACCATTGCCCCTTCTATAGTCTATTGTCTAAACTGACATTATCTAGATGGCCTTAAGTGTGTTGTACGCTTGAGATAATAACGAGACAGTTGCGATTAGAAATAGACATTTAAAACAGAGATTGCTAAGCTTTGCAAAAGACCAACAAACAGCTTTTCAATCTGGAGTCAACAGTGTCAAAGGGCGTCAACTTTATCATCCACCGCACTCACTGATAGTCGTCGATTATTACGGTCGCATCTCTGGCTGTGTATACAAGCAATAATCAGACTCGTACACTTTCTGTACACTCTCTGTACACTATTAGTCTGATATCAATTACGAGGTTTTGTCAGTTGAGATTGCGCAACTCCGTAAACAGAGAAATTGATTCGGTCAGACTTTACAAACATAAAGCTACGAAGGTTTCAGGCGATACTCCATTAAGTCTACTTAGAATTGTCTTACGCGTGAGTCATTTCAGATTTACCTCGATTGTTGTGTAAGTTTAAACTTTTGCTAAAGTGATCGTAGTATGTCCAAACCCAACTTAATTTTACCTTTGAATTTATCACAAACTCTGCTCATTTTATTGATTGCCAGACCTGTTGAGATCCCCGCATTATAGTAGATCCATGCGAATCGAGTTAGTTGACCGATCTATTTCCGATTCGTTTAAATTGCTGTCTCAAAATATTTCGATTGGGTTTCATCTAATGACTTCTATATCGCTAGAGAGAAGTTGTTTTCGGCTATTAGGGATGAGCTGTGAATAGTTACAGAGTGACTTTCCCCATCAGTTGTTCTAACATATAATGTGAACCTCTTTACTTCTTAGAAGCCCTGCTATCTCATCTTAGACCTTCGTCCTAGAACATTCAACCATATTTAACTTGACTCGGTCCCCTCTAGCCTTTCTAGAAATCATGCTCTGAACTTCCCTGAACTATTCTTTGGACAACCCTCTGATTCGACGCAGGGCTCGGGAATAAGCGGGTGCCCTGCGTTTGGTTTTCGAGTGGCGCTTTGGTAGTGTGGAGATTACGATTATTGTTTAAATGGATTCTGCAGAGTATATTATAATCGGCAGCTGGGAATTTCAAAAGAGTGGCGGACCCGCAGACTCGTAGCACCCAGCCAACTGATTGATATCTAGCGTCAACCGTCGTTGCGATGTTTAGAGTATAACAACTGAAATTCTGTGTTGTTTTCAGTGGGAGACAAAATGGCATCTAATACAGAGAACGTGAGGCTTGATATCGACAATGCATCCTACGCAGCCGCTGCCACTCGTCTGCCTCCCCCCACTTCCACCCTCCGTGCTCCTCCTCCCTATCCCCATTCTTTAACCCTCCATCCTGCTCCTCCTCCCCAGTATCAGTTGCCTCTGCCTGGCTACCCAACAGCTCCCCCTCCGGAATACGGTCAGGTCGTAGCCAACAAAGCCTACGAAGCCTCGAACGCCACTGGACCGTATCAGCACGCAACCAGTCAAGCGAATCAGTTGCATCAAGTGTACCTACCACCGCTTCATCAGATGAACGACGACCAGTCTCAGCAACTGGTTCTGGTCGATAGTTCTACCCTGAGAAGGGGTCAGAGCCAGCCGTCCTTCCTCGGTCACTTCATTCTCTCTTGTTGTGTTTTCTGGTGCTGTGGTTGGATGTGCGGAGGAATCGCGTTCCTCGTCGCATGTGAGTTAGAACTAATCACCACGAAATTAGTTTCTCTTTGGCAGAATATAACTAGGAAGACATTCCAGGAAATAACTTAGTTCTCTAACTCAAAGTGCCTTAATTTTTGTAATCTAAATACCTAAATGCTCTAATTCTAAATGCCTTAATTCCTTAACTCTAATTACCTCATTCTCCAACTCTAGATGTCTTAATTTTCTAACTCTCTAGATGCCTTAATTCTCTAACTCTCTAGATTCCTTAATTCTCTAACTAAATGGAGAAAGATCAATGGTTATCATCAGAGCAGAATGTGGTTCGTCGTTGAGTTACCCCAACACTGCTCCTATATAGCTAACTTGTCTTCTCTCAATCAATCGGATTTTAAATAGCGACCCTTCAATATCTCTACTCTGAGGCGCCCAACCCATGGCAGGCTTAAGTGAGCAGTCGTGAGCAACTGATGGAGCGGAGAGGAGGAGGGCTGCTGCTCGGGGAGGAAACCCAACTCTCGTGGAAGTAGTCTATGAGGAAACTTTAATGCAAATCTAATAATTAATGTAACTCTATATTGTAAAATTTCTGAGCATAATTTAAATTCAACTGTTATAGGTAGTTAATTCAAGTGAAAAACTTGATCATGACCATGTGACCAGACTTCTGCTTGCCATTCCTTCTATTTGAATAGACATCTACTTTCTGTTGCCAGCACTTTGAATGGAGGGTCATCTCTACTCTGTCTATGTTCTCGTCTTTCTCTTTGTTTCCAGTGATCGCCCAGAATTCGTCTGCATCCGGGGATGTGATAGGTGCTCGTCGCCTTGGTCACGTGTCACTCGCGCTGTCCATCTGTGGTATCCTCATTGGAACAATCATGACGATTGTCTTCATCGTATATGAGCAGTATTAAGCTTAGGAGGAGGATTTGGATACGGAGGGGAGGGACAGGGAAAGCGTTCAGACTTTATAAAGGCCCTTACAAGAGTGTAACAGGAACAGTTCGTTACTATGTTTGATCTGTTTAATAAGAGAATAGCGCTTTGCAAGAGGAACATCGAGAACAATCAGATGGTCGATCGAAAAGATGGTCGAATTCGTTCTAAACTTCTAAATAATAACCGAGTTTATGTAATATAGAAACTTCAGACCAGTCCTATCTCCCACACAAGGAATGATCTTCTAGTCCTTGAAACGACCTGGCGCAATAGAAGTTTTCTCGTACTTTTAAATACTGAAAAGGTAATCACGTTGACGATGTGAAAACAAATTTATTTATATTACCGTGGAGTGAATGCAAAGTAAAGCGATTAAATCTCTGTTAACTGACAAACATATTGACAGATTTGTTCTTAACGATAATTATTATTATTATACACATTTTCTAACACATTTCTATGGATTAAATTGCATTGTTTTAGCAAAAATGAGGAATTTAGCATAAATGTTTTTCAAACTGTCTATAAACTTGGATGGGAGAAAATTTGACATCGGGTGCATGGGTTGTGGCTTAAATGGTTGGGTTGTGGCTTGAATGGTTGGGTTGTGACTTTAAGGCAAAGAAAACGCATTGAAAACCTACAATTACCAAAGTAGAAAGTTTATTCCAATTGGGACACACTATTTAAATCTTGGATCTGAAAGTTGAAGGATTCATCGACGCGTGACTTGTATCGCTTTCCATGTATGCAGTTTTGGTACATTGCAATGTCTACTGTCTACTGTCTACTTGTTAACAATGTATATATATATATATGCGTAGTAGGCGCAATGTAAATATAGCCATTTCATTTTGCATAATAAGCAAATTGAGGATCTCAATTGCGTGGGATTGCTACTCAAAATGTCGCTGACGCTTGTTTGCTTGTTTTTAATCAAATAATTTTATGCAAACCGTAGAATTTCCCACATTCCGATCAATGGATATATATATATATATATATATATCTCTTTAGGATAGGTGAATTTCCTACGTAGTTCGAGTACGAGAGTGAATCTAACCTTAACCCTAACCTTCATTCCTGACCTAAACCCTAACCTTCATTCCTGACCTTAACCCTAGTCTTTACCGTCACCTTAACCATAGCCTTAATTCCTGACCTTAACCATAACCTTAATTCCTGACCTTAACCCTAACCTTAATTCCTGACCTTAACCCTAGCCTTTGCCGTTACCTTAACCATAACCTTAATTCCTGACCTTCACCCTAGCCTTTGCCGTCACCTTAACTCTAACCCTAATTCCTTATCTTAGCCCTAACCTTAATTCCTGACCTTAACCCTAACCTTAATTTATTGACCTTAACCCTAGCCTTTGCCGTCACCTTAACCCTAACCCTAATTCCTTATCTTAACCCTAACCTTAATTCCTGACCTTAACCCTAGGCTTTGCCGTTACCTTAACCATAACCTTAATTCCTGACTTTAACCCTAACCTTAATTCATGACCTTAACCCTAGTCTTTGCCGTCACCTTAACCCAAACCTGAATTTAAATGAACACATTTTTTTACAAATTTATGTATCTTTAAACTTTTATTGTTTTTTATGTTTTTTCTCATGTACCCGTCGTGCGTCTGCAGACGGTAATAACGAGTATACTTACTTACTTAATTAATTACTAAACCCTGACCTTAACAATGACCTTAACCCTGATCTTAACCCTAACCGCATTTCCGACCCTTACTCTGACCTTAACCCAGAAGATGAGGCCACAGTTGCAATATGCGAGGTCGTTTTTCACATTCTCTAAACCTGGTACGGTTGGTAAACAAACTTTCTATTCGGATTGCATATTCACCCTCGGTTTTCATGAAAAGAGATCAAAAATTTGCAGATGCTGGAAATTATCTTTCCATCTGATGCCTCAATGTGTGCTACTTATATAACCGCAAAGACCTTCCGCTTCACATCTCTCCAAGAATTCCTACACCGCTCTATTCTTCCACATTCCAATTTTTTCTCTTCGCCAACGGTGGCTGATCGGTTAGAGCGGTCGGTCCGTAACACTCAGTGTGCGCTGAGTGAGTGGGTTCGACCCTCGTCCAAGCGTCAGTCACTGTGTAGGAACCTTGAGCAAGTCCCTCGCGCACAATTGCTCTGTAGTACAACTGCAATTGCACAGTCGAGGCGTGTGCACTTCTGAGCAAAAGATGTTGGAAGATGGGCGGTATGAAATTTCAAGAAATTCAATTTCAACGAAACCCGCTTTACCAGTTGCTTAGCCATCTCCATTCCCCGGTTTCTCTGGTGACAGTACATGGATCTCTATCTGCATCTTTGAGCAACCCTTGTGACATGACGCAGCGCCCGTGAATATGCTGACAAGACTTGACTCTTGAGAGGCTACAATAAGTGAAGAAGGATCCGATACGAAGATTCTGTCGTAGATGTTGAACTTACAACTTCATGTAGATAGAGTATGCATGTCTACATGTAGATAGAGTATGCATGTCTACATGTAGATAGAGTATGCATGTCTACATGTAGATAGAGTATGCATGTCTACATGTAGATAGAGTATGCGTGTCTACATGTAGATAGAGTATGCATGTCTACATGTAGATAGAGTATGCGTGTCTACATGTAGATAGAGTATGCATGTCTACATGTAGATAGAGTATGCATGTCTGGTCGATTCTCTGTTTCGCTTCTAGTGTTGAATAAACTGATAAATTCAAAGTTCAATGGCGAGACATCATGTTGCATCTGTCAATTATCGTATCGCATCTTCATATTTATACAGCTCCTCTCGAAGAATAACTATTCAGTGGCGCTCTGAATAAAAGGAGAAAGAAGTGCCGCTGAAGAGTGAGGCGCCGATAGAGAGAAGCCATCCATTAGTTTAGTCCTCAATGATGAAGGTATGTAGGTCATTGATGGTAGATGGACCCACAACACTTGTGTTGGGCCAGGGCACTTGTGTTGTCCTAGGAACAAGCAAATTGAGACGATCAAGAGAGCGCAAGAAGAACGAGATAACGACTTTTGTAAATTGTCACACACAGAGAGAGAGAGAGAGAGAGAGAGAGAGAGAGAGAGAGAGAGAAGAAAGAGAAGAGAGAGAGAGAAATAAAAAAGAGGTAGAGAGAGAAAGAGAGAGAGAGAGAGAAAAAGAGAAGAGAGAGAGAGAGAGATCTGGCTACTCATCTCTGTCGAGTGTCACATAGTCCACCTCGCCTGAGAGTCAATGCAAAGGCTTATCCTATCTGCAGGTATAGACCAACACAATTTGCAATGCACACCGAGCATTAACGGACCTTCAGAGTAAGCTACGTATAATTATCTTCAACTTTTGTAGCGCCGATGTATAATGAAAAAGGCGCCAATGGATGACGTGCCAAACTCTATGCCACACAGTGACATGCCTTAGTGCATTTTAGATGATTAGCTGTCAGCCTAATTAAGGATGTTGTTACTCTCATTTAGCTGTGAAAGTGTCGGCTACTTTGTAAATTTTCTAGCAAGGTGAGACCCACAGTTTATTCAAATCAATTGGCTAATTGTTTGGGCGCTTTGCAGCAGGGCCACACTAGGCGCTCAGCTACTTGAACGGTGATGGCAGATCCCTTGCCAAGCAAGCGCTACATACAAGCTTATTTTTTTATCTGACTGTTTCTTTAACAGCGAATGTTACATGAGATCCGATGGTATCCCACAAAGCGACTGTCGGCATGGATTGCAATTCAGAGGAAACGGAACATCTGATTCCACATCCTCCGCAGTATCAACAGTTTCACCCGAGTGCGCAGCTTCCGCCACCTGGTCAGTCAGCCGTGCAAGGACCAGGCAATGCGTTCAATGGACCATATCAATACCCTGCCAATCAGTATCCAGCGCCGTATCCTCATGGAAGCGCTAACCAGATGCAACAACAGCAACAGGTGGTCATCGTGGGACAGCAGCAGCAGCAGCAGCCACAGGTCGTCATTGTTCCTCAGGCGCGCAATCCCTATTTCTGTCATGTCCTTTTATCGTGTTTCGTCTTCTGGTTCTGCGGTTGCTTTTGTGGAGCCATCGCATTTGCCCTTGCAGGTCAGCAATTTCATTCACTCAGTCTCCCTTTCATCCCTCTTTTCATCATTCCCCCATCCTTCCTTCCTTATGTTCACCAATCTGTCCTACCTTCCCTCTCTACTTCCATCAATCCTTCCTTCATTCCCTCTTTCCCTCCTTTATTCCGTCCTTCATTCCATCCTTCCATCCTTCGCTCCTTCTTTCATTCATTTCTTTTCCTCTTTCCTCCCGTTCTTCACTCTTTCCTTCACTCCTTTCTTCCCTCCTTCATTTCCTTCCATTCATCCATCCTTCATTCATTTTCCTCTTTCCTTCCCTCCTTCATTCCGTTCTTCCATCCTTCCCTCCTTCCTTCCATCTTTCATTCCATCCATCTTTTCTTCTGTCCGCTTCCTTCCTCCATTCGTCCTCTTGTCCTTTATTCCGTTCGTTCTTGTCTTTTTATCCGAAATCTCTTTTGCGATGTTATAAAAGGCGCTGCAGAACGTGTATAAATATGACTCATAATATACATTAATTGTATGTTTATTTTTATAAATCACTTAAACACATTAGAAACTGCATAGCATATATCATGTAATCATAGCACATAAATTATGATAAAATAATTGATACATAATGAACATAATTGTGTTTTAATATAATTCTGTGGCATCATGCGTCGTAATCTGGCAGATGTTCCTGATGAATGCATTCATGCGTTACGATACGGTTGAGTGGAGTTCGGTTGGTCTTTGTTTGTTTCAGTTTATGCGAAAAGTTATTCTGATTCGGGTCATCCAACAGGTGCCCGTCGCCTTGGCAACCTGTCCATCGTGGCTTCCATCGTAGGAATCATAGTAGGAGTGGCCATCTTGACCGTCATCGTCGTTCAAGTCATTGTAGAAGAGAAGCAAAAGCATCAATAACAACAATGCAATTGCCAGCGACAATTATAGATCACCAGTCATTCAGTCAATTGGCATCTAATGATGTGTTGTATACGCTGTTTGAAGTGTCGTTCTGGTCGCAAGAAACAATAGATTAGAAATACTAAACGGGTGAGGATCTATGTTCTATGATTTCGATTGAGCAAACGTTCTTGAGTATTGAAATATTAACAATAACATGTCGTCTACTTTTTGATCGATTTTTCTCTCATATTTCGATGTTACACAAAATTATTTTTCATTGGTTTGCTAGGATTGAGTTAATTAATTCCTAATTAATAATTTGTTGCAAATTTCAGCAAATTGAAAGAGACAGGTCTAAGTCCTGGGCTGAGGACGAAAGAAAAAAATGCGACTGAGCAACGGACAGTTACGGGGAGCAGAACAGAATGATATAGAGAAGCAAAGCGGACAGATACAGGAAGATAGTCGGCAGAACAGAATGAGACAGAGAGCAGAACGGGCAGATACAGAGGTAGAGAGTTGGCAGAATCGACAAATACATGAACAAGACGAACGTTCCTAAGAACTGAATAGGTAAAATCACGAATCTCCTTTGGGCAAATTCAGACTAAACTTGGAAAGAATTTAATTATGAAGATGATGAAGACGTCTTTGAAAATTAGACGAGACAAAAAAGTGCAGAAATTAAGTGTGAAACAGGAGAGAATGGAAGGGAAGTGAGAGATATCATGACAAAGAATGGAACTTAGGCGAAAGAACTTTGTTCAAAGACCTCTTCATCGTTTCGTCGCTGTTGCGGTGGCTGCCACGTTTACATTTTCTCCCTTATTTCTTTTTAAGATGTTGCAATTACTAAACTTGATGTCTTGATGATAGGGTATTCTAGAACACGAATTTACCGAACATTTAGAAAATGTAAGTCTAATCAGCGGATTCTGTAGATGTACGGGAACGGTTTTGCGGCTCAGAAGGATTTGATTATAAATGGAAATTCCCAGAGTCAGAAAGTAATATAACTACTTTGTTCTCATGAGTTTTCATTCGCCTCTTGATGGTGTATTCTCCGATGATGTCTACAAAAAGAATGCGTCGAGACATTTGCTCCGCAATTAATGTCCGTTGGAAGCCGTGTACTTAAACCCAACGATGAGAGACTCTCAACAATTTACGGCCGATCGGGTTCTTTGAGGTCTCGTGTGTGCCGTGTAAGAATCAGTAATTGAAACAGAGATATGTTCTCTCACCTTCGCTCATTATTAACTTCTAATACCACGTGCTGTACATTATAACGACCAGTCTGCTAATACAGGTCTTGACAGTCTGAAAAATGGGACTCATGATCAGAAAACGACACAATGCGTTGTCATTGCTAGCTGAACAGGTTTATGATATCATGGCTCACCTGGAATTACGAAAAGAACGCCATGCGAAATTACTAAAATTGCTCAAAGTGGCTTATACCACCCACCCAGGCAAAGAAACGACGTTAACAATCTCTTCCTTACCATTGACACCGCTTTGGAAGAACTACTTACCAGCTTCAAAACAAAGAAAAAAATGGAAATGTGAATAGGTTAGCGGGATACAAAGGACTGTAAGAATTGAATATATTATGGTTTGTGTGAAACTAATGAGTAGTTGAGTGGGCGAGTTGTAGGGTGATGAGGAAAACCAGTTGAGGCGGATTTCTGATGGGAACTGGAGCCTTTGGGGGACCATATATAACAACAGACGGTTTGTAGGCCTACACAGACTTACATACATGAGACAAAAATATTGTACATTAACAGATATTTATGTATATATATAAATAATATAACCGTATATATAAAAAGTTATTTATATATATAAAAATTATACCATTATATATAATTCATATAAATTTATATTTATAATTAGCATATATATATAGTCTGTCCTACACTGCTTTATAGATGGCTTATATAGCTATCACCACACCTCTTTCTAGTCTAGCCACTAAACTACTGAAGGTAAATACACATTACCATCCCTCACCAGGATTCATGCTCATACCAGCGACATAAGTAGCAGCAAGATTATGCAACAATATATATATATATATATCCAGCGGGTGAGTAGCAGTTAAAATGCATTCTCCGCGAATCCGTCACTACAAGAATTGTATCTTTTATGGAATCCGAATATTATACGATATAATTATATAATGTAGATGGATAAAGAGTGTAACAAATAAAATGAATCTCGGTCTTCGCCGCCTATATTCATAAAATGCCCAACTGTTCTTATCATTTTCATGATACCCTTGCAATAAAATCAAATGCCACATCGTCTTCTTCCATCCTCTGCTCTCACTATTCCTCTTCCTCATTCCTCCTCTTCCTCATACCTCTTCTTTCTCGTTCCTCCTCTTTCTCATCTTTCCATCTGTCTCTTCCTCCTGTTATTCGGTTCGTCCCTTTTCTTTAAATTCCTCCTCTTATTCTTCTTTTATTCTTCTCTATCTTTCTGTTCCTACCACTTTATGCATCATCCTCCATTTCTTGTTCCTGCTATTCTTATTTTCCTCCTCTTCCTCCTCATTCCAATTCTTCCTCCTCCTCCTATTCTACTTGTAGTAGTAGAAAGGATGGAGGGAGGGAATGACTGATGTGTTGTCGACGTGTTCTTTCTCCGTCTCCAATGTGACAAAGACATCTTCTGTTTCGATGGCGATGATATTCGATCCTCCAATGAAACAAACATCTTCTCTGTCCCACTGTAAAGGACTCCTCCATCGAATAGAGTTACCAACGGATGCATCTCTGTCTGTTTCTCTCTGTCTGTCTCTGTCACATTGTATGTGTATGTCTCTCTATGTATCTGTGTGTGTCTCTCTCTCCCTTTCTGTATCTGTCTCTGTCTGTCTCTGTATCAGCAAACGCTGGCTCTGTGACTGCCTAGCTATTACAGATGCAATTCGTTCCAGATGTGTCGCTGAGGCAGAAGTAACGTACGAACTTCTTCCTCAAATGGAATTCATATTGCGTGGTGGCATCTGTGTTCTTCGATAGACTACGAAGACACAAGAGGTCTTTCGCCTGCGCGGGATCTGTAGCCATCGGATCATGGAACTTCAGAGGATGGTGCTGCCACTCCTCGTCTTCGAAGCGTTGCTCGTCGTTGTGTCAGTCTTCCTCGGTCGAAGTTCCGCTGGACCAGTTCTAGAGGAACATCGTCAGATTCAGTCAGAGGCCTTGATATTCATAGCACCAGGTAAACAGTTGTAGGTTAAACTCGCACCCTTGCTTATATTTCCTACTTAATGAGAACGTAAGGAATTGTAATAATAAAATACCGGTTGTAGTAATAATAAGAGCAATGATTAGGAACGGCTCAACATTCAACAGGTTATACTTTCTACGACTATAATTGTAGACTATCACTAAATGTTGTGCCAAGTTCTCGTCTGTTTTGATTCTCGATCGAAATCTGTCGGAAGCAAAAGTGTTTGCATACATTTTAAAAAATTGCTCAAAATCTGGCAATTCACGGAATTTGGGAAAATTAATGGTAAATGTCTAAAATCACTGAATTCGCTATTTTCGTGACTGCGTGAATTTCTACCACGTCCCTACCAATCGGTCTTTTATAGTCAATCAGTTTGGAATCGAGTAACATCAATATGCTAGCGAAACTATGCTTTGCTCTATAAACAACGACTCATTCTGGCAACGCAAGGCTAATAACTGCATCTCTTCAGCGCATTCTTAATATAAACACTCTTCCGCTACTCATACCAGCGTTAACCGCTTTGGCCCTACTGTTCCCGTCTTACATGTCTAAGAGCATTGATAGGGAGAGACCCCTACTCTGATATTCGTCCATGTGGGCTCATCAAAGGCCAAAGGCATGATCACAGCCTTGACAGGATTCAGCTTATGAAAACTGAACATGTATAACTAACATTGACACGTGACTGTCTGTGACTGTTGCTGTAGAGTGTTCCGTGACTGGTCCATGGTGCGTCAGTGACTGTGAGAAGCATCCGGATGGAGACTTCCAGTGGTGCGGTGGATGCTCCGTCTATGCCAGATGCCGTAGCCAGGAGATGCAGTTGGTCGCTTGTCCTCAGCAGCCTCAACCTTTCGTCTGGGATGATCAGCTCAGTGGCTGCTTCGAAGAGAGTGGAACATGTCGATGTGACAGAAACGAGAGAAAGAAAACAAGCAAAGGAATGATAGGAACAACCGCCAAGAAGGCAACAGAAGAAGCAACTCAGACACCCAAGGAAATCACCACGGAAATACCCACTGAGCAACCAACAGAAACACCCACTGAAATTCTAACTGCAACGTCAACTGAATCACCCACAGAAACACCCACTGAAACACCCACTGAAACCTCAACTGAAACGCCTACCGAAACACCCACTGAAACTCTAACTGCAACGTCAACTGAATCACCCACAGAAACACCCACTGAAACACCCACTGAAACCTCAACTGAAACGCCTACCGAAACACCCACTGAAACTCTAACTGCAACGTCAACTGAATCACCCACAGAAACACCCACTGAAACACCCACTGAAACCTCAACTGAAACGCCTACCGAAACACCCACTGAAACTCTAACTGCAACGTCAACTGAATCACCCACAGAAACACTCACTGAAACACCCACTGAAACCTCAACTGAAACGCCTACCGAAACACCAACTGGAACTCCCACTGAAAATCCTACGGAGCAACCGACTGAAACTCAGACTGAGGCTCTGACTTCTACGCCATCGGAAACCTCGACCGAACCAACACCAACGACCTCATTTACGCCTGTAACTACACCCAACAACCCGACCAACTCAACACCCGCTACAGGCACAACTGAAACCACGAATACAACCTCAAATGCAACCACGCCAACACCCACACCATCACCCACAACCATAACCTCGAATGAAACAACCCCCTCAAATGTAACCACACCCACAACCACCACCTCAAATGAAACAACCCCCTCAAATGCAACCACACCAACACCCACATCCACCACCTCAAATGAAACAACCCCTTCAAATGCAACCACACCAACACCCACATCCACCACCTCAAATGAAACAACACCCTCAAATGCAACCACACCAACATCCACAACCACCACCTCAAATGAAACAACCCCCTCAAATGTAACCACACCAACACCCACAACCACCACCTCAAATGAAACAACCCCCTCAAATGCAACCACACCAACACCCACAACCACCACCTCAAATGAAACAACACCCTCAAATGCAACCTCTGCATCGCCTACAACCATTGAGACAACCACGAGTGGACCAACGACCACAATCAACCCAGCGGACAGAGGTAGGAGACCATCATGCTCTTAAGCCGCTTAGGGACCTTTTTAAGGACCTTTTACCATAAGACCATTTTGGATTCGAGAAACCAATCTGCTTTCAGAAAACTTTACGAGATTGTTCACAGAGATAGAACTCAAACTAATTCGATTTCACGTAAAGGTCACTTTGGAATTCAAACCCTGTTACACACTGAAGCAAATTAAGCAGCTGACCCCAATTAATTTCCTTGCTCCTACTGATCCGTGCTGTAGCATGCAGTATATTCTGCAAACGTCATCATTTTACTAATCTTTCAGCATGGTCGTCTTTACTGATCTTTTGGTAGACCATTATCGACAGGGCACCGTCTATATTGACCCCCGGAGCCAAAAGATCACCTACAAACTGGACAAGCTTGACCGGAAGAAAGGATCTGCCTTCGGCTTCTACAACAACTCCATCCATTCTACCGGATGGGGGGTGCTGGAGATTCGTACCCAGCTCCCCAACCACCTCCCTTTTAGACACCTTGGAACCGATGATGTTGCCAAGCGCATGTACGCCGCTGGAATGCTCGAGGGACTTCTCACAGCCAGGTATCGTAATCATAATAATGGTGAATAAGAAAGGCGCTATATAAAAAATAGACTCCTAGTCATTCGGAAGCTCTGCGTCGCGTCAGTGGGGTTGTCCAAGTGAAGAACGAAGAGAGGACATGGAGAAATGGAGAGGGCGGAGGTGGAAGAGAGTTAGGACGAGAGACATTGGAAGCAAAGGAGTGGGTGAATGAAGATTGCGATTCTGGAAGAGCTGGAGAGATGATGGTGGAACTGGAAGCAATTAGTCGACCGGAATATCCAACGCAATTTGCTTAACCTCTGCTGGATGGTTGAGTCTTACAATGCGAAGTCATTATGGATTCTAATTATTACTTGAGCTTAAACTCAGTTCAATGGTGATGAACATTTTTTTAAAAAGCAGACAATAAGATAATAGAACAAAAGATGTCGGAAAGACAGAAAGACACATACACAGACGACCTCGTGGATATCCGGATTCCAAAATTGGTTCCGTTTGTTTGCTTATGTTCCATCTACACAAACAAGAGGAGGTGCTATAAATTTTGTTGCAGACAAATCTGGAATGAGTTCGTGAATGTTCGGTCTTTCTTCTTTCCACCTGGAGATGAGGATGAGACGGAAGAAAAAGTGAAGAAGTTCTTCCGCCAACAAAACGATTGGGCGTGGACGATGGTGGAACGACAGAAGGCGAGGAGAGATCCATATTGGGAGAACGTACGCTACATCCTAGAACAGATGAGTGGATTGCATCATGGATATAGGATCATCGCAAAGAAAGAGGGATGGGTAAGAGGAAACGGAAGAGGAGGAGAAGGGGGCATGGGAGGAGGATAGATGGGACGATCATTTATTTGGCGCCACATACTGGACCGGCACTTGATCTGCTTCCTCTATTAAAAGCCTGATTCTTATCGATGTTAAGTCTGGCGTTGTTGACTTTTTGGATACATCTCGTTATTATCACACATGGGAAAAATATGTAGGTGCGCTTTAAATTATGGACATTCAAATAGCGTTGTCGATGCACTGAAGAATGTATGGAGTCTAACAAAGGGGTCAATTGAGCGACTGGAGAAGGTTGATTGCAAATAAATACATTTTCAAACTGATCAACCGATAATAATAGCATTAACAATATTAGGCCTAATACAAATTGACATAATAATTTAAATTATTATTATTATCAATAATATTAATATTATTGAGGTTCTGTCAGTGTAAATAGTGATAATAATGAACAATTACGATAATAATGGAAATAATAATCGTTATTATGATTGTTAGGGCAATTTATATGGCGCCGTAGTTTGACCGAGGCTGGAGACAACGGTTGCATTGAATGAGTTGGTTGTCCTGTTGCAATAATTCGGATGGTTGCATTTTATTGACAGGAGACGGACATATTCGTCGTTCAATTGTTGAATGCACTGGGAGATCTGTTGGAGCTGAGCGAAGCGGTGAAAGATCGAAAGCAAAGATCTCAACCGATGAATATGACAAGAGAAGAGATCGACAAATACATCGCTCGAAACAGCAGATGCTCCGCTCTCATCAAGGCAACGATCGACCGACTCTTCTTACAAATATAATCACTTAATTAAATCAAACTGATAAACCGCAGTATGATTACAAACGCAGGACGACTGATCAAAGACGCGTTACTACACTAGTCAAATTTAACTGTTGGGAGCCATGCAAGGCGTCCATTAAGTTAGACATGTAATATGCCAATTAGCGAAGGAAGGACAGATGAGTCTTAATGGGGATTCGGATATCGGACTCGGTTCCTCAACTCTGCGCCCCAGTGTGTTATCAGTTACTCTCAGTAACTACTTTCTTGTTCTAAAAACTTCTATTGTTCCAGGTGAGAGTTCCAATATCTAGGTCCTGAATCGAAAACATTTTCTCACCAGGAAGAAATCTAGTCTTAGGTGTTCCGAGAGAAAGACCGTCAACGGATTATGAGGAGTCTGTTGAACAAGAACTGACTTCAGGTGTTGTGATTGGCCAGCATTCAATGTCTTATGAAACGATTCTACAATCAGAAACTAATCCTCTGCTGTACAGAAGGAAAGCGCAAATACTTATGAGGAGCTGGTGTCCTTCGTCTAGCTTTCAAGTGGCGCTTAATAAGTTTGGAGTTTATGATTACTATTATTGCAGATTAACAGACAATGCAGATGAGACGGTTGGTGTAAGGAGAGGTCGAATGCTCTGGGGCCAGGCTTATTGGACATATACCTAAATTTTCACCCGTTTCAGCTTATATGCGCAATGTCCTTCACTGGCTACCGGTTCAACAGCACATCACATTCCGCATTGCGACACTAGTTTGGCAGTGTCTCTCTGGTTGTGCGCCATCCTACTTGACTGAACTGTGTCGTCCGGTGTCTGAACTTCTTTCGCGTAGAGCTCTGCGCTCTTCTGCTAAAGGCGAGCTTCTGGTGTCCAGGGCCCGTTCGTCGCTAATGATGCGTAGAGCTTTCTCAGTGGTTGGTCCGTCGACCTGGAATGGGCTCCCGGTTGCCCTCCGTCTTCCCCCTTACAATGATCTACCTACCTTTTGTAAGCTGCTAAAGTCATTTCTTTTTGGCCGTGGCTGGGCTGGGAGCACCTCTGAGTAGTTTCCCTTGAAGAGGCGCTATATAAATTATCTAAATAAATGAATGAATGAATGAATGCTGTTCCTATTGTAGATGACGCCGGGTTTTGAGAACATCTTCATCGGTCACTCGACCTGGTTCATTTACGCTTCAACTCTTCGCATTTATAAGCACTACCACTTCGACTACTTGGATATAATCACTGCCACTCACCGCACTTCTTTCTCCAGCTATCCAGGTATGCGTCACGTTTCAACGTTTCCCGTTAAGCTAGTCTAATTTAGTCCCTTCGCTGCTGCTAGTGGTGTGAGTAACAAGTGAAATGCGCTCGTGAATAAGCTGGTGTCATAAGCTTGGCTTTCGAGAGGCTCTTTACATGATTACGAGATGGGATACTCACCTGCCATTGTTTCAGCACGAGGCAGACAGAATCAGACTAGACAGACGATCGCTGCTAAAGACAGACGACCAATGATATTATACTTCTAAAGTATTGTAAAGTCTATTGTAACAGTTTTAACGTCTGATTTCATAAAAAGAATATGATACTCCAATAAAAATGAGTATCAGTCAGAACTACAATTGAAACTTCATTTATCTTTCAGTTGGATTTAGTTTCCATCTGATTAGATAAAAATTTTATGAAGACTGAACGGAATCTATTGAATGGTGACAATATATATATATATATATATATATATATATATATACACCGTGTCTCAAAATAAACCAAGCAAAATTGTTATTGTCAGAACTTCGTCAAAAATCCACCAATTTCGGTAACTTTTGGTAGGTAGATGGCATAGCAATACCTGAAGTCCTATACTATATATAAATTTCCACTTCATCTGACTCATATATATAATATAAATATATTGAGTATTGAAATCAATGACTGCAAGGCTTGAGTCAATGATCGTCGTCGTCTCCTTGATTTGAATGAATCGGTTTTTTTCACACAGGTGCCTTAGTCTCCATCGACGATTTCTATCTACTCGACAGTCGACTGGCGATGATTCAGACGACGAACAGTATCTTCAACACGACTCTCTATGACCTTGTGATCCCAGAGTCATTGTTCGCTTGGCAGAGAGTCACTCTGGCGAATAGGTTGGCTCGCAACGGTCGCGCTTGGTTTGAGATCTTCCGAATGTTCAACTCAGGTGGGACTTGAAATGTTGTTATTACCTCACAGGAGGAAGAAGCTGTCTGGATCTTGTAGTCTCTTCTTTCTCTTCATCTCTTGGCATACCTAAGAATTAATCTGTTCTTGGAGAACGGGTTTTTCGGTACTCTCTCTCTCTCTCTCTGTGTCTCTCTGCCTCTGTCTCTGTTTCCCTCTGAATCTGTTCGTTCTGCTTAATTGCTTCTAATTGCAGTATGTCGTGAATAACCTGCCTTTACAGTTTCTGCGCCGAGTCTCTTAAAGTTATTCCAACTGAAGCTTTCAAGAAAAAAATATGGGTTGGTGGCATGATATTATTCATTCACAGTATAGCACAATAGCTTACTTATTTTTATCCGTGCATTAATCACAACTTAGTGGGAACTGGCAAACATACGGGTACTTACTGCAACATCCGCCTTACCTCGTCTCCTTCTCTCCTCTTGCACATCTGACTTCGCTGCAGAAACTAGACAATAGTTATGTTCCACATACATACTTCAGATAGTTAACAACCGGGGACTTGGTTTAAAACTTAAATATGAATAGTTCGTTGAATCTTCGTTGCATATTTCTAGGCACTTACAACAACCAATACATGATAATCGATCTGGCGAGGTTAAAACCGAACGAGGAGGTCAATGTGGGCGCCCTTTGGGTGATCGAACAAATACCAGGTCACGTGGTAGGAGCCGATCAGACAGACATACTGAGAGCAGGTGAGAGGTTCCTCTGCTACTACAAGGCATGTGTGTTCCACGTAGAGAGGCTTCAATGGTCCAATCTATTTGGCTGATGTCTCTTTGACCGCTTCGGTGTTTCTTAATACTTCGTAGCGATTGACAGGTGTTCTGTTAAATCACGGTACAAATGCTGCAGGCCAAAGAGGCTTCTGTAGAGTAACTGAAAGACTGCGTCATGGGTGCAGTCCAAAAGATATACTGCACTTTGGCAATGCCTCAGATATTAGTTTGTCAGAAGGATCTCTTCTTTCGACGATCGGTTCTCTTAGCAGAGTGACTTCTGGAGCGTCGGTTGATTCGCTGTTTGGAAAGACTTGTCGATGGAGAAACAGAGATAGCGTGACAAAGAGAGGGAGGAAGAGAGACAAAGAAGCTCACTGACACAGGATAACGTCGTCACTTGGTCTGAATCATCTCGTTTTTTCCCCTAGGTTTACTTACATGTAAATGTGAATCTGTTAAATACGGTTTAAATCCTAATTACTAACTTCTATTGCACAAGCGTCTAATGCATCAAGATGTAATTAGGTGAATGTCCATAAGATGAGTCAGTCCGACAGAGAGACAGTCCATGGCGGATAAGTTAAGCTGATAGTTGATGTTAAATCTTGTCTGCATAGGGTTAACCTGGTTTGACCTATCCTGTCTGAACTTTATCTAACCACCAGTTGTTTCGTATGTGGTTGAAACATAGGTCACTGGCCGTCTTACAACATACCCTTCTATGAGGAAATCTATCAACTGAGCGGATATCCAGTCATCGTCAAACTTCATGGACTGCGTTATTCATATCAGTTGGCACCGAGGGCGAAGATCTTCCGTCGAGAAGCAGGAAAGGTCACGAACATGACCTCATTCCAGGAACTGCTCAGGTTCAACGGTCAGTCATCTTCATCGTCGTCGTCCTCTTCACTTGGATTGGATTCAAATTCTAATTCTAATTTTAATTGGAGCTTGATCGGACAGGAGTTAAATTCTATGCTAATATTATGGATTATTCTCAATTGAATTGAAATCATTTTTTCATTGAATTGAACTGAATTCATTTGCGAAAGAACGATGAACTGAATGAATGAATGAATCATTCTGAAAGATTGAATCAATTCGTGTTCTATCGATGTTCTGCTGTTTCCTTTGAACAGATTACAAGACGGATGAATATTCTGATGGGTCACCATCAGAAACCATCTGCAGCAGAGGTGACCTCGAAAACGAAGGTGCCTCGGCTTCTGGGTGCACCGACACGAAGGTATGACACCTTGGATAAGGTAACCACCCTCTAACTCATTGAGGTGGCACCCACACCCTGCGATTCATTTATTAAGATTGTACACACTCCCTCTCATACCCACTTATGGGGGTGTGTGAGGGATTGAATAGTTCACATTCACCGTCTGACCGTCACTATTTTAGACTCCAGTCTTACACGAACCGGTAGTCGTTGTGCTTTAATCCTTGTGGAGGTACGCAGAAGCCGCGCTTCCGAACATAAATTACAGCCAATGATCAATATAAAGCCACAGTTGATTTGTGATTTCGATTCAATTCAGATTTGATTAAGCCAGGATTAAAATGCATGAAAGCTACTGGTGGCAAGTCATCTGTCACTCAATAGGAGAGACGATGGATTGGGGTGGGAAGAGAGACGGTGCATTGGGGATTGGGAGAGAGATGATAGATTGGGGATTGGGAGAGAGATGATAGATTGGGGATTGGGAGAGAGATGATAGATTGGGGATTGGGAGAGAGATGATAGATTGGGGATTGGGAGAGAGATGATAGATTGGGGATTGGGAGAGAGATGATAAATTGGGGATTGGGAGAGAGATGATAGATTGGGGATTGGGAGAGACATGATGGATTGGGGTGGGGAGAGAGACGATGGATTGGGGATTGGGAGAGAGACGATGGATTGGGGATTGGGAGAGAGACGATGGATTTGGGATTGGGAGAGAGATGATGGATTGGGGATTGGGAGAGAGATGATAGATTCGGGATTGGAAGAGAGATGATGGATTGGGGATTGGGAGAGAGATGATGGATTGGGGATTGGGAGAGAGACGATGGATTGGGGATTGGGAGAGAGATGATGGATTGGGGATTGGGAGAGAGATGATAGATTGGGGATTGGAAGAGAGATGATGGATTGGGATGGGGAGAGAGACGATGGATTGGGGATTGGGAGAGAGATGATGGATTGGGAGAGAGACGATGGATTGGGGATTGGGAGAGAGATGATGGATTGGGGTGGGGAGAGAGACGATGGATTGGGGTGGGGAGAGAGACGATGGATTGGGGATGGGGAGAGATGAGGGGCTTATTGCGGTTTTTGTCTTGCATTAATTAGATGCTTCTTACTTAGCCCAACTCATTCGCTCCACCTCCGTCAAAATTCTCCAAACAGTCAATAACTGATATTTAAAAGACCTGAATAATTCCTCGAATTTATTTTGTTCAATATTGACTTGGTGTCATCGCTCATACAAGTTAATTGGTTGCTGGTGTTGCATTGCCTAGGTAACAGATTACAAGATGGCGCTGCATCTGTCCAGTCTGGCGCTGAGCGGTCCAACGACCAGTCACGCTCTTCCGGTTTTCAGTTGGACCGGAACATTTGAGAACGTATCACATGTCGGTCTACCTTCCAGATACGACTTCGATTGGGTGGAAATGACCCCATCCCTCAAATAACACGTGACGAATGGTCAAGGGGTCACGACATCGGTGACCTTGGACGAATTGGAAGAAGAAGAGATAGCTAGATTGTCATTTGATTGACATGAGCTGCATTGGATATAAAAGAAAGAGAAACGTTGCTGTCTCATAAAAGAAGATTCTGTTAACGACTCGTATTATACAATATGATGTCATCTAGTAGTTGATTAGTTTTTGCCTTCTTTTGTATCTTCTCCCGCTACTGTTCCTATGTTATATATGTAGACGGATGGGTGGCCTAACCTAGGCCCCGTTGTAAAATGAGGCAGACATCATTATTAGAGAACGATTAGTCTTAGATTGCTATTTCAAAAGGGTGCCTCAAATGTTTTGCTTCAAAAGCGATTGAACGATCTGTGGATCTATGCCTTCGTGTGGCTCCAATTTATGATTCCTAAGATTATGATTAGTTGCTGAGGGAGGCAGGGAGGGAGAGATGGAGCGAGGGAGGGAAGGAAGGAGGGGGTTGATATTCGAGTCATCTCGATTGTCATCTTTTGAATGAGTTTCAACCCACAGATGAGTAGACATCTATTGATGAGGATTCGCCGTCAATGAAGTCTTGAACTTGTGCAATAACAATAATATTATATATTTCTGTTCTACTCGATAGCTCTCTGATTCTGTCTCTGTCTTTTTGTGTGTACGTGTGCTTAGGCCTCTCTATCTGTCTGCACGCCTGTCTGTATCTGCCTCTTTCTTTCTGGCACTCACCCACTCTGGCCCGTAGTAGTCCTACCTGGTTCGCTTATAGATCAACCTAATTTACAGTTTCGCTGCTTAATGGCTGCTTTAGTATTATTATAGAGTGTGTTGACATATTATAGGTTTTGGCAAAAGATGTTCAAATGTATATTTTATTGTCATTTTCTCATTTCAATTACCATTATATGAAATATATTCAATTTCACGTCATCTATGTTAAGTATAAAATAGCACTGACACCCGACCGAAATCCCACTGTTTGGTGCATCTGCATTTAAAGTTTTGGTAGCTACAAAGGTCAACACGTGCTAACACGTTGTTTGAATTCATTGCTTTTCTGAAGAAGGCCGCACATCGCTTCACCGAAATAAAAGCATAATTCTCTGCTAAAAATTGCTGCGCACAACACTGGGACGATAAGATTATTCAGAGGGATGTAGAAATACCTGCGATTTCAATTGATGGATTTTTATCTTTGGTGAGGATTGGAATAAAGATTCTTGGAATTGTAATAAGTCCAACTGCATGGCAAAGGAACAGTACAAGTACGTAACTGTGAAAGCTGTGCTTTGGTAACTCATTATAACTTGAACGACTCCATTTTTGGGTTGATGTTTGATACAACATCACCCAACTCCAGATGGTGAAATGGAAGTTCAGATCGAAAATATTTTTGGCAGAGATTATAAGACTCAATTGGAGATTACCAGCAACATTTTTAAATCCCAGCGAGACGAAACATCGCTCACGAGCAAATTTCGATCTTCTTCATAGGCCTATGGATGATTACAGCTTCTGTAGCGAATTTTCCATAATTCTACTTCTTAAAGAGAACTACCCTCATGGTAAACAATGGTTGAAGGTGTCTGGCGTGCATTCCATCATACTCGATGGATGTAAACAATAACCTTACCCTTAAAATGTATTCTCTTGCGTTTCAGTTGGATTTTTCATGGAGAAAATGGAAATAATTTTGGACCGCATTTCCCATTTTAAGTTTTAACTTAGCTCGTGGGTAAGAGTTGATAAGGGGGCTTTGTGTAACGAGTGTCTATGGACAGACCGTGTTAAATGTCACACCGACCAATAGCATAGGCCTACAACTTCTCAAATTGACGACTACACAGCGATGCTTGAGGTCAATCAGAAAACCCAATCATGCAAATGTTCATTGCGCAAACACCGAAAATGCAAGAAAGCGTTACTGCTCAGAACTTCATGTGGTATAATGAGATTTTTCATTAGCTAATACGGGACCTCACTTGTATGCCTCCATCGTTGTTTCAGACTTATAGGCCTACACCCTCTCCATCATAAATGATTATTTTCCGCGCTCGTTAACAAGACGCCCACCCATTATCGCTCATGTTGACTTGTATGCGTGTATGCGTTTTTATCAGATCGTTTTTCGCATTCAAACGAATATACCAGCTGCTCTGCTTTAAAGTACCCGTGTTGTCGCCGAGAGAATGAGTTTAAGGCGTCTTTAGAAGTTTAGACCACAAGTTCTTAATGTCTAAATATCTTCTCTTGTACCTCTTACCTTGTTGTTGACTCTGTGGTGGATTTCCTTTCCCGTTTCTTTCATTTCTAGGATGGGTGTCTGGTCGGAAATTTCCATTTCGAGCCTCTTTCGTTTCACATTCTCCTTGATCTTACCGTTGTCTACTTGCCTTTGCTTCTCGTTATCTACAAAACTACTATAGATAACGTTGTTTGCATTAATACGATCTTTCAATTTTTTAACATATTGTAGATTTTTCAGGCTTTGAATAATTCAGGCGCAGAATAATTCTTATATATATATATATTTACTTACAAAAGGCGATGTTAGGTATGTTAGGAAGCGTTCTGTATAATAATTATTGTGTGAATAACTATTATTGGCTGTGGCTATATAAGAATGCTGGCTAATGTCTATAATATATCGATGGTGACAACCCTAGTGACACAGCTTACACATTTTATAGAACCTTCACTCATATGATGACGTCATTTTACGTTCGAAATAAATGTGCTATTTCTGCTTCGAATTTTATAAGACATGACTGCTCATAATAACCCGCCAACACGTCACCAATAGAATGTTTGTCGTATTAATTAGTTTACGAAGTTCTCAGAATTCTTTCATTTTAAAGTGTTGTGGCTTTATATATATTTTTTTAAACGCTGATTTTATTACTACTTGTATTCTGTTAGCATAAATGTCGCACACCATCACGCGTCATCGTGATATTTAATCTGTGTTAGCGACGCAACGGTGTTTTTGTATCACGAGAATTTCGCTTCAATTTATAGAAATTTCGTAAATCTAAGCCAAAATGTCGTCGTCTGAAGCTAGGAAAAATATGGCAAGAGCCGGAACTATGCAAGTAACGTCGAAGGTACGTTTTCTTTTGTTAAACGTCCGCAGATCGAAGAGAATTGAGGAATGAATTATGCGCATTTTAGACCTCGCTCGATTTGCTTGCGTGGATTTTTCGTGTCAGAACTTGCGAAATCAGTTGTAACATGGTCGGCACTTTAGTTAAAACTATCGACTTATAAATTTTAAATTCCAGTTCAGTTAATAAGGTCACTTATGAACTCTAGAAAGAGAAACAATGAGCAATTTAATGAGATATTTGCAAGATATAGTGAGAAATTTGATTTAGTATGAACTTTACAGAATTTACAAATTTCATTTTACTTGGAATTAAAGTTGTTGAGACCTGGAACCATTTGACGGCAAATAGTAATGTGATGACGATGATGATGATGCGTTGGTGATAACAGTGGCAGTGGTGGTGATGTGGTGGCTACAGTAATTTACAATAAGTACAATTTACAGTAAATACAATATATTGATTAGGGCAAAACCGGAAATCGCCTCGCACATTCACCTCGGCCGAATATTGGACTATTTGGAAGTATTCGCCTTGGCAAATGTTAAACCCGCAAATAGCTAAAAATGACTTTTTTGGAAAAAAATTTTTTTTTCCTAAAATTATATTTTTTATCAAAGAAATTTAGGACTGGCGGGCTTAGTTCAAAGTTAATGATTAATTAAACAAGAACTTCACGTTCAATTGAATTTTCTTTAAAATAATTATGTTAATTTATACATTTTAATTCTTTTGGTTGCATTCCCCATGGTGGCAACCAAATCAGTAATTTTTCTGCGTGAATTGGCTCCACCCACTTAACAGTAAATAGTTGAGAGTAAAGACGTCGTTGATACCTTCAAATTTCATAACAAGGTTTTACAATTTTTTTCACGAATAAAGTTTTTAAATAATAAATATATTGTTATAGCCTCGAGTGTGACGATACGCTATGTTAAGGATGTTGCTATAAACTCTGTGTTGACTATACATGTTCTCCATAGCTTTGCACATGGCAGGTTAACTACGCTTTGTCTAAGGATGTTACTCGCTGACCAAATTTGCCGCTACTCTTCGGTTCGTACCCGGATCTGGCAAATAGTTCATCGAAATACTCGGATTCGGTACTCGGTGGAAATTGTCAACTCGGTTATGCCCTAATATTGATGTAATATTGAGGGAGTGAAGATGATTTTTGTTTTGTTCTTTCTTGTAGGAAGGCATGAATTATTTGCAAACGCATCTTCCAGCACAATATCGACACTTGGCCCAGCTCAAGGTCCACTTTGCCGAGGAGAATGAGGCGAAGGTTGCAAAGAAGCGCCTGTCCAATGCCAAGAACAAGACTCCGGCTAAGAAACCAAGACTTGCTAAGTCTCGAACGATGGCAGCCACAGCAAAGGTTTCATTTCAATTCATCTTTGTCATTTTGCGAAGTGATTCGTTTAATCAACTCAATTTCACTGTTTCTAATTAATTAATCTTTGGCTCTTTGCTGCATAATCAATATTATGTTATTTGCAGACATGTTTCAGTAATGTGTGGTTTATGTAACGGTGTTTAAAATAACTTTATATTAATTACTTTGGACCAATACTTACTGTAAAGTTGTTATAATGCATTTATTAAATGTCCAGCAATGGCATTGGAGCAATTGTGAATGAAGGATTTGATGCTCAAGGTCACTGCTTGAGAGAAGAGTTTCAGAGGAGAAGGATTTCCTGCTCAAGGTCACTACTCAAGAACGGTTTAAGAGGATAAGGACTTGTTCAAGGTCCCTGCTCAGGAACAGTTTCAGAGGAGAAGGATTTGCCCTCTCTGCATTACGAATGAAGTGCACTAAGTCGATTGTCCTGTGTTGATAATCCTAGGATTTATGTGACTCTATTTAAATAGGAGTTTAGAAACTGTTCATTTATTATGTTGGGGCCAATCCTTGGTTTCAATCCATGTGAAAGTACCTACCTAAGAGATGGTGAATTCTAATAAAATTATCTCATAACGTTAGCTGTGAATGTCTTGTCATTGTTGTGTAGGAGGGTGCCATGTTGCTAGGCAATGAAGTTTTTGGTGATACACGTGAGATGACAAAGAAGAAAGCAACGGTTGCCAAGGGAAAGACTGCTAAGGCAACCGTTGCCAAGAAACAAACTAAGACGAAAAAGGCGGCCAAAGTAGTCGGCAAGTTCAGAATTTTATGTCTTTGAATATCTTTTTAGAAGAAACTTCGGACAAAAGCATTTTTTAGCTTACTAAGTAATTTCAGAAACTCCAGTTAAAGAATTTATGAGCAACTAACTGAACCAAAAAGAGTCATCTGAAGAGACAGAGAGACAGAGAGAAAGGCAAGGAGAGGGAGACAGAGAGAGAGACACAAGTGATAAATCCTTTTGTTGCAATGCATCAAAATGAATATTAATATTTAACGTGTTTTTGACTGTTTTCATTGTAGCCAATACAAAGAAAGTGAGGTCAAAGAAAGGCAAAGCAGCCAAGAAAAGCAATAAGCCATCACTTAAGAAAGCAAACACTATGGTTAACACTGCAAAGGTACAGTTTCAAAGGAAAATAGCGTTAATAAAGCCAGGTCGTCTCTTTAAGCTTTTTTAAATTGTTTTCAAATTGTTATGTTTATTCATTTATTTGTTTGAAGGATTTATATAGCGCCTCTTCAAGACATCTACTCAGAAGCGCTCCTGAGCCAACCCCGGCTAAATAGGGCAGTCTTAAGATTAGTATAAAGCACGATTGAGTGACCCCTGGGCACAAGGTGGAAGGTGACAGGGAGCCCATTCCATGTTGCAGGGCCAGCAATCGAGAAGGCTCGGCGTTGCCTTGTGGAAGTCCGAGAGGAGAGCGAGGGACAAGAAGCTCAACCTGTAAGGCTGAACAGAGGGAGCCTCGGCACTGGACACACTTAGAATGGAGCAGCACGGTTCTCAGGTATCTAGGTGTTGATCCGTCGATAGAGCGCCACACCATAGTATTGAATCGAATTCCTGATTAGAGTGTAGTCATTGAGAATCATCGGACGTAACTGAACGGATCTCAAGTGTTGCTCTGTTTCGAAACTACAAAAGATTTTGTGGAAACTGTCGTCAATGTCTTTTACAGCTCATTCTACTTTTCCCTCTTAGTAGGTCTTTTATTGTTCATCTCTGCTGAAATTTGAAATTTGTCCCTATCAGTTCAGTTCAGTTTTCCATCATTCATTGATTGGTGTTGTTACATGCAGGAGGGCAAAGCATTCATTGGCAAAGGTGGAGCCACGCTCTCATCAAGGCGACGCTGTCAGAAGTCTTGACTCTCAACGAAAAAGAAAAACTAGAAGCGAACACAGTGCTTCTTATGTTTTAGAATCCAGTTCTTAGAAATGGTTAGGACGAAACGTCGGTAAAGATTGTTTTTGTTTTAAGACTGTTTGTCTCTTAGCGCTTCTTGTGATCTTAGTTTTCTTCCTGTGGCGATTATACTGTCTGTGATGTTAACTATTCAGGAGTTTGTTGTGAGAATTGCTGCCTTTGGGGTTGAACAAGCAGTTGCTCTTTTTTCCACTATTTTCTAATCATATTTTCTCATAATTATCAGGTTTTGTTTTGTTATCTGTTTATTACGATTTTTACCAACTTTGTAATAAATTGTATACTATTTATCACATCATCTTTTACCAACTGTCTGTAAATTTGTGGATGTAAAGTTTCTTGAGCTTCAGTAAATTATTTTTCCAGTGATTTTGGAGAATACATGTACTTGTTAAAGTATTTAAGAATGGCTTCTTGTTAAAGGGTACTTCCTTTCCCTTTGTACTCATCCACCGAAGTTTGCCTCCTCTGCACGTTAATTCTGTGGATATTGACCTGATTAGAGCTTGGTCTTGGTTCACCATCTCTTGACCACTTAGATACTGGCGCTATAGAAGTTATTAATTAATAGAATAATAAGATCTCTACATGATTGCGATCCACATGATGAATTCAGCATATCTGATTTCTGTTTCTGATGTTCCTGTTTTTAAGTTTGTAATGCTTATAAAGCCAACTGTGCTTTCTCTATCTTTTCTCAAATGTCTTGTCCATCCCTTGCTATAGATGGCTTTGCATTGCTGCACAGAGTGACCTCGTCTTCTTTCCACTGACCTCGTCTTTCCACTGATCTGCTCTTCCCTGTCTTTCCACAGACTTCTTCTTCCCTGTCCCAACATAAAAGTTATGTTGCTGTCGTTGTCTCTTCTTTTTCGAATAAGTCACAACTTAAGTTTCATGGCCTCGGTTCTCTAAATGCTTGAAGACCATTCTATTTAACGTCATTTTTTTAATTTCAACTTCAGGTTTTCCCTCACTTGTTTCTAAATGTAGCGCTTTAAAAGACTGCAATCACAATTTATATATCATCAAAGAAAGTGAGGTCAAAGAAAGGCAAAGCAGCCAAGAAAAGCAATAAGCCATCACTTAAGAAAGCAAACACTATGGTTAACACTGCAAAGGTACAGTTTCAAAGGAAAATAGCGTTAATAAGGCCAGGCCGTCTCTTTAAGCTTTTTTAAATTGTTTTCAAATTGTTATGTTTATTCATTTATTTGAATAAACGTTATTGTTACTATTCTTATTAGTGATGGTGTTTGTAGTTTAGGCAGTTAGTGATGTAGAATTTCAGAATCAAAATGCCTTGTTAGTACCTTGCAGAAGCAATGATCTGTTCCCATATGTTTTTTGTTACTCTCACTCAACTGCAAAACTTGCTATTCATCTTTCAACATTATTTTTAAGCAGATTCTGGACAGTCACTTAGATGCAATTGATGATTGTCTTTTGTTGCTATTCTAAATCTGATTTCTATTCTTATTCTTTCCTATTGTTACATCTATAAGATTTGGTGAGTAACTATTGTTTAAGGATAGTTAATCTTTTTAATATCCTCCTTGATATTTATGCTAACTTATCTTTATACGTAGAGCATTAATTATGCGTTTCACTTGATTTTGGTATCTTTGGCATTTTCTTGCTGAAATCTCTTTGATTCTCATAATTTGATTTTAATTCATTAGCTTGTGCTTAGCTGTCAGAGTTCTTTTTCAAAATCTTTTTGTAGCGGCATTCGTCGTATGTTAGCATATTTGATGTTAAATTTATGTAATACAAATCATGTCAATCATTTCTATGAGTTCTGAAAAGTGTGTTTTTTGCATGAGTTCTCAATGAAGAGTTTTTTCTCATTAGTATTTCAATTGTAGTAAGATATTTAGTCTTATTGAAGATGAGGGATGTCGATATTAAATCCGGCGCCACGTTCTCTCTGTTCATAGCAGAACTTTGATGTTCAGGAGAATTAATTTCTAATGATTGTAGTTGATTTTTAGTTCTTGTGATTTCTTTTCTTGTGTAAAAATTGTCGTTTCGTGTGAAAAATCTCAGGCACAAAATCGAGTTTTTGCCTTCATTGATTCAGTATATCTGACAGGGCTGCTAATTTCGTGATAAAGTATCGCGATACTTTGGTGAGTATCGCGATAGTTTTATTTTGCTGGTATCGCGATACCTATTTTTAGCCTGTCAGCGATACTCGATACCAATACTTTTTCTCACTGAAATTTATATGGTTTCTCAAGAAATATGCGCAGTCAATCGTTGCGCTTTGATAAGTTTAGGCCTCTATGCTTGTACTTGTATAGCCTCTTTCAGCCATATAAACCTTGGTGCGGATAGATGGAATATTGCATAGGCATGAATGAAGAAATGACCGTAGTAGGCCGACGTCCTTTTGCGTTCACTGGTAGAAGTGGCTTGCCTAATTAATTTTAGAGTGCTTGCAAATTTAGTTGATCTTGAAAATGAATAGGACTGAGTTAACGAATATTGCCATTGCAATATCAGAGCATTATGCTGTGACTGATGGATCAAGCACCAATATGCACAAGACTGGAATTTACCACGTTCTTTCGTGTCGACAGTTTTGGGGCGATATTCAGGGGTCATAAATTTTAGATCCTTTTAAAATAACAAGCTGATTCATCCACATCGACCATTAGTCGTGAAGCGAGATTTACGAATGACTACCGGGTATGTGAGCAAAATACAAATAAATGCCGTTAGAGGTTCAAAACACCATATAGAATATTCATACAGAAAAAAAGTTTAGATCGGGGCGACATCTGTGTTTAAGAGAAAGTGTGTACACGGAAATTTGACGAGTAACCATTCCTCTTTTCTTATGATTGGCCCAAACCGGGCCAAGCGATTCCTTGGAAAATTTTCAATTATTATCGGTGCATGAATTATAAATTATTAGGCTATGATCGAATCCATCAAGCATATTGAAAAGTATTGGTATTGGTATCGCGATACTTTTATTTAGGAAGTTTTGGTATTGCTACTGCAATACTTCTTTCAGGTATTGTAACAGCCCTAGTATCTGATGGCTTATACTCCGGTCAACTACATTAAGAACCGATTCTGTAACTCCTGAACTATTCTCCGGACCGTACCGAGCTATAATTGCGTCCTGTGCGTAGCACCAATCTGGCACCCCGACATTTTTAAAATAGTGCCCTTTCCACATTTGCGCCCTGGGCCACGGCCCCGCTGCCCCTCCCTCGGTACTGCTCTGATTCTCTGACTATTCTGGGCAATAAAATGCCGCCTACATGTATGTTGCTTGGTGCTTCCTCTGAATAGACCTTTGAGTTGTGTGACATGAAGGCTAATTAATGCACGCATCGACAGGCCCACTTTCGTACAGTCGTTCATACAAAACGCTAATCTAACTGCTTCTAAGCAAAGAGGGAAATAGTCAATTGCAAGAATACATTGTTCATTCATGACATTTATATAACGCCTTCAGTATCAGTTACTCGTAAGGGATCTGGAAATGGGCGTCTCTGTAAAAACTTAATTCGTTCATTTCAAGAATTTGCAGAGCGCCTCTTTAAGAAAACTCGCATATTTATCGGTGAACTGACCAAGGTTATGAGCGTTTGAGTTTTCAGAGATTATCCGAGACTTCAGTCTTGAAATGAGCGACCATGCATAGCTGGGCTAACGGGCAACAGCAGACTCAGAGGCGACGTTCCGATAATTGCGCAGATAGCGCGGCTAGAGCTGTGTGGCCGACCTATGGCCTAAAAGCCCACGCAACAGCCTATGAGGATGTAGTAAGCATTCCGGTCAAAAACATCGACTACTTTTAGGCTCTAAGGCTTCTACGAACCTATAAAAAGTCAATTGATAGGCTCGCCTAAGAAATGAACGCGTAGCCTACACTGTTAGGCCCTCGATAGGACGGTAGGGCCTACCGTATACTAGGCTGCCTGGGTCAAGTCGTTATAGCCTACTGACAGAATGAAGGATTTTCGTTGTGGGCCTACGTGATTGCTTCTGATCGCATGAACTTTGATCCGATGAGTTGTTTATAGGACTTCAGCGAGGGATCGAAATGAAACGACTGGGGTTAATTATGTCGACTTTACGATCAGACGAAATCTTGACCTGTCGTTCGAAATCTGGACCGTTACATAAGACCTACTGGCACTGGGTTTGAAAAGGGAGAGGCTGAGTGCTCAAATACACACACAAATTTCATACGCTGGCCACAACAGACCTGTTGGTCTGTTCACAGCCTCTGTTGTCGCTTGGAAACCATTCAGGTTAGTGGATTTATTGCGATGAAACATGTGTTATTAATTAAATCAATATAAAATGTTGAGTTGCAAGAGTTGGATAGGAAGCACATAAATAGGTCGACAGAACAGCGCTTAAAAATCCCTACCCTGCAAGCATGCCCGCATGCATAGGCTGCGATCCCGGAGGGATGGAGGGGAACATCGCCCCACCTTTCTCAGATAGGGGCACTTTATACGTTTGTCCCCCCACATTTCTTACCCGTCTCATTGTGTGCCCCCCACCTGTTAAACGAAATCGCCACCTCTGCCTACACGAGCACATCAAAGCAATCCTTTACTAATTCGAGGTCCATAACTGACCTCTGTCCCCAGCTGGGGCAAACCGTTAGCCCGTAAAGAACCCACGATCCAAAATTGGGCCCATATAAAACCCATAATGGACCCTGCTTTTATATGGAGCCACATGGAGTCTATAAAAGATCTCTGTTCCCATATGAGCTCTAAAAGTTACCCTACTCCCATATGACACCCGCATGAAGCCCAGGATGTCGTCATATGTATGCTATCATTTAAGTTATCGGTGATGTGATGTTGTTATCAAATTCTTGTGTTTCTATGGAATTAGAATGAAAAGGATCGCAATAATCGGAGCCGGAGCGAGTGGCCTTCCAGCGATCAAGACGTGCGTGGAAGATGGCGTGGAACCAATCTGCCTGGAGAGAACGGATGACATTGGAGGACTGTGGAACTATCGCGAGACTTGTGAAGGTCAGGGATGTGTCATGAAGTCGACGATCATTAACACGAGTAAGGAGATGATGTGCTACAGCGATTTTCCAATCCCAAGGGAATACCCCAACTTCATGCACAACAGCAAGGTCTTGGAGTACTTCCGCTTGTATACAGCGAAGTTCAATCTCCAACAGTACATCCGGTTTCAAACGGAAGTTCTCAAGGTATGCGTTGACGAATTTTCAGAATAATCGTTTTAGTGGAAGCTACTTCGTTGGTCTACTCAAAGGTGTTCGAGTATTAAGATGAGGTGAGGTTAATTTTGTGTCCGTGGGAAGACAATTTGGAGGGTATCACGTGGACGATCTGAGTGTCATTTAATAGGAGAAGCCATATTGGTATCGTTATACAGAGGGTCCCACGAGTTTATAGCTAAAGCAGGGAAACCATAATTTATGGGTTTTGCTTAAGAGAAGGAGCCTCATGGGCGTTGCTTTTCAAAGTTATTCAAATACATTTTAATGTTGTGCAGGTGTATGATACAGCATCAATCGTTAATCTCAAATCATTCGCGTCCCCTCCTCTATCTAGGCATGGGACTGGCACTATCACACTACGGACTGTAGCGTCGTTTACATACAGGTCGTCATCTGAATTGCTCATGTTTAGTTTTTACCAGATAATTGATATCCATCCTCGAGACCTGATCGGCTGTTGCCATTGCGTAATTACAGCTTTTAATGAGTAAGGAAGGCGTCTGGGGTAAATGACTCATGCTGCTGGTACTTCCTGTTTGCCAAATCTACTTCTCAGGTTCAACGATTTAACTATGCTTCCACGTTTAACTATAGATCTGCTTAACCTTATACACTAACAACTCGTCTGGCTTGGTAGTCGAAATTCACAAAACATCGTAGTTGCTGTTCTGGTTTTGGCGGTGTCACCCTGATTGTGTCTCGTCCTAGACTTGACTGAACTCAGGTCTCTGACCTCCCTTTTCATGGCCTAGAGCTCTGCGCTCCTCTGCTAAAGATGAGCTTCTGGTCGCTATAAGGCGATAGTCGCTAATGATGCGTCGCTATTGCTCAGTGCTCGGTCCATCCACCTGGAATGAGCTTCCGGTTGCCCTCAGTCTCCCCACTCACAATGATTTTTGTGCCTTTTGTAAACTATTAAAGTTATTTCTTTTCTGCCGTGGCTGGGCTGGGTCACCTCTGAGTGGTTTCGTTTGAGAGGTGCTATATAAATTCTCTAAATGAATGAATGAAAGCGTCATAAGAGTCACATTCACAATACGACGACGTGCTGTACCTAACTAAAGGCGATAGTTTAGATAATAATATTATTCGTGCTTTATGTTGTCAGGTGAAGCCAGTCAGTGACTTCACAAAGACTGGTCGATGGGAAATCGAGATGAAGGACCTTAAGACCGGAAGTACCTCAACAGAGACCTTCGATGGGGTGATCGTCTGCACTGGACACCACGCTGAGAAGCACCTGCCCCACTTCGAGGGAGACGACGTCTTTGAGGGTGAAAGGGTTCACACGCACGATTTGAGAGACCACAAGGGATACGAGGGAAAGAGGATCGTCGTCATTGGAATAGGAAACTCAGGGGGAGATGTGGCCGTCGAGTTTTCCAAAGTCTGCAAACAGGTGAGCAGGTTCCATGGATACGGAATAGGTGGGATTGGTTGTCATAACAATAGAATAAGGTGAGTAGATATGAGCTGTGAAGAGAGGAACCAACCGACATCGAAATAGGTTTTTGAACTTGGCTTATCTACTTTTTTAGACTGTTTTTAGCAATGTTTCAATTTTATCAAATATGCATCCAGTTTTCAACTTCCACTTGTGTTAAACGATATTTCGTGTTAAATGATTTCGTGTTAATTTATATCTTGCCTGCATCTCAATCTTGTCGCAGTTATTGCTACATTTCATACCAGTAATCAGGGACATTGCATTGTGGACTGACTGATTGTATTGAATAATTGATTGAGACATTAGTAGGTTGATTGATTGATTAATTGATCGATTGATTGGCTGACTGACTGATTGATTGATTGATTAATTGATTGATTGACTAATTCATCCATCCATCCATCTATCCATCCATTCATCGGTTCATTGATTGTTTGATTGATTGGAAACGCGTAGGTCTACCTGAGTACGCGCCGTGGTTCGTGGGTGACCCACCGAGTTGGTCCCAATGGTCTTCCCGTTGACTATCTCTTCAACCGTCACTTCGTCTTCGACCTCCAGGCCCTCCTTCCTCGTCGTCTCGTCAACTACTTCGCTGAGTCGACCCTCAACAAACGCTTCGACCACGAACTGTACGGTCTAAAGCCAGAGCACCGCTTCGACGGTCAACACGTCATGGTCAACGATGAACTGCCCAACAGAATCGCCTCCGGTGGAGTGGTCATCAAACCAAACGTAAGGAAAATAACGAAGAGAGGGGTGGAGTTCGAGGATGGGTCATTCGAAGACAACATTGACGTCATCATCTACGCCACTGGCTACGCTTTTGGGTTTCCCTTCATAGAGCATAAGGCTTTGGCGGTGAAGAAGAATGAGGTGAACCTCTTCAAGTACGTCTTTCCACCGTCCGTTCACCCTCCAACGATTGCGGTTATTGGATGCATCCAGCCGCTTGGAGCCATCATGCCTATCTCCGAACTCCAAGGCAGACTAGCCGTCAAGGTTCTGAAGGTACGCGACTCTCTGTCTCTCTAATATGCGTCAATATGCTGTGTGTCTGTCTGTCTGTCTGTCTTTTCCAATAGTGTTTAGTGATTTAACAGTTGTTACAATGGGGTTTTTATGATGCATTTAAAAAAAAATTAAGTGGAGTTCAGGATGCGTTTTCTTTCGTCTGCGTTGATTTTAAGGGCGTAATAATAATGAAAGTCAGCTGATGGTTTTGTTGGTCTTTGGCGTTGCTAGGGCGACCGTCGGTTGCCAAGTGAGGAGGATATGTGGAAAGACATTGCAAGGAAGAAGTTGGAGATGTCATCGAGATACGTCAAGACACATAGACACACGATCCAAGTCGACTACGTTACGTTCATGGATGAATTGGCCGAATTGACCGGATGCAGACCGAACATATGTGAGTCGTTGTTGGTTACTATTACGCGACGTTGTTTAGTTTTAGCAAAGATGATTAATATCGCCCTCCTCCTTGAACAAATTGTGGCACTGGCATTACCAGCATCGGAAAACATTTGTACCTTGCCATCAATATAAATCATTTGAAGTGAATCGTAGAAATCTGAACGTTATTTTTGGCGCTCAGTTTTCAAGAGAGAGTTTGTTATTAAAGACAAATTGCTTTTTGGCAAGCAACGTCAGTGATTGCATGTATAATGTGCATGTGTGAGAAGGGATCATTCTGAAAGAGGCGCTATATGAATTTTCGGTTGCAACTGCCATATCTATATGAAGACCATTTAATCCACTGTCTGTGCATTGATTGTCTATTCGTGACGATCGTCTCTTGATGTTTACCTAAATGTAATTGCAATGAGACACTGAAAACCAGTTCGTCATGATTACACCAATGTAATCAGAGAATCATTTATTGTAGTATTGTGATTTATATAGCGTCTCTCTCGGAGAGACACGTCAGACATACCCTACCTAAGAAGAGAAATCAGGAGCAAACACTTGCCAAACAGAATGGATTGCAAGTGCACCCACATAAAACAGAGGGTGAAGTAGAATCAGGAAGTTATTGTCTTCGATCTCTGATGTCTTGTAACTTAATCCGCTGGACCGACCACAGCAATACCTCGCACTTTGAAGTCCTTCATGCTTTCTAAATGTTGCGGCTTACAATTCGTCGAGAGGGGTGGACAGTTCGCCGCAATAATCAGGGATATTGGTTACTCGGGACAGTCAAAACTTTTAAAAGTTACTAAGCAACTCACTATTGAAATTCTGAAAAAAATTGTCACTTATTGAGCATGTGGAATTTTAAACACAATTGTCAGATGAATGATTCAGTTCCTGAATTAGTCGTAGGGGGCCTATAAGTTTATGTTGTGGCTACAACCGCGTAGGTAGTCAACTGATGTGAGGTGTTCGTGATCAGAAACAACGTTCCGCAAACGACGATTCAGGTCACGAAATTTCTTTTTTTCTTCATTAGGGGATCTTCATTGGCAATAAAACGTTGGACTCTCACTCTGTTCATATTCAGCTCTTTCTCTAGTTTCACGACCAAACGTGGGAGAGTGGGATGGGAAATTTGGACTGACCTTACAAAGTCACAATGCTAACTAACACTCGACTGCGTTTTTTGTACGAGGACTGTCTTGAAGGACAGAGTCTTGTACTTTGCGCCAAATACACTGCCCGAAATGGACATGGCAAAATATATTATTATGTTTGCAGCATTTGCTTTTAAGAAGCGTCGTCGTCGACATCCGGCCTTTAAACTTTTAATTTAGCAAATATTTGATTAATTCGTGTTGGCCAACTACGGCGAACTGTCCACCCCTCGCGGAAAACTGTCCTGCAGCGCATTGCCCTAGCATAGTTGTACAAAGTGTAAACTACAAATTGATATAGCGCTATTTTACGAATTTGGTTGAGTGACATCAATGTCTGATTGCATGAAGCTATAAGTATGACCATGTATTATATTGCGACCCAGAAATGGGTTAACAATTGACTGGCTTGCAAATATTTTTGAAGAGGTGGTGTGGCCAATTAATTCAGACAATGAAGATTGTCTGATTGTCTGATTGACGATTATACCGTTGTCTTTGTTTATATCGTTGTTTTGTTTTTTCTTTTGTCATCAGTTCGTCTTATGAGAACGGATCCACGACTCGCCTTTTCCACCTACTTTGGGCCAAGCACTCCCTACCAGTATCGCCTCACTGGACCCAACAGTTGGTCTGGAGCCAGACAGTCCATCATGTCCACTTGGCAAAGAGTCGCCTTTCCCTTCCACACTCGGCCAATCAACGGCCACCATCAATGGTCCGGAGGTGATGTCATCCGCGTTGCCATAGCTATACTTATCCTTGCATTGCTTATCCGGTGGTTTTTCGGTTAGTCAGTGAATTAGTTGGAGACTAAGTCAGCGAAAGATTCCTGAAAGTCTGAGAGGTAAAATAATTATGTCACCTTTTGAACTCGGTGACGTTCTCAACCGTTTCCTTTGCGAAGAGGGCTTTGTATACGTGCGAAATTGCTCTGAAGAATTCTAAATCGTTGATTGCATCTTCAGTATTTGATATTTGTTTTTTAATTCCACCTATTTATTTGCTGCTAAGGAATGACGTTAGGCCTGGTTCTGTGATTTATATATCAACGTCCTGCAAAGATAATAATTTTTTTAAAGGTTCTTTCCGCTGTTAGTATCAACATTCAGACTATATGGTTAATGAATGACTTCAATGTAACCAGTTCTGGAAGCATTCAGTTGCAGTTTCGGTCATTTTAAACCAGTGACATTAAGAATATAATATCATTTGATTCCGTTTTGTGTTGACTTTATATCTTTTGCTTTAAAAGGGAAGGCTAACAAATTCCTTAACAAGTAGAACACTCATAGTTGTACTGGCAAATGGCACAATGAGCATGCCTCGCTCAACAGAGTGGAGAGAGCGGCGACTCGGTGCACTCAAAGTAGAGTAGCAGAGATCGCGAAGATAGGCAGGGGCGAGACCTAGAAAGGACCGCCATACCAAAGCGATGATACTGTGCGAGATGTGCTGATGGAGAGGGAGCCAGTGCAACACATGCCTTTATAAGGTCATCTGGTCCGCACTCGGTCGTGGCGAATGTTGATACGTGATATATGATGCATTCGGTCATGACGAATGTGATGTATGATGAAGACCATTTATGTTGCTCATTTGTTGATCTTCGCCAGAGCATCGACGATGCATTGGCCCATGTTGACTATAGGAGGGATCTATACAGTTGAACTTTTGTAGAACCGTCGGGAAATGAAGGACGCACAGATTCAATTAGTAAAGACACTCAGAAGACCACCAAAAGATACAAAGCATGGAAATCAGACGAAGATATATACACATTTTCAAAGACCAGTCGCCGTCTATTCACTTATATAGCGCCAGAATAATTTTTAATGGTTTCCCAACGGTGACCACTCCCAAGACAAGTGCACCATTGCTCTGTAGCCCGTTGGTCTGCCAGGGCTGCTAGCCAGACTGGCATTTACACGTAATATTATTATATTATTAATTATGTTGTGGGTTGGGTGACCATCCTTCGCTTGGAGCAAAATCCGCAGGTGACGAGGTGTGATGAGGAGGTCGACAATAAATTGAATACGGATGGTTTCCACGATTGACTTTGGAAATGAATTCAATGAACGGCTGAGCAGAACGGACTTTGGAAGAGTTTCAAAAGTCAGGTCCGTCAATCAAGAAAGATCGTTCTAGATCTAGACCTGACCAGACTTTCTCTTTGTCACCCGCTCTTCTCTGACTGAACCCAACTGAATCGGATTCAGTTAAGAAAATTGTCGATCAAATAATTCCTTAAACCGTTTCAGAATCTGACAAAAAAATTATTTTCAAATTATATAAAATTATATACAATTAACGACGGACAATAATAAAACGAAGATTCGCATTTCAATCATTTCATAATTAATTGTGAAAAAGTCGCAATATCTCACTTTCCCTTTCTCCATCTCTGTCTGTCTCTGTCTGTCTCTGTCTCTCCATCTATCTCCATCTTTCTGTCTGTCTGTCTCTCACTCTCGGTCTTTCTCTCGGTCTCTCTCTCTCTCTCTCCCTCTCTCTCTACCTTCATCTCCGTCTATTTCTGACTCTTTCTCTGTATTCCTGCATCGGGACAGGTGCTGAATGTTAACTTTCTAGAGCACAGTCCATTACTTCCTTCGGGGCCAACCGAAGCGCTATTGAGGCTAGTTTCTAGTATAGGGAGGGCCGCAGAGTTTGGTGTGGTAAAAAGCGGTGCAGGTATAAATGCAAGAATCATTTGTCTCCTCCCCTCCCTAATAGGGTTCTTGGGGAACACCGTGAGCTCCCCAGTGAACAGCGCATTCGTCGGTATCTGCTGTCATTTTATGAAATTCACATTCTATTATAAAGCAGCTGACGCTGTTTTCAATCAGCCAAAACGTCGTTCTTCAGTAGTCAACTTACGAAACAACCATATATTGTGGAACTTGTGATTGCGTTCGATAGTTTAAGTCAGCGCTTCTCAACCTTGCCAGTCCTAAAACCTAATAAAATTTCCAACGTGGTGCCGACCCCAGCCATAAAAGATTTTGGGTCACCGCCCTCACCGCATATTTACTAATCTATACATTTAACATCTTGTTATTTTAAAATCCATATACCCCATACCTCATGCTTAACAGCATAATCATAACAGCATCATGCGCACGGATGGCCAAAGGATATAGTATAATATTATGCCCTGGGCTATATGTAAGATCTGGCAGAACCATGGGGGGGCGTAGAGGAGGCCGCTACCCACAGTTACTGTAGTTGTTCAATCCACTTCCTGTCCCTTATCCTCGCGTAATCCCACGAGACCGGAGATGCGCACACCACACAGTGAATGATGGTGTCATCTGAGCTACTTCATATGGGACCACAGCAGCGAGGCCATGAAACTGGAGGACTCTGGCAGCAAACAAGGACGAGGAGATGCATGATGGAAAAGGAGACATCAACCAGGTTTGACATCATGCGTAGGTCAGATCCGAGGTCTTAATCAAATCTTGGTTAAGCAATCTACAGAAATTGCAATTTAGGATTCGCTACTGTTGGAAGGCGCAAGAAGATCTAGAATTTTATTCAACAGTCTAAAGATCTTATCCTTCGGCTCTATAGTTTATATTTATATTTCAGCTTTATAACTTACCGAATGCCCTGAAAAAAACTGACGTCATAAGGAGAATTATCGAAGGCATTACTTCGTGTAGTGACGCTGGTAACGAATTCTTTTGTTTCTATGGAATTAGAATGAAAAGGATCGCAATAATCGGAGCCGGAGCGAGTGGCCTTCCAGCGATCAAGACGTGCGTGGAAGATGGCGTGGAACCAATCTGCCTGGAGAGAACAGACTGTGGAACTATCGCGAGACTTGTGAAGATCAGGGATGTGTCATGAGGTCGACGATCATCAACACGAGTAAGGAGATGATGTGCTACAGCGATTTCCCAATCCCAAGGGAATACCCCAACTTCATGCACAACAGCAAGGTCTTGGAGTACTTCCGCTTGTATACAGCGAAGTTCAATCTCCAACAGTACATCCGGTTTCAAACGGAAGTTCTCAAGGTATACGTCGACGAATTTTCAGATTTGCTTTAAGTTAAGCCACTTTGTGGATCTGCTCGAAGATGTTCAAAATATAAGCAGACAATTAAGGTGACACCTATTTGTGTCAATGGAAAAACAACTGGGAATCAATCATGCGGACGATAAGGAGGTCGCTTAACAGAAGGAACCATAAGGGTGTTGCTATTCTGAAGAAACCCACATGGATGTTGTTGTGTGGGGAGGGAACCATTTGGGTATAGGTCTGCTACATCTATTTAGAGAATGAACCACCTTATATGGGGATAGCTATTCAGTAGGATCCCACGAGGGTGTAGCTATACAGAAGGAACCATGTGGATGGCGGTATACACAGTTATTCGAATACATTTTAAGGCTGCGTTGATGTATAGTATTTTATACAACCTTAATGGGTCATTTCGAGTCACTCAGGTTCCCTCCTTTCCATCTAGACATCGGACTGGCACTATCAGACCACGAACTGTAGAGTCGTTTACATATGGTTCATAATTCATCATCAGTATTGTTAATGATTAGCAGATAGTTGATAGCCAGTCTCGAGTCCTGTTCGGCTGTAACAGTTATGGGAAAGAAGATGTGCAAATGACTCAACTGATACGTCTTCCTGCGTGTCAGGACTATTCTTCACCGTTAAACAGTTCAGTCTCAACCAATGCCTGCTTAAAACTAACCTAACAAACATCTTTGATGCGACACTAGTTCATCGTCGTCTCTCTGGCTGTGCGTTGTCGTACTTGGCTAAACTGTGTCGTCCGATCTCTTACCTCCCATAACGTATTTTAATAGAGCACATGTGACCCTCTGAAAATGGCGAGCTTCTGGTCTATAGAGCGCTCACGTCGGTAATGATGCTTCGAGCTTTCTCAGTGGTTGGCGAATCCATCTGGAATTGGCTTCCGGTTTCCCTCCGTCTCCCCACTCACAATGATTTTTCCGCCTTTTGTAAACTATTAAAGTTATTTCTTTTCTGCCGTGGCTAGGCTGGGTCACCTCTGAGTGGTTTCGTTTGAGAGGTGCTATATAAATTCTCTAAATGAATGAATGAAAGCGTCATAAGAGTCACATTCGCAATACGACGACGTGTTGTACCTAACTAAAGGCGATAGTTTAGATAATAATATTATTCGTGCTTTATGTTGTCAGGTGAAGCCAGTCAGTGACTTCACAAAGACTGGTCGATGGGAAATCGAGATGAAGGACCTTAAGACCGGAAGTACCTCAACAGAGACCTTCGATGGGGTGATCGTCTGCACTGGAAACCACGCTGAGAAGCACCTGCCCCACTTCGAGGGAGACGACGTCTTTGAGGGAGAAAGGGTTCACACGCACGATTTGAGAGACCACAAGGGATACGAGGGAAAGAGGATCGTCGTCATTGGAATAGGAAACTCAGGGGGAGATGTGGCCGTCGAGTTTTCCAAAGTCTGCAAACAGGTGAGAATGTTGTCTTGGCAACAGAATACGAAAGTAAATGCGATGGTATTTGCTTCGGTGAGACTGTGTGTAGCAATGTTTTAACGTTATCAAGTATACGGGAAGCAATTTCCATTTTAGAACGCTGATCATCCTCTTTTGTTATTACCGACATTTTGTGTTGAGAACGTGATTTCATGTTAATGTCTTTGCCACACGTATCTCGATTTTGGCACAGTTATCGTGACATTTCATAACATTAATTAGGGATTTCGCATGTTGGATTAGTTGATTTGTCAGTTGACTGACTGATGACTGATTGCTTGATTGTTTGATTGGTTGGTTAATTGGTCGGTAGATTTATTTATTTATTTATTGACCACTCTCAGGTATACCTGAGTACGCGCCGTGGTTCGTGGGTGACCCACCGAGTTGGTCCCAATGGTCTTCCCGTTGACTATCTCTTCAACCGTCACTTCGTCTTCGACCTCCAGGCCCTCCTTCCTCGTCGTCTCGTCAACTACTTCGCTGAGTCGACCCTCAATAGACGCTTCGACCACGAACAATACGGTCTGAAGCCAGAGCACCGCTTCGACGGTCAACACGTCATGGTCAACGATGAACTGTCCAACAGAATCGCCTCCGGTGGAGTGGTCATCAAACCAAACGTAAGGAAAATAACGAAGAGAGGGGTGGAGTTCGAGGATGGGTCATTCAAAGACAACATTGACGTCATCATCTGCGCCACTGGCTACGCTTTTGGGTTTCCCTTCATAGAGCATAAGGCTTTGGCGGTGAAGAAGAATGAGGTGAACCTCTTCAAGTACGTCTTTCCACCGTCCGTTCACCCTCCAACGATTGCGGTTATTGGATGCATCCAACCGCTTGGAGCCATCATGCCTATCTCCGAACTCCAGGGCAGACTAGCCGTCAAGGTTCTGAAGGTACTATTCTGTGTGTATGTATGTGTGTTTGTGTGTGTGTGTGTGTGTGTGTGTGTGTGTGTGTGTGTGTGTGTGTGTGTGTGTGTGTGTGTGTGTGTGTGTGTGTGTGTGTGTGTGTGACGTCCTTCATTTGATTCCATTATCTCCGTGGATCTCATCCCGGGTCTCTTCGTTGGCATGATGTTGCACTGCCGGATCTGCTCCCAGGTCTCGCTACCTGCGAGAACTGTGCTACATAATGTGTCGAACGCTATGATGGTTCAACTCGCTCTTCGTTACAGGTCGACCAAGCTTCTTGTCACTCGCTCTCGGACTTTCACGAGGCAGCGCCGAACCTTTTCGGTTGCTGGCCCGCCAACCTGAAATGATTCCATGACGCCCTTCGCCTAGTTCCCAGGGGCCACTCCATATTGTTCTATATGCCAACTTAAGGAATATCCTATTTAGTGGGGGTTGGGTCGAGAACACTCATGAGTAGATGTTCTCTTATGGGCCCTTATAAATCCTCGAAATTAAACTAATGGATGGTCCGAAGATTCGATATATATATATATATATATATATATATATATATATATAATCAATATATATATATATAATCAATATATATATATATAATCAATATATATATATATATATAATCAATATATATATATATATATATATATGTCTGTCTGTCTGTTCTTATTTCGTTTTGTGATTTAACCGTTATATCTATAAAATGAAGTTGTACTTACGTCAGATGATCAATTTCTACTTAGACCTAAAAACCTAAATGCATGCAGACATTAGCGTCGTTATGGGGGGCAACGAGGCAGCTGCCTGCAACCCCAACCCTGCCCCGGCTGGGTCATGGGATTCGTGCAAATCCGATGAGCTTTTATGGGATGGGGCTGCCCTACATGATTTGTGATTTTACATTTCATATTAACGGTCCTCTGCATATGGTTCTGTATAGATTGTCCGAAGGTTCGATAGTCCGAAGAAAGCTTTCTAGTCCGAAGATTTTCGGATTATCGAACCTTCGGACTATCGAATCTTCGTACTATCGATCGGTCCCCTGCATATAATATATTCAAATTTAATCAGACTTCAAGATCATTTAGGTACCTTTATTTCGAAATTATGGTTGAAAAATTTGACGTAAACAAGAGCCCAAAATGTAACAGATGAGTAAAAATCGCAGGTTCCTGGCGGGGCTCTGCTCCAGACCCCGCTGGGGAGCTTACGACGCTATCCCAAACCCCTTGGTCGCTCCGGGCCTTTTGCCCCCCAACCTCGAATCTTTGGCGACGCCAATGCACACAGATCCCATTCGAACTACTAAGAAATAATATTTTTTAACTGATTTACGATGCTGAGACGAGTTACTTTGGATGAGGCAAAATGACTGTCTCGTTGTAAGGAGAGGATTAGTCTATTATGACTTATTTTAATTAATTATTCAGTTGAGTTCAGAATGCACCTTCCAATTGCTCTAAAAGATAATTTTTAAAGAAGCGTAGTAGATAGGAATTAGATGATGATGATGATGATGATGATGATGGTTGTTGTTGGTCTTTGGCGTTGCTAGGGCGACCGTCGGTTGCCAAGTGAAGAGGATATGTGGAAAGACATTGCACGGAAGAAGTTGGAGATGTCATCGAGATATGTCAGGACGGAGAGACACACGATCCAAGTCGACTACGTTACGTTCATGGATGAATTGGCCGAATTGACCGGATGCAGACCGAACTTATGTGAGTCGTTGATTACTGTTGCTGTAATGCGATGCTGTGTCATTTAACACACAGATAGATGATTAGTGTCGCCCTCCTGCTTTAGGTTTTATCACAGTCGTGTAACTAGCATTATCAGCAACGGAAACACATTCTGAATCGTCGAGTGAAATCATTTGAAGTCTAGCGTAGAAATCAGAGCGTTGTTTTGGCGTCTACTGTTTAAGAGAAAGTGTCATTGAGACAGCTTGTCTCAAAGTTGGTTGCCAGGAAGTCTTCATGGTTAGCAGCTTGCTAACCATGAAGACTTCCTGGAACCAACGCGAGTATAACGTGCATGCGTGTGCAGGAGTCCTTCTTAAAGTGGCGTTATATTAATGATCAATTGTAATTTACATCTGATGACCATCTATGTTTTTCTATTCTTGACGATCGTCTCATGACATGCGCAAAGTATATCTACGATGTGACATTGCAAAACTGGTTGTCGTGATTAGGCTACGCCAATGTAATAAGAGTATTATCTCTTGTAATATTGTGATATATTGCTCTCTCTTAACTTTAAATGTCTTCTCTCACCGAGAGACCGAAATGCCCTACCTACGGAATGCATTTCAAGGGCATCCGTACATAACAGAGGAGTGACGAAGAACCAAGAAGCTTTTGTTCTTCTCTGGTGTGTTGTTTCCAACCTATTCCGTTGGGCCGACCACATCTAAACCTCGGTTCTTGATCTCCTTTATATGCTTTCCAACTATTGTCTAATAAAGATCAAACTCCCAATTGCTATAGCACTATTTTGCGGCTCTATGCATGACACGATCTTATTGGCGATTACTGCGCCAGAATTGTCTGAGACCAACTGACATCAATGTCTGAAGGGCGTTAAGTAGGCCTCATATCCATGAGAAGTATTCCATCGGAGGAACTGGGTCATCGATTGATAGGCTTGTAGATAGGTTGAAGAGGTGGTGTGGCCAAGTGATTCAGACAACGAAGATAATATACCGTTGTCTTTGATTATAATCGTTGTTTTATTTTTGCTTTTGTCATCAGTTCATCTTCTGAGAACGGATCCACGACTCGCCTTTTCCACCTACTTCGGACCAAGCACTCCCTTCCAGTATCCTTTCCAAACGCGTCCAATCAACGGCCGCCACCGATGGTCCGGAACTGATGCCTTCTGTGTTGCCATAGCGATAGGCCTACTTGTCTTTGAGTGGCTCATCCTGTGGGCTTTCGATTAGTCGGCGAAAGTGTCCAGAAAGTCTGAAGGGTAAAATAATGATGTCGCCTTTTGAACTCGGTGATGTTCTCGGCCGTTTGCTTTGCGAAGAGATTTTTGTATACTTGCGAAATTGCTCTGAAGAATTGTAACCGTTGATTGTATCTTCAGTATTTCATATTTGTTTTTCTATAGCGAAAAAGAATTCTTTCTGTTTATTTCTGGTGTAGTGTGGGCTACTACTAGAGTATAATCTTGTTCTGTGATTTATATATCAATTTCCTACAAAGAGAATTGCTCTTAATGATCTTTCCGCAGTGAATTCGCGTGAACAATCAGAATAAATGGCTAATTGAGAACCTCAATGTTTAAATTGTTTTTGGAATCACTCTTCCTAAAAACTTCTATTCCAATCGTTTGAAACTAGTGTTTTAAGAATATATTTAATTCGGTTTTGTGTTGACTTGATACCTTTCTACCAAAGGTGATTGTAACAAATACCATAAAAGAAATAGCATGTATTCCTTTTTACGAAGATTTATATAGCACCCCTTCAAGGCTACTGCTTCGGATCGCTTCTTGCCTCCGCACAGCTAAATAGTCTTAAGGCAAGTATAAAAGTGTCTGAGTGGAAACGCCAACGGGAGCGTGTTCCAAAGCGAGGGGCCAACCACTGAGAAGACACGTTTTTTTAGTAGTTGCGTGGACAAATGGTACAATGAGTAGGCCTCGCTGAGTGGAGCCAAGGGGGCCGCAGAGCGGAGACCCGGTGCACACAACGTATAGCGAAGATAGGCGCGCAGAGGTGAGACCCAGCAAGGACCGCCAGACCAAAGCGATGATACGGTACGCGATTCGCTTCTATTGGTGAGAGTGCGATTCTGCTGAATGAGCAAAATGATAAAGAAGAGTTTTATATTGAGAAAGGATTCATTACTTAATCAACGGCTGAGCAGAACGGACTTCGGAAGAGTTTCAAAAGTCAGGTCCATCAACCGAGAAAGATCGTTCTAGGTCTGGACCTGACTAGACTTTCTCTTTGTCACCCGTCCTTCTCAACTAAATCGGATGCAGTAAGAAAATTGTCGATCAAACAATTCCTGAAATCGTTTCAAACAATTATCTTCGTCTAACTAAGTGGCGACAGCCAATGATAAAACGACGATTCCAATTTGACTCATTTCATTATGTAACTGTGTCAAAGTCAAAATATCGCATTCCCTCTCTCCATCTCTCTCTACCTGTCTCTGCCTCTCTGTCTGCCTCTCTCTATGTCTCTCTGTCTCTCTGTGTGTCTCGGTCTCTGTCGCTGTCTGTATTTTTGTTTATCTGTCTGTCTGTCTGTCTGTCACCCTCCCTCCTTCTTTCACTCTTTCTCTCTCTCCCTCCTTCTCCGTATCCGTCTTTCTCTGTCTTCCTACATCGGGCAGCTGTTGACCGTTGATCGCGGTCCATTACTACCTTCGGGGCCAACCGAAGTAGGTAGGTGGGTCTTGTATAAGACTAACTTTGGACCCAGTTGTCGACCGAACTAACATTTCTTATCTGATTATAGCTGATGATATCAACCAATTCGTGTCGGCCTGTTACGTCTAGGCTTAGCCAGGCTAGGCCGAAAGGAAAGCGAACTCATAGAGTCCGTTGACAGTTTTAATACTAGTTGAGGGATAGGCCTAACCGTTGACCGATATTTCGACGATATATAATTTGAGAGGGTCCAGTTAAAGTGGGAAGAGGTCAAGCGGTCACGCGTTGCATCTGGAGCCATGGTGGAACAGTGGAAGGAGTTGAGAGGCTATCTGGACAAAGCCCTCCGTGACAGGGATCGAATCTGGACAAAAGTTTTCGAAGCAATCGAAACGAGAATTGGAGTCGATCGAGTCAACGTTGCCCTAAGTCAGAATGCTGTGAATAATATTCTACATGGTTTAATAGACTTCATCGCATCGTTTTATCATTGAGTTGTATATTATGATGATGTAGGCTATACGTAAAAGTGCAATTCAAAGCGTTGTTGAGGCTGTTGTTGTCTTTGCTTCTGTTGTGCGTTTCTATTGTTGCCAAATTGTATTGTTGTTGTTTATAGTTATGAAGGTCTTCGTCGTCATTTATTTGGTTGTTGGTCGTGGAAGAGAGTTCGTCTGTAACCTCATTGGATTCGTCTATCCAGCCTATGCATCGTAAGCAACGATTGCAATTATTAATCTCAAATCGTTGATCAAAATTAATGTCATAGATAACACAGCGTTAAGCGCTGACCTTACATTGAAGGTTACTATTTTGGAAATCGGTTTTTCCATGGTTTGGATTAGATCATCGATGGATATACTATAATTTGACCTCAGCGCTGCTGCCTAGATGACTCCTATAGAGCACTTTCTACGATATATAAATTGGCTGGGTAAAGGATAAACGCCTTCGTCTGTCTATCTGTCCGTCTGTCTGGATGAGACAGGTAGTGGAGTCCCACAGGTCGTAGCTGTCCTGGATTTCATAGTGTGTATATCGTCATCTGCGCACTGTGCTCGGCGCCATAGAAGCGATTCCTGGCAACAATTTACCCACGTGGAATGAGAAAAGGTTCAGAATAAGAGACATGCCTCTCAACGCATTTGTTACAATTATAGGCCTCTAACATTATAGGCTGACGACGTGGGTCACGTGTTATCAATTTGTAATCAATGTGTTATCAACGTGTTTTAGATTTGCCAATATTCTTTGTGTCAAATTTGAGCTCACGTAATATTGTCAGTGCATACGAGTTCTAAGAATGGACCTGCAGGTCACCGTGCTTAATATTTGCCCTATTAACAGATAACGAGAGATTGTCATAAATTATTTGCATTGGAAATTATAACATGCATCCTAGGCTCATGCGCTTAATTGACGCAAACTATAGGCCTAAACAGGTTTCAACATGTCAGCATACGTAGACCTATATAGGCCTACCTATGGCCACTGCTGTTCAAACTCTGGTCTGTCTGTGATCATGTCCTGGTCCAGATTCGGAATAAGTTGATTGCCACTTACTAACTAATCAGACGGAGGAAATGTATTTAATGGGAATTTCAATTTTGAATGCATTCAAATAAAATATCAAATTGCACACGACGTGTGAATAAGCTATAGTCATTGCGATTGTCGTTTTTGTGACGCATTAGAAGTTGAAGATTACGATTAAAAATGTAATGCACACACACACACACACACACACACACACACACACACACACACACACACACACATACACAGCTTAGGCTACATGGTGTAATGTTCGGACAATTATTATGTTGCGGTTATAAGCTTACTATAAAAAAGTAAATTGACTTGTTTTCTGTCTGTCTCTGTTTATCTGTGTCCATGTCTGTCTGTCTAACCTTCGGCTCGCATGTTCGTCTGTTTGTCCCTGTGTGTATGTCTGTGTAGTATAAAGGCGATCGAGACGAAGGAGAAGGATGACGACACGAAGTGGTTGACCTATTGGGTCGTCTACGCCGCTTTCGCTCTCATCGAATTCTTCTCCGATTACTTCCTCTCCTGGCTCCCCTTCTATTGGCTTCTCAAGGTTTTCTCTCTCCATGCTCTTGCTGATGACGTTGGTGATAAGATGATGACAAGAATGATGATGATGAGATGATAATAAATACAGTGATAATGATAATATCATAATATTATAACATTATAATATTATAATAATTATAATATTATAATATCGATGATAAGACGATAATAAAAATTATATAGATAGGAAGATAAACATAATGATGATGATAAGATGTTGTTGTTGTTGTTTGCGGATGGTCAGGGTTCGATTCTTCATTGAGAGGTGACTTCTATGTCGGGGATATATATAATTCAGACTCTGCTACTCTTCGCTCATAGACTCCGTTGACTCTTATTGTTTGGTCTTTGAGTCGGTTCTATTGAGTCTTTTTCTAGGAAACATTTGTTTCTGTTGTATTACTTGCGTAAGTGAAAACCTTTACGGATCGGTCACTGGTATCAGTGATCGGCATCATGTGACATTGCTTTGAAATATATTGTCTTCAATTTATAACGTGTTGCATTGCATTTTATTCGGTTGCATTGCATGTGGTTGCATCGTTCGTTGTCTTGTCTGTTGCAGTGTTTGTTCCTGATTGTCTTGTCTGTTGCAGTGTTTGTTCCTGATCGTCTGCATGTTGCCATTCAGTAGGAACGGTTCCATCTTCATCTACAGGCGAATCATTCGACCGATCTTTCTCAAACACCAAAATACAATCGACTCAGCCGTCGACACAGCTGCCGAAGCAGGTCATCCATAAAAAACCATCATACCACTCCATAGTCCATGGCATTACATACATAAATATATCAGTAGGGACTAATTACCTTGACTTTACATCGTCATCGTTGTCGTCGATCATCATCAGCTGATAACGTCATTCATCTGGCGACATTTATTTTAGCCAATGATTTAATTCATATTTTAAATCTGAATCTTTGTTTAAATTGTCCATATAGTTTTGCTTGTATCTCGCTGTTGCTTGGGGCAGATAAAGAATCTTCCTCGTCCACTGGCTCTCTCTCCCTGTTTCTGTCTCCCTGTTTCTGTCTCTCTGTCTGTCTCTCTGTCTGCCTGTCTCTCTGTCCCTCTGTTTCTCTCTCTCTCTCTCTCTCTATATATATATATATATATATATATATATATATATATATGTGTGTGTGTGTGTCCGTGACTATGTGTTTAAGTCCTTGTCCAGTGCAAAGATTGTTGAAAGGATGATTGAGCCAATTTGTCTCATCAAGAAACCCTTTCTTCTTAGATATCCTCAATATATCTCTGATTGTTTACTGTTTACTGTTCAGGTGGAAGTCTTGTAGATGAGGCAACTGGGAGGAAAAAGCAGAAATTAAGAGGAAAAGGTGATAAAGATGGTGATGCGAAAGATACGGAGGCTGGAGCTGAAGAGAGACCTCCTCCAGCCGCATTTGATGAAGATAACAAACGAAAGGGAGTCATCAGAAGGAGAGACAAGGAAAGAAACGAAGAAGATGACGATTAAACTATAGTATTACATCTAAGAATGAGGTCGATGATTTCATTCAATTAACAATCGTGTTCTCTGTACCTAAATCGTTTCAGTCTACGATACAGAAGAGACGGTCCATAAACTCCTCTGTATAGGGTTATACGTGTGTGCGTGGGTCTGACTCCGTTGACTCTTCCATGGCTATTCTGTGCACTGTGAAGCTGGCTACTGATGCCTATGTCGTTAATTCTACTTCAATAGCGCCATATAAAAATAAATCTGTCCATAGACAGTGCATCTATTCATCAAACACTTGCGCTATATGAGTTACTTTGACAAATTTTCAAGCCAGTCACCAGATGGCCATTAGTTCACGCATAGAGATGACGTCACTCATTTAGAAATCCATGATTTTACAAAAGCTGATTCTTTCAAACAACCGCAGATTTAATAAAATCCAGTTGGGTTAATTGGAGCAGAAGGATAGAAATGGGTGAACGTAGGAAGAGGGGTGAAGGAAGAGAAGAAGGAGGAGGAGGGAGAGGAGGAAGAGGAGAAGGAGAAGTAATAGGAAGCGACGGGTGAAGAACTGCAATGTAAGTCTTTGTATTGTACTCTGTATTCGTGTAAGGCCTGTTTACTTTAGATTATTGTAAGGCGCCATAAAATGGCCATATATACATACATTCCATTTCATTTCTATGTATGAAATTATAATTTTGTTGAATACGAATATAACGGAGAGGCTAGGGTATTGTGCCCCAGGGGATAAACCTCCGGATATGGCGTCCCCTTTTTTAATTCATTGCTATAGACAGATTACTGCTACTTCATCTCATGAAAGCAACAAGCAAAATGCCCATTGAGCAACGACTAATAAATGTAGACAACCAGCAACATTTGTCCAGTAGCACTTGAATGCAAAAATGCACTACAAGCGAATAGCATTGCCTGTAATCTCATGGTGCAAATTGGTTATTTACATAATATTAATTATTACATGCAAATCAAAAGTAAGATATAAGCGTACAGCAAATTATGCTGCAGATAGTTTAAATAGCTTTATTATATTCAAGTTATACAATTCTTAATATATGTTACATTGTATCACACGAGTAATAATCATACTTCCTGTTTCTATTTTGCTGCATAAGTTAAAATAACCAAAAATATCAAACTGTGTAGTTTATTAATTTTATGCTATGTGAAATAATGCTAAACTACAGTGTTATTATTTTACATTTTTTGCATATAAACAAAAATTATACCAGCAAATATTTTTGAATTCCAATAAATACTAATACATTTTCAGGAAATTTAGCAATCTACGATAGCCACCGAACTGCGTCCAATCCTATTCATCCTGAATACCACACCATTAAGCAATCAAATAAAATATTCCTCTGTTGATCACCACCTGTACGCAGATGAAATTCCACTCTACATGCTCTTTTCTAAAAGCTCTTTCCTCCAAGCTCTTTCCACCCCCATTGAAAAAAAGTTACTCCACTTGGTTAATTTAATTTCTCAATGAATGTCGTGCAAACTCCTATGCTTCAACCCTTTCATCATCACGGGCCTTACCGACCAAACCAAGAAAATTCCTTTACCATACCTTCACCTCTGATGCCCATCCACAAAAAGTATTATGGCATTACATTATCTTGATCTTCGTCTGTCTTTCTCAAATCACATTTCCTAACTCTCGAAATCACATTTCCTAACTCTCGAAATCACATTTCCTAACTCTCGAAATCACATTTCCTAACTCTCGCGCTCTTGCTTTATGCACATTCGTTAGCTTCGCCGCTTCCGGTATAATGCTCGACATCAAAACTGCCTCCACCACAGCTATGTGCATTGTCAACGCGAAGCTCGAAAAATGCTATTCCGTTTTCCTCAAAATTGAAGCAACACAAACAAGCGTCTACAACTTATCCGAAACTCACTATCCAGAGTCGTCACCAGAACGCCCAAGCATCATCATATTACTTCAGTCCTCAAATAGTTCCATCGGATAAAAATCCCAGAGCGCATTCACTTCATTGTCCCATCGCTAAACTACAACTACTACATACAACACTGCACGCTCAAATATCTACACGAACTGTTCACCATTCAGCCAAATCGTTCTATCCGATCACCCTCCTTCTCAACAGTACCCAATTAAAGGGAGGAGTGGGCTGATTGAGAAGGGAATGCAAGAAATCTAATAGGTAGGCCAGCTGGGATAGCAGGTATAATAAGAGGATTTGACGGAACAAAGTGGGAAGGTAAGAATGTGGAAGCGGAGAGCATGGGGATGTAAAGGTGGCGGATTTTCCTCGTCTTTTGATTTTGGCTCTGGCTGCGGTCTTGCAAATCTGTTACCCAAACTGAAACAACATACAATATAAGCCATGAACTGCTGCTCTGCGGAGTGTAGGCCAATAAGGTAAGAAATTTCCCACTCCGAGTTAACGAGCCTCTTAGTACAAGTTTGCGGGCCAACATGTTAGTGGAGTAATCTTGATATCAAGCAATACAGCTCGGCCTGATAGGCCTAGGCTAAGCCCAGTTAGGTCTAAAGGAAAGTGTACTCAAAGAAAGTCCGTTGGCAGTTTGAATATTAGTCGAGGAACAAATCGTTGATCGATATTTCGACGATACAGTCTGAGTGAATCCAGTTGAGATTGGAAGAGGCAAGCGTTGCATCTGGAGCGATGGCGAAACAGTGGAAGGAGTGGGGAAGCTTCGAAAAAATGGAGCGAATCTGGAAGAAAGTTAACGGAGCATTCAAAGCCAGAACTGGAGTCGATCTCGGCGACATCATCAAAGGTCAGAATGTTCTCAAACATCCTACCTGCTTTAATATACTTCGTTGCATCGTTCTGTAAGAACGCTTAAGGGTTCTACTTAAAACTAGCTCTACTATTATATCAGATGTTGACGAGTAGATTATGCTAGGGGAAACTAGCTACACATGAAGAGACAGTTAGAATACAACTTATCTTTATTAAATACAGAGAAGAAGAGGTAATAATAATAATATATATATAATGATTGTGACTAATACACAACAGTTACATGTACTTACTAATATGAGTATGGATGAGATGATAACGACCAAGTCCTAAGATGATATGAGTTGACGAGCCTGACAAGATAGTTAGAGTTCTCCGGAAGTCAGACTGCGAAGTTCTTAACTGTGTTACAGCTTATAAGTCCTTTCCTCAGCCAAAGAGGAAACTGGCCTATCCTAGAACAGACTACTTTGATTGGCCAACTACTGACCACTCAAGGTATTCCTAGAATGTGGGTTGACTGTAACTGCTAGAACCTACATGAGTGACTGACAGAACCTATACTGTCAGAATTAGTGAATGTTCAGCTAAACCTAATGTATAATAATGATCTATATATATAAATTGTTCGAGGCTATCTATTGTAGTGTAATGTACAGAATTATCACGGTTACAGTTCTACGATGCATTGCATTTGATGCTTTATGCGTTCCTAACACAGAATTTCATAGCGTTTTTCTTATTGTTGTTGTTGACTTTGTTTCTGTGTCACGTTTCTATTGTTGCCATATTTGGTTGTTGTTGTTGTCTCTAGGGCTGTTCTTGGTCGTCTTCGTCATTCTTTATATTGTTAGGCGTGCAAGAGAGTTCGTCTCTAACCTCCTCATTGGATTCGTCTATCCAGCCTATGCATCGTAAGCAACGATTGCAATCATTATTCTATTGTCTTAAGTGAAATGCCTCAGACAACGTTTGACGCAGTCATTACAATACATTATATTAATTTATTATTACATTACATTGCATTACATTACATAACAGTACATTGAAGGCAACTGTAATATGACAATTGGTTGTGCCATGATTTAATTTTGGCTTGATGTATAAGTGGATCACGGGTCGGATAATATTTTAGCTCACGATTCAACTGCAACTGACACTGTCTGTTCTAGCTGTTAACCCGTGAATAATTACGGGTCATAGGGCCTAGGCCTACTTGATTTTGACGTTGCTATGGTAGTGGTGAAGACACTTTGCTGCAGAGCTAATATAGGCCTACACATTAATTAAACGAAACTGATGTCAACTTCTGTCCAATCACGCGCTTTGCGCGGGCAATATCTAGGTCAACTTCAAATATTTAGGTAAATTCTGTCCAATCACGAGTCTTATATTCAATTTATGTCCAATCACGCGCATTAGAAGTGACGGACATAGCTACGACCAGTATAGGTAATTATATAGGTAAATAGTCTAACCAACACCACTGCCTCGTAGCCATGACCTCCGCCTTTATGTCTGTCTGTCTGTCTGAGACAGGTAGTGGAGTCCAACAGGTTGCAGTTGACCTGGATTTCATAGTGTGTATATCGTCATCCATACACTGTGCTCGGCGCCATAGAAGCGATTCCTGGCCAAAATTGTGCCACGTGTATTGAGACAAGGACCAGAATAATAGACATCCATTTCAAAGCCATTGTCACATTTACAGGCCTATAAAAATATAGGTTCACGACGTGCGCAACATGTTACCAGTGTTACATCGATGTGTTACTTACCAGTGTTCCATCAATGTGTTATCAATGTGTTATCAATGTGATATCAAAGTGTTATCAATGTGTTGTCAATGTGTTATCATTGTGTTATCAATGTGCCAAAATCCATTGGGACAAATTGGCTCTCATGTATTATGTCACTGCACTCGAGCTCTAGGTATGACCTACAGGTCACCGTGTTTGATCAATCAGTCAATCAAAATACTTGATATAGCGCCTCTTCAAGATATCTACTCAGCGGCGCAACCTTTGCCCTTTTCACAGATCACGAGAGTTTGTCATGAATTATTTGCATTAGAAATTATTACATGCATCCTAGGCTTATGCGCTGTAGTGACGCATGCTGTAGGCCTAAACAGGTCTAAACATGTCATCATGAGTAGACATATACTAAAGGTCACTGCTGCTCAAAACTGGTCTGCCTGTGGCCATGTCACGAGTCCTGAGTTGCTGGTCACCACTTACTTATCAAACCGCGGATTGGTGTAATCGGAATATCAATTTGTAATGCATGCAAATAAAATAATTATCAGATTGTACACAAATTGTGATGAGCTAGTGCCCTGTGTTTGCCTTTTATGTGGCGCATTTGAAGCTGTAGATTGCGATTATACAAATGTAATGCATAAGAGATGATGATACGACATTGTGTTGTTCACCTTTATCTATACGTTGTAATCAGCCATCATCAGCCAGTGCAGCTGTGACTTAAGTGTGCATAATAATTATAATTGTAGTCGAAATAAACTTACCATGTTATTGACTGTAAATTTTAATAAAGCGTGTAAGAGGTAATTAAAAGCTGATAGGAACCTGTCCACACTGAGACTAAATGGTCCTCTCCTGTGCATCGTAAAGGTTGAGAATTTCTAATAGCCGAGCTAGAGGCCCCAGCTTATGCACGAGCGACTCGTCTTCTCAGAAGGGTTGCCCAGATATGACAAGTGGAGGAAGTCCACTGAGCGCCTTCCATAGTAGCACGGGATCTACCAATTATGTTTCGGCGCACTGTCAGTATATATATATATATATATATATATATATAGGAATAGGCTGCATCTCTGTCTCCCTGTTTGTTTTTGTCCCTGTCTGTTTGTGCCTATGTATGTTTGTCAGTCTTTGTCTGTTCGTCTGTGTGTCCCTGAGTCGCTGTGTGTGTGTTTGTGTAGTATTAAGGTGCTAGAGTCGAAGGAGAAGGATGACGACACGATGACGAAGTGGTTGACCTATTGGTTCGTCTACGCCGCTTTCGCTCTTATCGACTTCTTCTCCGATTACTTCCTCTCCTGGCTCCCCTACTATTGGCTTCTCAAGGTTTTCTTCTCTCCATGCTCTTGCTGCTGCTGCTGCTGATGATGATGATAATGCTGATGATGAAGATGAATCTATACTGCTGATAATGACGATGATAATTAAAATGATTACAACGATGATAAGATGATGATAAAAATGCTAATGATGTTAATGATGTTGTTGTAGAGGTTGATGATGATGTTGCTGTTCTTTGCGGAAGGTTAAGCTTCGATTCCCCACTCAGAGATGACATCTATGTCGGGTCTTTCGAAGATCCTCCTCCGTCATTAGGCGCTGTAGGTTTACCGTTGTGACCATAGGTGCTCCAACGTTTGGTGTTCGTGTGTGGCTTCTACTAAGTCCCTTTCGACGGAGGACAATAATCACAAAAAACAGAACTAGTTACAAAAACAACACCATTTTGTTTCCATTGTATTACTTTTGTGAGTGAAGAACTTTAACGGTCGGTCAATGATTGGGCATCATACATTGTCTTAAAATATAATTGTCTTCAATTTTGTATCATGTTGTATTCCATAATTTCCATTGACTTGGTTGCATTGCATTTTATTCGGTTGCATTGCATGTGGTTGCACTGTTGCATTGTCTGTTGCAGTGTTTGTTCCTGATCATCTGCATGTTGCCATTCAGATGGAACGGTTCCACCTTCATCTACAACCGAATCATTCGACCAATCTTCCTCAAATATCAAGAAACAATCGGATCGGTCGTCGACTCAGCGCAGACCATCGTCAAGGCGAGATTTGGAGTAGATGACTATCAAATCTCAATAGGTCAGAATGTTCAGAATATTAAATAATTTCGCGTGATTTGAGGCACATGTTAAAGGCCAAACTGCATCGTATCGCTAATCGTTCAACAATGTACTGTGTATTGTATTGTATCTGATAATCTATACCGTACGTAACAATGCATTTCAAAAACGTTGTTAAGCCTATAATTGTTGTTGTTGCTGTTGCCCTTGTTTCTGTTGCTCGATTCTATTGTCATATTCCATTGTTGTTGTTGTCTTTGTTTCTCTTTTAGTGTCTATTGTTATCATATTCTGCTGTTGTTGTTTTTGTCTCTAGTTCCGTGTGTCTTCACCTTCGTTTATTTGCTTTTTGGTCCTGGAAGAGAGTTCGTCTGTAACCTCATTGGATTCGTCTATCCAGCCTATGCATCGTAAGCAATTATTCACATAAATCGTTTCCTCCGACCACGTTTGACGCATCCATTACATTAGGCCTACATTAAAGACAGCCATAGGCCTATGACTATTGGTTGTGCTATGATTGAACTGTGGCTATCGATGTATAAGGGACTATAAGCGGATATAATGTTATAATCAATCTTAACCAGCGCCACTGCCTCGTAGCCATGACCTCTAAGGGGCCAAGGCTAGTCTGGGTATACACGTAGGGTGAGCGTCTACGTTTGTCTGTCTGTCTGTCTAGATCAGCGGTTCTCAACCTTTTAGTCCTGCGATTCCTAATAACATTTCCAAAGGTGTGGCGACGATCCCCAGCTATTAATAGTTTTGGGTTACTGTCTTCACTGCGTTTTTGCTACCATGCATTTTGCTTCTTGTCATTTGATAATCCATACAACTCATGTATAACAGCATGATCAATCTTTAATAACAGAACAATTTAAAATTTGTTGATAATGATTTCATTAAATGAATCATAATACAAGAGGCAAGTGAAGATTAATTGAAGTTTTCATAGTAGAATGTTAGATCGCTTAATAATAATAACAATTACATAAATATTATATAGGAGATACAAGCCAGAAAACTTTCTTGCAAAATCCTGAAAGTTCCAGGCGACCTCTTGCAAGTCGTAAGGCGACCCCCATGGAAGTCGCGACCAGCAGGTTGAGAACCGCTGGTACTCTAGATGAGACAGGTAGTGGAGTCTCACATGTCGTAGTTAACCTGGATTTCATAGCGCGCGCTGTGCTCGGCGCCATTGAAGCTATCCCTGGCTACAATTTTTCCACGTGCAATGAGACAAAGCCCAGAATAACAGAAACCCCTTTCAACGCCATTGTTGCAGTTACAGGCCTTTAATTATAGGCTTGGGTTGTGAGTCACGTGTTATCAGTTTGTTATCAATGTGTAATCAATGCGGCATCAATGTGCCAATATTCATTGATGTCGCATTGTGTCGCTGCAAACGATCTCTAACTATGACGTACAGGTCACCATGTTTAATCTTTGCCCTTTCCACAGATCACGCTAATTGAGATCAATAACTAGCATTAGAAATCGTGGCATCCATACAAGGCCTATTCGCTGTTACAGTGTTGTGACGCAAGCTGTAGGCCTACACAGGTCTCAGTATGTCATCATGCTAAAGGTCAATGTTGCTCAAAACTCTGGCCTGTCATATGCAATTACCATGTCCCCATTCATGAGTTGCTGGTTACCACTTACTTACTTATCAGACCGCGGAATGGTACGATCGAATTCTCAATTTTGAATGCATTCAAATAAAATATTAGATTAGAGTGTACACTAAATGTGAACAATTTGGTCAACCGTGCTTGTTTTTAAGTGACGCATTAGAAGTTGGAGAATATACGAATGTAATGATTAAAAGATGAGAATAAGACGTTGTTATCAGCTGTAGACAACAGAACGGTGACTTACGTGTGCATGTAATTCTGCTTGTTATAACTTATTCTGTTAATGACTGTAAATTATAATTCAGCCGGAGGTAAAAGGATGCTGAAGAGTTTGTGTCCATGCTAGAGCTTTTGAAACGATTGCCTACCCTCTCCTGAGCATAGAAGCTGTTGGATATGGGCAATCAGAAATAGGCGTCTGCAGTATGGACGATGCAGGCTACATTTTCATCATATCTCATTGGCCCCAAACCCAAGTTACCAACTTCTCAAGCGTCTTCGCGCCCTCTCCAACACCTCAAACCCTTTATTAAGTATCAGCCTGGTATGCTAATCCTCAGCCATTTCCTGGCTTTTTTCCCGTCTGTCTGTCTGTTTCTTTCACTCTGTCTGCTTCTATGCTTGTTTGTCTCTGTCTGACCGTCTGTTCGCGTGTTTTTCTGTCTGTGTTTGTGTGTAGTTTTAAGGCGGTCAAGACGAAGGAGAAGAATGATGGCGCAAAATGGTTGACCTATTGGGTCGTCTTCGCTATCTTCTCTTTCCCCGATTTCTTCTCCGATCTTTATGGCTGGAACCAGTCATACTGGCTGCTCAAGGTCCTTACCTTTCTATACATTTCCTCCGACGATGCTGCTGCTGATTATGACGATGACGGCGGCGACGACGACGATGACGATGACGACTATGACGCCGATGACGATGACGATGATGACGATGATGATATCTGTGTTAGAACCTTGACATGCAGATCTCTTTTAGGCACAGTCGCTCCGCGCAGTGGATGATGTTCTGTCGCATGGTCTGCGCGTGTGTATGTAAGTATGTGTGTGTAGATGTGTGTCTGAGTAGAGGTGCATGTGTGTAGGTATGTGTGTATTTGTGCGTGGGTGTGGATGTAGGTTTGTGTACGTGTAGGTGATCTGCTTGCTGAGTCCCTTTTGAGGCAGGAAAAAGGACTCAGCCACAAAAACCATTCGTTTCTAATGCTTTGCTTCTATGAGTCAATGATTGGACACAGCGTCTTATAATAATTGCTTTAACATGATCAAGTTTATATTGTCTAATTCAATTTATAACGTGTTGTATACCATCATTTTGGTTGCATTGCATTTTATTCGGTTGCATTGCATGTGGTTGCATCGTTCGATGTGTTGTCTATTGCAGTGTTTGTTCCTGATCGTCTGCATGTTGCCATTCAGATGGAACGGTTCCACCTTGATCTATCACCTAATCATTCGACCCTTCTACCTCACAGACCAAAAGACATTCAAAGATTCAGCTGTCGACTCATCCGCTGGTAGTAGCGGCTTAGCCATGTGAATCATAAGAAAACTGCATTTCGTGAAACAAACTGTAATTTTGCAAGTTGTTAGAGAATATGAAGCAGGTCATACACAATACCATCCTGCCTCTCTATTGCATACATAAGTACATATATACATTTATATCAAGACCGACCTACACCTCATCGCGGTGAGGGAGTGGCAACAACTAAGTAGGGGACAGCCTGCAGAGGCTATACCATCAGTGGTGAAGGCTTTGCTGAAGGACCACCTAGGGCGATTCGCGAGGTGGGAAGGCTCTGCAGGAACCCTGAAACGTTGGCTAACGTAGGCGGCAAACCTGACCTGGGAAGCAACGGGTCTTGTATCGTATGAAGGGCGGAGGACTGCCAATAAGACTACAACGGCCGTCACACGAAGAAGGAGGTACAAGCGAGAAATCGCATGACCTCCTAACTGCGAAGTGGAAAGATGTGGGAACGTACCATTTTAATTTCCCAAACAGCAATATGGACAAGAATACAAACTTTGAAGCATAAATCATGCAAGGCACTATACCGGGAGCAAGAAAACGAGGAAGACCAAAGACACGATGGATAGACAATGTGGAAAAATGGACCGGTAGACCACTTGACAACTTACTAAAGAAGACGAGAGACAGGAAGAGATGGAGTAGACTTGTCCATGAAGCGACCAACCCTCGGATCGAGGATGGTTAAGACAAGACATATATATTTACTACTTTTAGATAGACTATGTAATTTTATTGACCATAGGACCCTATAGTATAATTGTATGCACTAGCATCATATTGGAATGCATGTATGAATGCATTTCAGAGAGTCTGTATTTGAACAACGTAAAAGAAAGTGAAATAGATTCTCCCCTCTTCCATACAAGCAATGCGTTCCTTGTATTGACAGGCGTCACATTTGGTAATCTGTTTATGTTATTGCAGAGTGGCAGTATGTAAACAATAATGGCACCGCTACCCGTCCCCGGCCTCCCCCTCTCCGACCAAGCCACTCGGATGTTCACTATTTTGAAGATCGATATATGCAAACATAAGTTTGTATTACCTAGCACCATGCAAAAGTAACAATTCGTGTCGATCTTGAGCAAGAAGAAGAGATGAGATCCTTTTTTTCCTCATAACGACTGGGATTTCGAACAAATTAGTAAATATGTATTTATTAAAAATTCAGTTTGGTGAAACCTTAGTACGGCAGTACTGTACTAGCAGTACTGCTGTACTATCGGTCGTAATCACGGTCGCATGCATGCCGTGATTAAACGTGTCACTAAGGACATCAATTAGAAAGCAATAAGCCACTTCCGTGAGTCTATGCTTTCTTGTGGCTATATATGTATTTGTTCAAAAATTCAGTTTGTTGTCGCCTTAGTACATACTGTACTTCAGGTCGTATGCATGCCGTGATTAGTCATGCCACTAAGGGCATCAATTTGAATGCAATAATAATGCATTTCAGTCAGGTAATGCTTTCTGGTGGCATAAAAACCGTTGAATCTTACATATGAAATTTTTATAATTGCAGTGTATGAACCAGTCAACAAAAGGCAATTTTGCTCGGAATCTGTATGCATGTATGAATGTGTGCATGTGTGCATGTATGCATGCATGTATGTGTGTATGTATGTATGAACTTATATTTTGGTGCGCGACTGTCTATTCATAAAGACCGAACCAATTGTTGCCATTTCAATTAGCCAGCTGCTATTACTTTACGTGAGATTGAGGTTCCTCAGGCCTTGGAAGGCTATTGGAAGTAAGCAAATGCATATTGATTAGATGGGCGGTCTGGTTTTCGACTCCGGTGTTATGTCTTTAACTCATTTATTTGTCTGTTTAAGAAACTCATCGCTCTTAGATTTCCTCAAACCGTCTGACTGTTTACTGTTTGCAGCTGGAAAGAGACCAACCTTCATCCGCATCTGATGAAGATACTAACGACGACGAAAAGACAGAAAAAGAAACGAAGAACACAACGATTAAACCATATATATAATAGTATTACATCTAAGAACGACGTCCATTGTTATATATCGAAGTGACTATCAATCAATCAATGCAATTTATATAGCGTCTCTTCAAGATAACTAGCCGGAGGCGCTCCCGACCTAGGCCCGGTCAAAAAGGAAAGTCTGTCATGATATTCTCTATATCTAAAATGATGGTTGCAGTCTACGTTATGGATAAGACGGGCTAAATTTCTTTATGGATAGGCATATACGTGCGTGTGTGCGTGGGCATGATTCCGGTGACTCTTCCATGATTATTCTCTGCACAGTGAAGCTGACTGCATGATGGTATATCTGTTCTTAATTCTACTGCTATTGCGCCATATAATAGTAGACATGTACTTCGTTCACACTTGCGCCGCATGAACTACTTTGATCAACGTTCAAACCTATTCACCAGATGGACAGTCCTTCACGCATAGAAAACACGTCGTTCATCTGGAAATCCACAATTTAACAAATCATGTAGCTTCTTTTAAAGCGCCGCATGCAGCAGATGCTGAAAGCATCCAATTGGGTTGATTGGAACAGAAAGAAATAGATGGGAAAACGTATATCGGAAGAGGAGTTGTGGAAGAAGAGGAGAAGGAAGAGGAGGAGGTGATGAAGGAAGAGGAGGAGGAGATGGAAGAGGAGAAGGAGCAGGAGCAGGAGAAGAAATGAGAAGAGGAGGACGTGAGGAAGGAAGAGGAGAAGGAGGAGGTGAAGAAGGAAGAGGTGAGGAAGGAAGACGAGGAGAAGAAGGAAGCGGAGGAGGAGCAGGTAAGAAAGGAAGAGGAGAAGGAAAAGGAAGAGGAGGAGGAGAAGGAGAAGGTGAAGAAGGAAGAGGAGAAGGAGCAGGAGCAGGAGAAGAAATGAGAAGAGGAGGAGGTGAGAAAGGAAGAGGAGGAGGAAAAAAAAGAGGAGAAGGAGGAGGTGAAGAAGGAGGAGGTGAGGAAAGAAGAGGAGGAGAAGAAGGAAGCGGAGGAGGATGATGTAAGAGGGAAGAGGAAGAGGAGAAGGAGGAGGAGGAAGAAAAAGAAGAGGAGGAGGAAGGGACAGATGAAGTACTGTGGTGTATCGTTTGTTTTGTGTACGTTTTCGTGTAAGGTCTGCACTTGAGTTTCAGTTTCTCGGGAGCTATATAACTATCCAAATATGCACATGTTTAATTTCATTTCAATGTAAGAAATTATACTTTTTTCAAATTTGAATATAACTTCTCGAGTCGCCTTTTTAAAAGCTTTGTCACTGAACATAAGACGATCGCTAAACAGTGGGTAGGCCTAGATATTGATATAGATGAAGATATTGATATAGATGAAGATATTGATATAGATGATAGGCCTATATAGATACAGGCCTAATCTTAATCGAAATTCACGAGTCCAGGCTTCTAGAATCTGCTGGAAGTGCTCATTTCTTCTAAGAGGTATGGCGATTGTCTTTGTCCTTCGCAGGACTCATTGCATGGAACTGGAACAGTCATCCAGACAACAATTATGAAGAAAGAGCCATCTACATGTATGCATCTATGGTGCATGAGATATTTAAATCAACGACATCAAGACATCTTGCTAAATAATCATTATGGTGATTATCGCTATTATTGCGACTATTTATTATTATTTTTTCCCGAGGTACATTTGATCCCTCGGAATTCAAAATCTATTGTTATTGTTATTATTATTATTATTATTATTATTATTATTATTATTATTATTATTATCATTATTTTTCTATTATTTTGATTGTATTATTATATTTTTTTACGAGAAAAATGCCCTGAGGTAAATAGGATCCCTCATGGACTAGAAAATTTTTATTATTTATTGAGCAAGAAAGCAATCTGACATAAATGCAGAAATGCTAACACGAGTCTTTGGAATAAGAAGATTGTTTCCTTCGTTTCTTCTGTCAGATGTCGGTCCGGAGCGAGAGGCCTCTTTAGTTGATGGGGCCTAAAGTTTCTAGCACCAGTGGGACGAAGTTATGCAAGGCTTATTATTACTCTTTTTTTAATTTTATTATTAATTTTTTTAATTTTATTATTATTATCTGCATGCATTCGCAATTAGAACAAACACAAGTGAGTATATACATATGTACTTAGGCGTCTATAATCGTGATCATAACGGCATTATTATTATTATTATTATTATTATTATTATTAAACTAGTAACAATAATAATAATAATATTAATAATGATAACAATAATAATGACAAGCGGCGACCCAGATAGCCTGATGACAGATCCGTTGGCAATGCCAATGATGAATAATAATAATAATAACAATAATAATGATAATAATAATAATAATAATAATAACAATAATAATAATAATAATAACAATAATAATAATAATAACACCTGCGCATGCGGCGCCTTCGTCTCAGCCAGAGGCGCACATGGCCTGTCCTGTTCATTGGGTTTTGGCCGTCAAGCAAGACACTGTAATATCAACGACCTAATCCATCGCAGCCTCAACAGAGCCGGTATTCCAGCAGTCAAGGAACCGTCAGGTCTTTCCAGATTAGATGGAAAGAGACCGGACGGGCAGACCCTGATACCGTGGAGTGGGGGGCGGACCTTACTTTGGGACGCAACTGTGGTGGACACAGTGGCCGCTTCCTATATCCCCGAAACAGCTTCCACAGCTGGAGGAGCGGCGGAGATAGCAGCCACAAGGAAACACACAAAATATTCTGAGCTAGAGAAGAAATACACTTTTGTTCCAATCGCTATAGAAACCTTCGGTCCCCTCAATAGTGAGGGCCTCGCCTTTCTGTCTGAGACTGGACGCCGACTTTCGACAACTACCGGTGACACCCGAGAGACAAACTTCCTTTTCCAGAACTTGTCGGCATTGATCCAACGTTTCAATGCGGTGGCTTTTCAGGGCACCATGTCAGGATTACAGTCCACTGACAAGCGGCGACCCAGATAGCATGATGACAGATCCGTTGGCAATGCCAATGATGAATAATAATAATAATAATAATAATAATAATAATAATAATAATAATAATAATAATAATAATAATATTAATATTAATATTAATATTAATAATAATAATAATAATAACAATAATAATAATAATAATAATAATAATAATAATAATAATTTATTATTATTATTATTATTATTATTATTATTATTATTTGGTTAAACTACAGCTGCACAAAAGAGCCTCTGAAGGCAACTGCGTTGAAGCGCTGGATGAACACTGACAATCGTTGGAACAAGTAGCTTGTCTTTCTAGGGTCTCTGGTTACATGTGTCAAAAGGCGATCCAAGTCTTTGATGAAGTCTATTCCTTCGTTATTGACTGGGCCCATGGTCTCAAAGGCCAATGGAATGAAGAGATAGCTGACAGCGAGCTGGCTGTACTTGATGGTCTTCCTGGTGGTAGCCACCTCCGCTGCGGCCCCCACCGAAGATGACGTCGCTTGGAGATATGATGGAGCCACGGTGTCAATCACTGTCGCATCCCATATCAGGTTCCGTCCTCTTCGCCAAGGGATCAGCGTCAGACCATCAGGGCGTTTTCCGTTCGTTCTGGAGAGTCCCGGGGTTCCTTAATGTTTGGGAAACCAGCGCGTGTGAGGCTACGACTGATTATGTCGTTTAATGCTGCGTGCCTGGCGAACCGCCCTGGTCCAAGACCACAAGAAAGCCCGTGTTCTCCTTCCGCATTGACTCGTGACCCGCATGGGCATACGTGTGGCTCACAAATGCGTGTCCCCACCGCTATTCTGACAGCTTCGTCGTCTAGCCGAAGTCCACATGAAGTGATTGGTAGGGCAGAGAGCCAGTCTCCGGCATGCGGTGCTGCGGCTGCCTTGAATGGCGCCTGATGGTATGGGTCGGTTTGGGCAATGCACAGCTCGGCAGCTGCCTTCTGCAGTAGCGGCTTGTCCCAGTTTGATTGCTTGTGTGCTGCATCGTTGACCGGACGCATCATTTGGCTCTCGGTGCACCACAGATGTTCCATCTTCTCAAGTAGTCCGTCGACGTCGGACCAGGTGCTGCCTAACATGGAGGACTGCAGTGGTCGGGTGCTCGCAGCGGAAGCCAAAACGGCGGGAAGCGCCAGCGAGGTCACTCGACGAATTCCTAATCCTCCCATCTTTACTGGTAATGATGCTGGAAGCCATTGGTCGTTCGATAGGGTGATGTTGAGAACTGCCTCTAAACCGCTTCGAAGAAGGTCGTCGAATTTGTGTAGCAAAGAGTGACCCGTGCATGAGCTGCATCTTAATGTATATAACAGTTTCTGGGAACTGAGCGAATATCTGAGGAGCACCATAGCGTCGTGTTTGGCTACAGACTCTAGTCTGGTAACTGCTAAGGCCAGTTCCTTGCATCTGCCCTCCATACATGTCGTCAAGGCCTCGCTAGTGGACAATGGCGCGCCCAGCAAACAGGTTCTTTCCGGCGAAATTGACATATAGCGCTTTGAAGACATGGTCGGAAACTAGTCTGTCTTGGCGATGGATGATCTCGCATTTGTCTTGGTTGAGTCGAAGCCCTAGTTCCTCTCCTCGCAGTTCCAGCATTCTCACATCTTCCGCCACCGTCGCTTCCTCTCCTCCTAGGGTTAGATCATCCATGTGGCCCAGTACCAATGGTGACGACATCTCCTGTAAGATTGGCTGCAATGGAAGGCAAAATAGCAAAGGGCCAAGCGGGTCTCCCTGTTGAGATCCAACCTGTGACGAAATGGTATGCTGACCAAACCGAAGCTCTGAGGGTTCCGCGTATGCTAGGTGACAGAATGGAGCCAGTTCCGGCAGGACCTCATCTATCGAAGACAGCATTCTGTCTCTGTAGAGACTGTTGAAGGCATTCTTGAAGTCTAGCTTCACAAGGATTGACTCTGTCGGCAATGCTTCCAGGAAGCGCCTAGCAGCATGGACCGTTGCCTCTCCTCCCCCGGAATGCCAACCCCAACCTGTCTCGGTGCGAGGTATGCCGTTGCCTTTGGAACCGCGAAGGTGCACGCACATTTGGATGCGAGCCTGCGCCAGTAATAGCCGATTACAATCGGGCGTAGGCCTCCGGAATCCTTGCGAAGTGCCACTAGAGTGCCTCCAAAGAGTATCGGTCTAATCTGTTCCGGGCATTCGCCTGTCAGAAGGAGGTTGACTAGTCCGGTGACGGATGAGATCAGTTCCGATCCAATTTCTGCGCAATTCACCAGGTCCACCAGATGCTGTGGTCGAAGACCATCTGGTCCCCCTGAAGAACCTAACGGGAAGGAGCGGATCCGTGCGAGGACCTGCCTTTCTGTGGCTTGGAAGGGTGTCACTTTAAGTTTTTCCGTACTAATTTGGCGGTCGGGCGGATTCTGAGGATGTTTGAGCGTAGTTCCTCCAAGGTTACAGAGTCTGCATTGGCAGGCCTGTCGGTCGAGGTTAGGATTCTAACTGCGGCTCTGATATTGCCATCCTCTAATTTGGAAGCAACTGCTGCGGCCAACGCATGGACTTCGCCTGCTCTAGATCTTACACTGTGGTTGTTGGTTTTTGGGATATCGGAGAAGATTTATTATTATTATTATTATTATTATTATTATTATTATTATTATTATTACTATTATTATTATTATTATTAACTTATTTGTATTAGTATTATTATTATTCATATTATTTTTCTGCCCTGAGGTACTTCATTCCACCAAGGACTTAGAGATTACTAATATTGTGCTAAAACCGCTTTTCGGACGGTCAGGCCTCGTCTTCGGGGGGCGAGGGGAAAATGCTTCAGCTAAGTTTCCTTTATCGGTTCAAGGTTTCTTTACTAGTCCTTCGCAGATGATTGACCCTAATAAAAATAATTCTTTTAAATAACAAAATATATATATATATATATCTTTCTATCTCTTTCTGTCTCTCTCTCTCTGTCTCTATCTATCTATCTATTTTTCTATATATATCTCTCTCTCTCCTTCTCTTTCGCTGTCTGTCCGACTGTCTCTATCGTCTATCCGTCTCTTTAGCTTTCTCTTAGTCTTTGTTTGTCTGTGTCTCTCTCTTTAATGTCTTTCTTGGTAGTTTTTTGGAGGCGTGTCATGTGATGTGCGAATCCCACATCCATCGACGCCATTGGGTACCGACCGAAGTGGGCGGAGCACTGTTGGCTCTGATTGACATGCACTATCCTAGATATGGTTGAAATTGAAAGGGGTGGCGATTAATCTTCGCGTCTGCTGGGGTCATTAGAGAAGGCTCCAGGTCTGGCGTCAAGGCAACCTCCCTTCTGACCAGTCTCAGTTGACTCTGAACGAGAGTCGTTATTGGATCGAACTGGGAGTGGTTAGGCCATTTGTTGGTCATCAAAGAACTCTGGACAATGAAAAGGATGAACAGATAGAAAGAAATAGTAGATGAACAATTAGAAGAGAAGAACAATGGATTAAAACTACAATGGTCCGACTTCCGTTTCGAATAACTTCGCTTAATGCGGAATAAAATATTGGAGGACATAGACATAATCTAAAGGTAGGAAAAAACGTTTAACAATTTAAGGACAACAAAGCATCACTTTCTCCTTATTCTTTCCTCTTCATTCTGTCCGTTCCTTCTTTGACATCCTCCTCCTTCTTCTTTTCCTTCTCCTCCTTCTCTTCCTTTTCCTTCTGAAAAGTTCGATGCTGTTGAATTGTGTACATGTAAAGCGACTTTATAATTATTGATGAAACGCTTCTCATAGCAGAAACCATTCAGAAGCCGTTTCTATGCGTGGTATCCAATGAGCTAAGGAAGGTTTTAATGTGTTAGAGAGACAAAACAAACAAACAAACAAACAGACAAAAAGGATAGACAAATACAGCCTGACAGGGAGAGAGAGAGGGCAAGAGAAAGAGAGGCAGACAAAAAAGACAGACAGACAAACAGACAAACAGACAGAGAGAGAGTAAGATAGAGAGAGACAGACAAATAAACAGACAAACAGACAGACAGAGAGGAAAGACAGAGACAGGCAGGCAGAGAGAGAGACAGAGAGGGAGAGAGAGTTACAGATAGAATTAGAGAGATCGATGGATCGATGAGTAAATGAATAGATACAGTTAGATAAATAGATAGACAGAGACCGACAGAGAGAGAGACAGAGAGACAGAACAAGAGAGGGAAGAGCCAACCCCAACCCTCCCTCTTGGAATGGGAGAATTAGCCCTTCATTCTGTCTGATGGCCTTACATTAATATTCGTCTTGCAGGCCATTATAATAGTTATAATCGGAAATCCCAGTTTATGTTCAAAACATTGAACCTCTCCTGCTTCTTGTAGATCACTCTCCAAAAATGACCCAAATAAATCGACTTTTAGATCAGAAGAAACATTGTCTACGATTTAGAGAGCAGCTATTCATTGACTTCAGATGAAAGTCATGAAGTTTAATGCGATCAACAGATCTAAGGATGGGCTAAATGTTGCAAGGAGAGATTCTATCATTCGATGGCAATTTGTATCTGGCGTCGATTGAGGTCGGTTCAAATGAGAAGATGATGGGGGGGGGGGGGGTCACCGGGTCAGCGATGAATGGAGCTCACTCTAATGGGTGCGACACAAACGCAGACCCAGATTTACGATCCACGCGTAGCTGCCCACTTTAACTTAAATTTACGACCGATGGGGGTCGGTCTGCTAATGGACCCACGTAGCCAAACGAACAGCTGCCGAGTGATATGATCTACTCATTCCAGTACTACTACTCCTACTCCCACTCCTTTCTCCCACTCCTTTCTCCCACTCCTTTCTCCCACTCCTTTCTCCCACTCCTTTCTCCCACTCCTTTCTCCCACTCCTTTCTCCCACTCCTTTCTCCCACTCCTTTCTCCCACTCCTTTCTCCCACTCCTTTCTCCCACTCCTTTCTCCCACTCCTTTCTTCCAATATTCCCTTCTTCCACTCCTTTCCTTCTCCTACTTCTCTCCTACTTATATACTGCTCATCGTCAATGGTCATTTGATCGACCACCGGGAATGGATCCAAAGACGGTCAAACACTCACAATTTATATATATATATATATATGGGCTTAGAAGAACTATTGATAGAATAATCATGATACCTTAAGTCGCTGCGTTTTTGTCAGCGATATTTCTGTTCGAATAAACGAAAATAAATAAAAAAAACAATGTTGATAGAATAACGGTGTTGAGCAGCGTTGTATTGATAGAACGGAGCAGCAGTTGCAGTCGTTGGAATCCAAAGAGTAATTGAAGAAGGGTAGAATATTGTGTTGTGATATATCTTCCTCCGTCCTTCGAAAATGGATTCAGTGGTTCACACACGACCCAACTTCCATGGCACTGGGTTTGACCCCATGACCTGCGAATTGCAAATTACAATCCGCCCCTCGAACGAATTGGCTGCCTTGTTTCAGTCGATGAGGATAATCTTTCAAAGGACAGACGACACATTTATCAAAGGACTCAGAGCAGACGATTTGCAGAGGAAGAAGGAACTCTGTTTCTTTTACTGAAGACTCTTTCCATCATCTTTTAAATATGGTTTTACTTAAGAAACCTGATCTGTGCCTCAACCACCAATCAAACTTTAGACCCATCTCAAACTTTAACAACATTTCGTTGATTCTTGAACATCTCCTCTTTACAATGATTAAACAGAACATTACGTCATCGCGTTATAATTCAGGTCTATAACTTTTGAGTCCAGTTACAACTCCTCGGGGCTGTCACGCTGAGAACGCCTCTGAATAGCTACAGCCCCGAAAGAAGCGCTTCATAATTTCTGTGGATGATAAACGATTATGATCAATGTTATGATGATGATACTCTGCCTTAATTAAGTTGCTATGTCACTAACGAATCTGTACGAAACAGCAGGCCTTGAGATGTCCTCTCTTCAATGCACGCATGCTCTGCCTCTACCGTCTTATTATTATCCTGAAGTGACTGGTGAGACAACCATGCTTGGCTAACTCCTTCCATTCTCATTCCAGTGTTGAACTCTTTGACACTGCTGTTCCGCTATCAGAAACTGTCAAAAACAATTGGAATCAGGCCTCTGTGGAAAGTAATCTCACTTTTAATTCCACTTATCAAACGTCTGCAAATTTTGTTTCTATATATCATATCACAATTATACGTCGCATAAAGAAATGTCACAGAACATCATAACCGCCGTCACTCTCTTCGACTCTGTCCTCAATTGGACAACTCAGTGTTTACGTAAGCAACAGACTTCAATGCATCCAAACATCATCTATAGGCCTATCCCGTGTGGTACCGTTGCTTCTTCTTATTCAAACTCTTTAACTCTTTTCGGTGGGCTGCAGTCGTTTCCTCTAGAATTGAGAATCAGATTTTAAACTTTACCTAATATCTTTAACGATTTAAATCTTATGTAGTTGAAAAAGGAGCAATTCATTCAACCTTCAACTCTATACTCACTCCTTACAATTCTTCCATTTCGTATCTTCTGTTAAGGGTCTTTGATTGAACCTCAATATTTTCATTAACCATCTGGGTATCTCCGACATCATCCTAGAACCGAATAAAAGTGTTTATTCGCTGTCAGAGGTCTTTTTCTTCCATTCAAAAATGCCTGAAAGCTCTTTCTCACTGACTTTTACACATCTGCATATCACACACTTCCTTTTCACCTTACGACTGATTAACTGCGACTCTATTTCGCAATTCCGCTTAAAATGCTTGTACTAATATATGCCATATGAGTAATTTCATTTCAATGATACATTTGCACAGACAAACATAACTTTAATGATACATGCGTTAACACAATCACACACTCCAACACTTCTCTTCCGAAATATGCATCTTCCTCTCACTGCCTCTGTCTGTATGTCTATCTGTCTGTTTGTCTGCCCCCATCTCTCTCTCTTTCTCTCTCTCTCTCTTTCTCTCTCTCTCTCTTTCTCTCTCTCTCTCTCTCTCTCTCTTTCTCTCTCTCTCTCTCTTTCTTTCTCTCTCTCGTTCTAGTTGCTGAAACCAAACGCATGCACCCATGGACCTGTATCCGCTTCATCTCTTCCTCTTCCCTTTCCTGCCTCTGGAACCGGTGCCACCGCAGTTACCATGGAAACGTCATCCGGCGCCATTCAGCGTGTCCAGTCACCCTCGTCCTCCC